>CM052716.1:45962274-46025996 GCA_028551405.1 Uromys caudimaculatus | reverse complement strand
CAGGAAAGGAACTCTTGAAAGTTTGCTGCTCAGCCTGTCTAGCTAAGCAGCAAATTCCAGTCAGCAAGAGACCTTGTCTCAAAAAGTAAGAGCTACAGAGGAAGATATCAACATTGCCCTCTGACCTGTCCCTGACTGGAGAAAGAGGGAAGACAGAAAGAAGTAATGGGAGAGGGAGAGGGAGAGGGAGAGGGAGAGGGAGAGGGAGAGGGAGAGGGAGAGGGAGAGGGAGAGGGAGAGTCTGTACATAGGACCGACACAGAAGAGCAACTAGAGGAGTTACCCAAGCCAAAAGTTGGCTGGCTTACAGTTAAACGGTATGAAGCTGTGCTCCTGGGAATGAGTGTCACATTAAACATAAAAGATCCAGTGTGGACAACGGAGCCAGTACAACTGCAGCTTTTAAACATTACTAGAAGGAGAGGCAGAGGTGGCTGGGCAGGCCTCCCACTCATTGTTTCAAGAAGCTTGATGTGTAGTGACATCTAGTGGCACCGTATATGAAAGGCTTCTGGGTATTTTTTAGGAGAGAGGAAACTATCAAACTTCAGAATTAATCACACCTTGTCTATGTCTACAGGACGGAGTGCAGCCTTTTGTAATTCTCGGCTTCATTACCCATGCTCCAGAGACCAGAACCTTGAGAAAGCCCATTCAGTGGTAAAATGTGCTGGGGGAAACAAGAAAGCAACCAAGCATCTCTGAGCTTGCTGTATGTTTATTTTTATTCAAATCAGGGCTGATCATAAGTTGCGTCCTTGAGACTATGAGTGTAGCTGCAAGAATGAGTGATGCATGGGCCAGCAACCCAAGGCGTATGGCCTGGATGGAGAGAGAGAAGTGCTGAAGAATGACGTCATGTGGAGAACAGCAAGTCCCCCTTTGAAATAACACTTTTAAAATACATCTCATCTCAAACTGGCTGCCATTCTTCCTTTTCCCCCATGAACTTCAATATTTTCTTTAAAACTGTGTCATCCCAAGCTGACCAGTACAAACTAAGTTTTACTGTTACACATACCACCAGCAATGAGGGTTGGCTGTAACAAGGTAACACTTTTCTGGGGTGTCTCAGAAAGCTCAGACTATTTCAGCAGATAATAGTCTGCATTTCAGAGACACCCTCTCCAATCAAGAAACTAGTGAAACTAGTGAAACTCTGCATGAACCAGCAGTGGCAGGATCAAGCAGACAGAGAAGAAAGCTCCCTGGAGCCTGCCTGAAGCGCAGGGAAAGAGTATTCATACTGCTTGCTGTTCTTGTCCTTTGTTAGGCACGGTTCTCAGAAGGAATGGAACCAACAGAATGTAAATTAAAAGAGAATTCTTAGCTTGGCTTACAAACAATCTGAAGAGGAATCCCTTTATCTTTCTCCAAGTCGTCCAACAATGGCAGCCAACATGCTGGCGAGGCTGAGATGCCCAGAGCAGTTAGGTCCACAAGGCTGGATGCCTCCGTTCACAGTGGGTCCTCATAGACACACCATGTCTCCTACATTGGTTCTAAGACCTATCAAATTGGCAGTTAAGACCAACACATCACACATCCCTTACTGAAAATTCCTCCTGGGGTTTTGAAAAACTGTATGCTCACCTATTTGTTTCAACAAATAGTTCAAGACCAAGATTAATACATAAAAATAGAACGAAATCTTCTCGGCAGAGTGTTTCCTTGTCTTGGGCACTGCATTTGTCACATGAAGTGGCTTTTGAGATGGAGTTGGGAATATAATTGAATAAGACTTCAAATCCTGTGTTGCATTAATGCAAGAAAATATGCTTGCAGCTCACCTTTTGGCCCATCTAGCTCATCCAGGCTGAGTTGAGTGCCCAGAAGCACCTCCTAGTGCTCAGTAGCAATATCTGCACCAAGGTGAGCCATGGGCTAAACCATCGCTACCACCCATAGCTACCTGGAATGTTCCCATGCCTGATGAATTAGGGGAAGGGATAGGAGAGAGCTGGAGGCTGAAGAATCCTGTCACTCTGTTGTCATAAGCACACTTAACCTCAAGGCCAATAACAGGCAGCTCCGTGCCCTATAAGCTCCCCAGAAAGAGGTGCTATTCCCTTAATTGGTCAGTGGGCATATTTCTCCCATGCGTGCTCAGAGGCATAGTGCTACAGCTATTAGGAAAGGCGCCCTGGAGAACTGGACAAGCGTATGAGGTGTGCATGGGTTGATGCATGCTCTCATGTATGTATGTGTGAAAGCTTCCTCTTTTAAATGACCTTTCCTAGACATCTGCTTCAAGCATCCCTTCTGCCCTGCTCACCACCAGAGACCTTTTCTAACCTCCAGACCTTGCCACTGCCAACACGACATCAGATGGTCCACAAGTAGTTCACCCTGGTGTACAGAACTGAACTCACCCTCCTCCCTCAGATCTACTCAGCCTCCTCCCTCAGATCCACTCTACCCTCCTCCCAGACTCTCCTTCTCAGTTACTGACATCGCCAACCCACTCAAGCAGCCGCTCTCCCATGTCTCTCTCATCCAAGTTCTAACTAGTCCTGACCCTGCTTAGCTTCCAGGATCTGGCATGTTCAGAGTAGCATGGCTGTACATATGTCAGTTCCCCTGGCTTCTCTCCAACCTCCCCTAACCCAGACAGAGACCAGGCCCCAGTGACTCTTCCCTCTGCTGAGCCTTCCATCCTGTCTCTGTTCATGCCCTTGGTCCCTTCCCCCTCCACTGGCTATAGAACAGCCACCCAGCCTTCAGGCTCACCCTCTCTAATATGCTCCCCTCACGATGCCACAGCAGCCTTTCCCATCCTGCCTTTGGCCATCCTCCTGACCAAATTCCTCCTCCCAAGAATCCCAAGTCTTTCCCTAACTTGGATCCTAGGGATCATCTCTAAACAACCCTCACATGTCCTCCGTGTGCCTTACCCATGCAGCTAGAATCTTGGAAACACGTCATCTTCCTCTGCTCTCTGTATCCTCACACATGCTACTCCTGAGTGGGATGCCTTTTCCTATGTCCCCAGATGTCCATTTACTCCCTGCTACACCAGCGGTTCTCAACCTGTGGGTTCAATCCCTTTGGGGGAGTCAAATGACCTTTCGTAGGGGTCACATATCAGATATCCTGCATATCAGATATTTACATTACAATTCATAACAATAGAAAAATGAACAGTTAGGGTGTAGCGATGAGATAATTTTGTGGTTGGGGTCACCACAGCATGAGGGACTGTGTTCAAGGGTCACAGCACTAGGAAGGCTGGGAACCACTGCTCTGTACAGATTTGCTTGCTTCTTCTTCTGTTTATGAAACTTGCCTTTTTTTTTTCTGTACAACTTTCTGTATTTCTCATAATTGTGTTTACCTATTCTTCTCCACTAGAGTGTAAAATCCTTAAAGGATAGGTCAGTACCTTTAATATTCTTTTTTACCTCTAGCATTTGGCATAAATTTGGCATTGATTTAATGGTTCAATAAATGTTTGTTGAAAGACTGGGGAGAAAACTTAGTTTGTGAAGCACTAGCCATACAGACATGAGAAGCTGAGTTTGATCCCCAGAACCCATGTGAGAGGTCAGATTTGATGGTTACACTTGTAACCCCAGCACTGCCTGAAACAGGCAGATCCCCACAGTTCACTGGCCCAACAGTTTGACCAGTCTGGCAAGTTTAAGAACAAGAGTCCCTGTCTTAATCAACAACCAGACAGTACTTTCAGAGCACCCAGGCTGGACCTCTGGCCTACACACACAGAGGAATAAAATAAACATTTGTTGAATGAGTCAAAATGATAAACAGCCAATTCCCTCGACACAGTGGAGGGCCTTCTGAGTCAGAAATTAAAATTATGAGCCCTACTGTGTGCTCCACAGTTTCCATCATGTCGGTGGTCCTTCCTCCTCCTTCTTCCCTGCTGACTGCATCCTCATTTCCCTCTGAGGAAAACCCTTCTCCATGCAGCCCATATGGGAAAGTGGACTTGGTTTCCAGTTCCAGAATGTGTCAAAGGTGGCACATTTCTATCTTAGTGATTGGTTCCAGCAGAGCCTGACTGATTTGGGTCCCATACGTTATGAAAAAAAAAATTCTCCAAGGGCTTCTCAAAGACCCAGGAGTAAGCCCCACTTCCTTTTCTGGACTCTGTCAGATGCAGGACATGGTCAACTTCCAGCCTATGAAGAAACTAAAAGCCAGCAGAGCTGAAAGCATCCTGGAGTGATAGGCAGGAGCCTCTGCACTCAGGTAGCATTGAAGTCCACGCCTGCTCTGGACTTCCAGTCTCATGAATCCAATAAACCTCTGATTGAATCCTTTGGCTTTACGTTATTATTATTACTAATCATCAAATGTATCCCCTGAGACATGCATTCAAGATAACATGTGTGTGTGCACATGCATTTGAAGAATAAGTGGCCACCACTCGCACCCTGCTTGATTCTCTGAAAACTAATTGTCTTCCCAGCAACCACTCGCTTTGCTTTTGAAATACAGTACAGATGAAAGAAAATTGGAAGAGCTGCTACGGTCAGCTCAAGTTCATGATGCATCAATAGGCAGTGTGGTCACATTTTGACAAGCTTGTCTAAAAGCTAACACTCCTATAAATAAGTTGACACGGGACTGTCAGAACTAAGTTCGGGGTCAAATTTCAACCACTCTTTACAGCCCCAGACTTTCTCCCCTGGCCTTAATCACTCCAGTTTATTGATATCCCCATCAACTTCCTGGTTGATTGTCTTTTAAAAAAATAAAAATAAAAAATAAAGCTGTCAAATCAAAGTTGAAACTTAAGGCAACATGGATGAACCGAGGCCCCATGAGAGTGACTGTGGAGCTGGCCGGAAACATCCAGTGTAGATCAGTTTTCACTCAGGAAAACAAAATTCTTGGGGAGTTTTGTGGGAGGTGCAGGCAGGGTTTCAGTGTGTAGCCTAGGCTAGCCCTGAATTCCTGATCCTCCCAAGCATTAGATTGCAGGCAAGGGCCACCACTCCAAGCTTCTTGGGGACTTTTAGAGTAAAAAAGAATGAATTGAGGAGGTGATTGTAGACATGACAGTGGGGTTGGAAGCACATCTGTCAAAGGTGTGATGAGGCCAAAGGAGCTCCAAGGCAGGGTCAGAAAGTGGACAGGGACTTCATTCATTCAGCTCCTGCTGCTGAAGGAATTGCTCCTGCCAATAAGCAGAAGGCCACCCAGCCCGAGCCTGGCACTATGGGAGCCACAACAGTATGTGATGAAGCTGCCAGCAGTCACACTTGGCCACCAGCTACAAACACAATAGCCCTTCACCCGATCCTAGTGTTGGTCTCCTTCCATGGAGCCGTAGGCAAACACACAGGCCAAACACAAAGGTTCTGGGCCTTTCCTTCCCTTGTCTCCAGGGTTGAGTGACATAGAAACAGTCATTCCATTTTCTCTTGCTATAATGAAATACCTGCAGCTGGATTCCTTAAAGAGATTCCTTTTATCTATTTGTTCTTAAACCTCAAATAAAGACTTGGCAGCACTGCCAAACTAAACTTGAAAAATAAGAGAACAAAATTATAGTTCTGGAGGTCTAAAAACATGGTGTTGGCCTCAGGTCAGCTCTGGGTCTCATGGTGGATGGTGTCATGCCATGAGTACATATAGAAGAGAACACATAATAAGACAGTAGTCAGAGAGAGAGCTACAGGTCAAACTGTTACTTTGTAACAGTTTTTATATGAGGAACCAGGGTCCCACAAGAACTGTATTAACCCAATCCAAAGGCAATAATATCAGTGCTTCTCTCTAGGTCCTACCTCTTAAGGTTCCAACATTTCCAACATCATATTAGGGGCCAAGCTTCCACCAGAGGAACATTTGAGGGACAAACCACATACAAGCCACAGCAGGGGACAAGCCATGACTGTGAGAGTTTAAAGGGATATTGAATATTTAAGGTCCATTCATGTGTCTATGCAACGCCCTTGCATCTATCCAGGGAAAGAGTTCAGTGTAAGAAGGCAAGAGCTAGATTATGTAGGCACCCCCTAGATTATGTAGGCACCCCTAGAGCACTGGCTCCCAACCTCCAGGCTGTGACCCCTCTGGGGGTCGAACGACCCTTTCACGGGAGTCTTATATCAGATATCCTGCATGCCAGATATTTACATGACAATTCATAACAGTAGTAAAATTACAGTTATGAAGTAGCAACAAAATAATCTTAGGGTTGGGGGTCACCACAACATGAGGAACTATAGTAAAGGTTCACAGCAGTAGGAAGACTGAGAATCACTGACCCAGAGGCTGGGAAGCCATGTTCCAACACTTACTCTCTGGTGGCCACTCATACGCATGGGCTCCAAAGAATTTCCCACTTCTCTCCTGGCATCACCTACAAATCTACACATCTTTTTATTTTCTTTTAGCTTTCTCTTCTCTATATATATTATCCCAACTCCCATTGTTTATCCTATGAAACCTCCCTATAGTACCCCTCGATGAAGCAAAGAGAAGGACAGGTCTGACTCTTTTGAGTATCCCTAGCAAGGACGTTTGTAAAAACCTCTCTCCAGCTACCAGTGACCATAGTTAGAACAAAATCAAGAAGACTTACTAAGCTAAAACAGTTTCTGTCTTTTCACGGAGGGAGAAGAAGCACCCTAGAGTTTAGCAAGACTGATTTGGAAAGATGTCAAGCACGTACAGGGTAGCTGCAAACCATGTCTGTGTCTCTGAATGGGTTAAGTCCCCTTCTGACCCCTTCACACTCATGCCACGTTTGTGGCCAATGGCCAGTTCCAAGAAACAACACTTTCACCATGATTCCTGTGAGAATGCTTAGGAAGCCAAGGCAAGGTCTGAGACATGCTGTTTAGCAATCAGCTCTGCACAGGGGATTGCAAAACCAAGGTATGGGAAGTTGCAAGTGTTCCACTCACAGATCTTTCCCACAGGCCAACAGTGGAAAAGATGACAGTTACTTACCTCTGAGCACTGGGAAATAAAGCCCTACCATCCTAGTGTCTTGGCCTGCTATGGCTGTGTTAGACTCCATACCAAAATCAACTTGGGGAGGAGAGCATTTATGTCAGCATACAGCTCACGCTCCATCAGTACAGAACTCGGGGCAGAAACCCAAGGCATGTACTGAGGCAGAGACCAAGGAGGAATGCTGCTTATTGGCTTGCTCCTCATGGCTTACTCAGCTTCTTTTTTTATGATAACTTAGGACCACCTTCCCGGGGAAAGGCACTAGCCACAATGGGCTTGACTCTCCCACATCAATCATTATCAAGAAAATACCCCACAGTCCTGCCTAAGGTCATTCTGATGAAGATGTTTTCTAAGTTGAGATTCCCTCTCCTCTAGATAACTCTATCTTGTGTCAAATTGACAACAATCAATCAACCAATAAACCAAGAAATAAATGCATACATACATACATACATACATACATACATACATACATACATACATACATATATACTAACCAGAACACTTAGCCTCCCTCAGCATCTGGGTCAAGACCTTCCTATCAGAATGAGCTTGGAAGAATCCATAAAGAAATATAGCTCTCTAACCTTAATTTTAACCCTAAGAGAACTAGAGGAGAGGACTCAGTCATGCCAGACCCAGGTTTCTAGACCACAGAAGCAAAACTAGCAAACAGTTGGATCCTAAGCCATGAAACTTGGGGAAATGTCATGCTGCAAAAGGAACCTCATACAAACATCGACTTTGGAAGGTCTTGTCGAGGAAGAATACAGGAGAGAACATCAGCAGAGTTACTGGTTCACAGTAAATGTGCTTACCATTATCAACGGATCAACAGCAGACGCTGAGATCAAAGTCAAACTTTTACCGTTTTCAGTTCTTACCCTGGAGAAATTTGCTTAGCCTCTAGTCTCATCTTCCCCACTGGTAAAATTAAGTGGTAGAGTTCAGTAATGACACTACACAAAGCTTTAGTGATGTCTACCATACAAGGAAGTAGCAGAGTTACTACCCCTCTGTAGAAATTACACCAGCTCAGAGAAACCATGTAACCAAATAACATCATCTGTATAGTGGCAGACTGAGGTCTTGGCTCATCTTTCGGCCTTCCAGACTCTTGCAACCATACCCGCTCCCTCAAAGAACCCTTGAGATTGGGCAAATGTGAGAGACAGCAGTGTTTGCAGCCGGCTGTTGCTACCAGTGGCTGGGTTTATCAAAATAATCACCTTTGCTCCGTTCTTGTATTGATATCTGCCTGACCATGGCCACTGTCCTTTGCACATCCCGCTGACTTGGCTGACTTTTCCAGGTGTATTACAGGGTCTTCATGACCCAGCATCCCAACATGAAGGAAGAAGAAATGAGGCTTAGGTGGTAACATGACAGGAGACAGGACTTGGGTCATTGACCACTTAAGAGTGGTCACATTGACTGGGACAGAGACTTCCAGAACTTTACACTCATTGGATCTCAGAGGCCAGTTTCTAACAAAATAGTGACTGGAGAATCTCAGAAAAACAGGAACCCTGGGAATGTAATTTTTCAGTTTATTGTCATGGGCCATCCCTTCTGCTTTGTGTAAGGATATAGAGGTAGAAGGAGGCGGAATGAACAGTCAAGATCATCATGGTTAATAATTTGTCTTCCTGGTTCATTTAGAAATGCCATTATTCCTCAAAATGCTTTAAACTTATCATTTAATTCAAAAGTAATCTCTGTAATGAAGTTCTTCCAGCAGGAATAGCTCAATTGTATTATCACCCAGGTAACAAAAGTTACCTGCCGTTAACTAACACCACCACATCCCCACACTGGGTCGGAAACAGAGGACCAAAGAGCCACCCTCTAGCCACCATTCAGCTTCCTGTGCCTGAGTTAGACTCTCACATGGCCCAGGAGCTGCCTGAATCAAGAAGACATCAGAATAGAGTACTTATTCAAAATGCCTCTAGCTGGGTGGCACCCAGGTATTTCATTGATCAACATGATTCTGGGCGCATAGAGAGAATTTGGAGGGATTAACATCCAGATCAGTAGACTAAGTGCAGCAGCTTGATTTTCATGATGTAGGTGAGCCCTGCCCAATCAGCTAAGGCCACCTTTGAGCAAGAAAATGCCTCTGGGCTTAACCATCAGCACCAGATCTTTCCCATCTCCTGTCACTGGCCCAGATATATGGCCTTGCCAGCCTATGAAATCAAGCTAGCAGCCAAGCCCCTTTAACAACCCCCCCTTCCCTTATCTCTATCTCCCACCCTCCAGACACACACACACACACACACACACACACACACACACACACACACACACAGCATCCCATTTCTCTGGAGAACCCTGACATTACAATTCTCAAGATGCTGTCTTAGTTACTTTTCTATTGCTGTGAAGAGACATGACCAAGGCAACTTATAAAAGAAAACAATTAACTGGAGGCTTGCTTACAGTTTCAGAGGGTGAGTCCATAACCATTATGGTGGGGAGCATGGCAGCTGGCAGGCACTGGAGCAGTAGTTGAGAGTTGGTATCTTCTCTGTAAGTTGGAGGCAGAGAGAGAGAGAGAGAGAGAGAGAGAGAGAGAGAGAGAGAGACTTGACTTTGTATAGGCTTTTAAAACCTCAAAACCCATCCCCAGTGACATATCTCCTCCAACAAAGCCACACCTACTCCAACAAAGCCACACCTACTCCAACAAAGCCACACCTACTCCAACAAAGCCACACCTACTCCAACAAAGCCATACCTCCTAATCCTTCCCAAAACAGTTCCACCAACTGGAATCAACCAAGCATTCAAACACAGGAGTCTATGGGTGCCAAGTTGACAGTTTAAGTTAATTAGGACACCACTTTCCCCACAGTTTCTGAGAGAGGAGGCTCTTCTGTGGGTACTGAGTCAAATATTTTAGGGGGAAAAAAGGAAGAAATGAGCTATCACACTATGAAAAACAAAGGATTCTTCTGCATATTAGAAGGAAAGATGCCAGTCAAAGAAGCTACCTACTGTACGGTTCCAACTAAATGACATTCCAGAAGGGACAAAAGTAGAGACAGTAAGAAGATCATTAGGAGTCTTGTGGAGGGGAGGAGAGTAATGAGTAGGGACTCAGGGGACTTCTATGGTAGTAAAATTTTCTGACAGGGCATGGACAGCACCCGGATGATGAACACAGGTCATGCATCTGTCAAAACCAATGGAACTTTAAACACAATGTAAGGATGGAGAGGCGTACATAGGGGCTCCCTGTACTTTTTGCATATTTTTATAAACTTAAGAATGCTCTAAGAACAGTCTATTAGTAAATATTTTTAAAGATTTGTAAGATGGGTCCTATCCCATTTCCCATGTGACCAAATAAGGGTTTGGAGAAGTGAAAGGAAGGAAAGAAGGAAGGGAGGGAGGGAGAAGGGGGAGGGGAGGAAAGGGAGAAGAGACACAAGCTAACTGAGCAGTAGAAGCCCCAGGAAGCTGTCTCGGGAGTTTATGAGACCTCAGCCTCTTCCTGTTCCCTTCCTGCAGGAGGCAAGTCTCCATCTGTCAGCCACACAGACCTGCCATGTCTGACACCTGCCCACATTAAACACGTTCTGCTCATCATCCTTGCACTTGGCTTTTCCTCTCTTCTGTCACTCAGCTATTTCTTGCTCTTTCTCTCAATTTCTGACACCACCAGAGGGCCAGTAAAGGCCTGACAACTACTAGAATGATTCAGAGGTCTAACCTGGTCAACCTCAGACTCACAAGCTTCCCCCTCGAAGCCATGTTCATGCTGCTGAGGTGTTTTCCTCACTCATGGGGCTCTGTTAGGTCTTGGAACATCAGGCACCCTGGGTGACCTTCTCACTGCCCCTCAGTTCAAATTATCCCAAGGGACTCTGAAATAGAGGGCACAGTCTTCAACTGTACTGGGGTCTACAAAAACTATATTAAACTATTCACAAACCGCACAATGGGACCAACTTGGTACTCATATGCCACTGTGAAGCCACCAACATAGCCAAGATAACAACCATTTCCATGACCCCACAAATGCCCCAGTGTGCCTGCCCCATCTGCCCTTCATCTCTACCATGGGCAACCACTCCCTGCTTTCTGTGGGCTGCTTTCCATTGCCCAGTGTTCATATACTTGGTATCTTTCACTCAGCGTAAAAACTCAGACACACCCGTGTGCAGATCAGCAGTGTTTTCTTACACAGACGTACAGTCTTCCATGTTTGGGTCTCTGATATTTACCCACCCATGTGACTATTGATGGACTGTGCTTCTGTCTGAGGGTATTACCAGAAAACTGGTATAAATAGCTTTGTTTAAATTTGGTTGTAAATGTTTCATTTTTTGGGTTAAACACAGGAGAGGGAGGGCTGTGTCACATGCTAAGTGGATGTTTAACATAAGAAACTGATAAGCTATTTTCCCAAGTGATTGTACATTTTACATTTCTACCAGCAATATATAAATGCTGGTACCTCACATCCTTGCCAGTGCTTAGTATGGTTAATGTTTTCTTGTCTGTCAATCATTTGAAGGAGTGAGGTGTGGCATATCTCATTGCTCTTCTACTGTTCCCACATTTGCTTCTTGAGTAACAATACTGGATGCATTTTCATTTGTTTTCTATGTATCATTTTAATCTGTGTTTTTGCATCTGTGTACCTGCTGCCTTTGTGATGCATCTGTGTGCTCAGGAGGATGGAGATCTGCTGAACTTTTTAGAAGATGATTCACCCCAAGCTGAGAAATGTGCATGTGTATCCCTGCTACATGGCACTCAGAGGCTCTAACATAGATCATGGCTGCCTCCTTCCTGAACCCAACAATGAACATAAAGAGGGTATTCTCCTGCCTCAACTCCATAGGACCAGGACTTGAGCAGGAGATTTGTGATGTGGCTAAAGTCTGCAGATAGCTAAGGCAGTGTTCTCAGCTGTCGTGTTCAGGCAAGCCCATCAGGGAGTTTACAGAGATAGAGTCAGCTGCAAGCATCTGGGAGAGAGCCAAGACTACCTTTCTAACCAGCTTCTGGGTGATAGGATACTGTGGTCCTGGGACACCAGATGAGAAAGGAGGATCCAATGCAATGAGTTTCAAGGTGTGCCCAGCTGAGCAGCCCCTGGAACTTTCTGGAAACACTAGCGCCTGGGTCTGACACAGGTATAACTAACTGAGCAGGAGCTGCAGAGGTGGGCTCAGCAATCTGCAGCTCCTTAAACTCTCCAGAGATTCTGGGTGTGCAACACTAGAAAGCTACTTCTCTGGAGGACAATGCAAACCACAGGCTGTCTGTTCTTTAGGCATGCTCAGTGTGGGGACGGATCCATTTATCTGTTGGTCCTAAGTCCTCACTCACAGCTACATGCCAGAGAAAATCTGTACAATTCTTGACTTGCTGGCAGCCATGGTCACCTCCACCCTACTCTGACATCACTGCTGATGGCGAGCCCTTAAGCCACATCTTCTTCGAGCTGTTTGCAGGCCAAGTTCTAAGGGCAGCAGAGAACTTTCATGCTCTGAGCACTGAATAGACAGGATCTGGACATAGGAATTTCTCCCTTCACATATATTCCAGGAATCATATGCCAAGGTGGTGACTTCACACACCACAATGGCACTGTCTGCAAAATCCACCAACAGGGAGACGTCTGAGGATGAATTCATCCTGAAGCATCCCACATCCAGGTCCCGACATCTTGTCCATGGCAAATGTTGGACAGAACACAAATGATTCCCAGTTCTACATCTGCAGTGCAAGAACTGAGTAGCTACATGGCAAGCATGTGGCCTCTGGGAAGGTGAGAGAAGGCATGAGTGTTGTGGAAACCATGGATTGTTTTGGGTCCAAGAATGACAAGAACAGCGAGAAGCCACCATTGCCACCTGTGGACAACTCTAATTCTTTCGACTCCCATGCAACTTACCCACCAGAGCATTCTCCTGTAACTCAGGAGAGCGCCCCACCTCATCTGTTCGCAATACCCCACATCCTTTGCTTTCTCACTGAAGTTCTTTGGCTTCCATAGTTTCCTCATTCCCCCTCCAAGTCTGGCTGGGTTGCAGAGTTAAGTTTATGACTGTAGATAAAAACTAAAGAGAGTAATGTGTGTGCCTTTCATCCCAGCACTCAGAAAGGCAGAAGCAGGCAGATCTCTGAGTTCCAGTCCAGACTGGTTTACAAAATGAGTTCCAGGACAGCCATGGATACAAGGAGAAACCCCATCTGAAAAACAAAAACAACGAAACAGGAGAGAAAAAAATCTATGCAACGAGAAGTGTCAGAGTTAGAAAAGGAAGGGGTAGGAGAAAAGGGTGGGTGATGTCACCTGCTGCCAAACTGGGAAATCCTTGTGTGATCCCCAGGACCCTCACGGTAGAAGGAGAGGACCAACTCCACAAGTCGTCCTTAGAACATATAACACACTCTCAATTCTCTCTCTCTCTCTCTCTCTCTCTCTCTCTCTCTCTCTCTCTCTCTCTCTGTGTGTGTGTGTGTGTGTGTGTGTGTGTGTGTGTGTGTGTGTGTGTGTGTGTGTGTGTATAAATGTATAACTCTAAAAGTTAGGGAAATGAAGAAATGAGTCTTGGAGGCAGACCTCTTAGCTAGCATGAGGTTCAATCCTCAGTACTAATGGGAAGAAGGAAGAAGAGAAGCAGAAGCCTGCCCCAGCTCCCGCTTCCTGCCTGTTGGCAGGCTCTGCAGTCGACCGTCCTGCCCTTTCCTTTTTCTGCCCGTTCCCCTAGGACGAAACAGTGGTTCCTGACAGACACTGCCTTGACTGCCCACTTGCTTCCAGGCCTCTTCAGAGGCAGGCTTTGCCTACCCTCTGGGTCTTAATTTGGGTTCTAGTGCTGTGAAGAGACAACAAGGCAGCTCTTATAAAGGAAAACAATTCATTGGAGCTGGTTTACAGGTTCAGAGGTTTAGTCCGTTACCATCATGGCGGGAAACATGGCAGCAGGCAGGCAGACATAGTGCTGGAGAAGCACCTGAGAATTCTACATCTTGATCCACAGGCAGCAAGAAAAAGACTGGGTTCCACACTGGGCAGAGCTTGAGTATAGGAGACCTCAAAGCCCAACCTTACAGTGACACACTTTCTTCAAGACCACAGCTACTCCAACAAGTTCACACCTACTAATAGTGCCACTCCCTGTGGACCAAGCATTCAAACTCATGAGTCTATGGGGGCCATATCTATTCAAACCACCACGTTCTGCCTACAAAATCCTAGACTACTGTGAACATTTATCCATCTCTTCAGCTGTAGCCACATGGAAGGGGGCAAGGCCTGTTTACCCCACCCCAGTGTTTCACATAGAGTTCAGCGCCCTGTACATACCTGTTCAAATAATGAATGGGAAATAGCCAGGGGCTTAAATCACTATGAAAAAGGAAGGAAAGACCTACGGAGCTCAGGCTGCTCTGTCTAGGCCTTCCTATTATAGATGAGCACACTTAGAAAGTACAGCTTTGTCTCTGTTGTCCCCTTCCACTCTCCTTCCCAGGGCCAAGAGACTTGCATCAACAGGCACTGGCCTGGCCTCTTATGCCCATGTGGAAGCTATGCAGCACTCACCGTCATCCAGGGGTAGTGCTCTCTAACAATGCCATGGCTAAGGCTGTAAACTCACTGCTGATTCCTCCAACCTCACACCTGAAGCAGCCACCCACACCCATCCAAGCCTTCAATCCTCTAAGGTCTTTCTCAGCCCACAAATGTAGACACTGTTCTATGTGATAAGTGTTAACCAAGTGATAACTGTTTAGCCTATTTCTAGATAGATAAGAATGATATAATTCTAATATACTCCACTCAGTAAATAAGCAAGCACTTATAAAGAACACATATGGAGCTCCCAGAACTGTGGGGAATATAAAGTATATGAGATAACTGGTACACACACACACACACACACACACACACACACACACACACACACACGAGCACATATGCCTAGACACATGCATATGCACACACAGAGAGGGACAAACAGACAGAGAGGGAGAGGGAGAGGGGGAGGAAGGTCATCTCGGTATTCAAACTGCTGCAGAAAGGATTTTTTGTGCACTAACTTCTGCAGGATTCATCAGTCACCTAATCCAGATGTCCACCCAGGCGTTAAATGGAGTTGGAGTTCTTTTAACCTAAAACCATCTGCCATATCATTCATTACACCTAGAAACCAAACACAAAGCAGGGCTTAATAAATATTTGTCATGGGCAATGAAGACTTCAATCTGAATAGCTGAGAGGTCATAGGATAATTACACAGCTTTCTCAGGAGCTGGCTCACTGTTCCTTCCTCTGCTGGCTTCCCTGCCTAGCAGGACTCCTGGCCTCTGACTTACTGAGGAAAGTTGAAGGCAGGGTGCGTGCAGCAGCCTGCTCTGGTTAGCAATTATTGTTTTCTGCTCTTTGTATAGGAAAATCATGTGCTTGGACTGATGGGCCTTAGACCTGCAGAATCAAAACCAGATGTGGCAAGTGCCTTAGCCTCTGACCCCATGACAGCCAGCCTCGGGAGGCAGCAATCATTCCTGCCAATGGTGAGGGTTCAGTGGTGAAGCATTCTGAGCAGCTAGCAACATATTAGGTATTTTAGTTTATCTGTTTATATAAATGACTTTTCACATGCAAAAAACAGGAAGCATACCTTAGAGCAGTGATTCTCAACCTTCCTAACACTGAGAACCTTTAATACAGTTGCTCATGTCGTAGTGACCCCAACCATAAAATTATTTTCATAACTGTAATTTTGCTACTGTTATGAATTGTAATGTAAATATCTGTGTTTTCCAATGGTCTTAGGTGACCCTTGTGAAAGAATCGTTTGATCTGTCCTAAAGGGGTCACGACCCACAGGTTGAGAACCACTGATGTGGGACAGTAAACCCATGCCGGGAAGCTGGGTGGCTAGAGTAGGTTGGACACCTGAGACTTAAGTAACTCCCTGCTCCCTGACAGATTCCTGGCCTGGAAAAGGTGCCATACTCCCCACTTAAGAAAAATATGACCTGTAGTCACATAGGCCCAGAACAGAGTTCTCCATGCTAATGAGGTAACTAGAGACCCTGAGGGTTTAGTCAATAAGCTCCCCTTCCCAGACATTCCTCCCTGCAAAAGGTATTTAATCTCAGTCCACCCTGAGAAGTTGAGACTGTTTGGTACGATATGCATCCATTTTCTGCCATGAACAGTCAATAAACAGTTTAAGCACCATGGACTGTCTCTTCCTACAGAGCTGCAACCAAATCTCCCATGAAGGCCCATCTGCACTCCCAGACAACCGCCACCATCACCTCTAGGACTCCTCCCCTCACTTCCCACAGCCCAAGGCTAGACGTTGTCCGCAGCCTGCAGCCCCCAACTCCATTCTCAGCTCTTCCGTGAGGCCCAGCAGTGCCTTGATGTCCAAGAGTCAGAGAACCCCCTCACCCCCGCCAAACCAGCTCCAACTTTGCCACATCTTAGACTGTGCTTCCCACCCCCACTCCCAGCAGTGTCTCTGCTCTTCCCTGAAGCTCAGCACCACCCTGCAGCTTGCATGGAATAAGCACAGTCAAACTCCCTGGTTTCGCCTCCCAAGCAGCCATGCCCTGAGATGGGCAGAACTTGGACCGTCTCACACTGACCTAGAAGCACACTAAGTCTTGTAAGCAAAAATTTGAAGAAAGGACCTGATGTTTGTAGAACCTTCACTAGAGCACCAGGGGCTGTAACGGACCCTCTTACAGTTTGGATCTTTAGCCTTCACAATGACCCTACACAGTGGATGGACGATAGATAGAAACTGGCCCTTTAGAAGCTGGAGACAAACTAATTAAAAGGCCACAGAAAAGAAACCAAGATATGTCTGACACATCTAATTCCTATCACTTAAAGGTCCAGCAATAGTATCATGGGATCTTGAAATAACAAGATTTTTTTCAAAACGCATATGTATATATGAACATGTAAGAACACTTTAAAAGCACAGGAAGGATCATGGAGTGTCGGCTCTTTTCCTCTTTGCCAGCAGGTCCAGGCGAGAGGAGAGAACCCGGACCAGCCGGATCTGTCTGGGGCTGAGTGAGATGGCGAGTGTCGACAGCCCAAAAGAAACACGCCAGGCTAGGAGACCGGGAGTCTTGTGGAAGCAGGAACTCACTTTATTAAACTAGGCACTTGCTTATATAAAGAAGGCAAGGAGGTGGGCACTTAGGTATGGGAAGAGATGACGTAGGAGGCGGGGAAGGATGACGAAGGGTAAGGGGTAACTGACAGGGCCAATAGCAAAGCTTGGCTGGGCAGAGGCAGGGCCAAACGGGTCTTGCTGAATCACCCCAATACGGATTGACTGAGACAGGTCTCAAAACTCAAGCCAGGCTTAGGCTCTCCCACAAGGTCTCAAAACACAAGCCAGGCTCAGATTTGTCCTCAAGGCCCAAACCAGGACCAAAATGGGGCCCAACAGTGGAGACCTACATTAATATGACATCTTGATACACCGCTTCATCTATGATGCTAGGGCTTACATCTTACAAACAACATGATAGAATCCCAACTTTTCATTGGCAAAAAGCAAGCACACTTATATGTGAATGTCTATCTGTACATCATTTGTACGCTCATTCCTCAATATTCTTGGGAGATTGGTTCCAGGGCCCTTGGAGGATTTCAGAGTTCTGGATGTCCAAGCCCTTCATATAAAATGACACACTATTTGTATACAGCCTCATACATGCTCCACGTACAAATCATTTTCAATTATTTATGATACTTTAACTATGTAAGTAGTTGTATACTGTACTGCTTATGGAATACTGACAAAAATAGCTTGGGCATAGAATGCAATTTCTTCTGGATTTTTTTCAATGCTTCAGACCAACCAGGGCCTCGTTCATGCTAAACAAGTTCTCTGCCACTCAATTGTAGATATGCCCTAAGTATTTTCGATTTGAGGTGAGTAGAATCTACATATATGGAACCCATGCCCACAGAGAGCTAGAGGGGTGTGTGTGTGTGTGTATGTGTGTGTGTGTGTATGTGTGTGTTTGTGTGTAGCAGCATGTCTAAATATGACTGTCAAAAAATATAAGCCAATGATATGAGTGTCTTTCTCTCTACAAAGAGATTGTAAATTATCTCTATATAATTCTTCATACTACACTGTAACTTTTAAAAATAGAGAGAGCTCCATTGGTAAAATAATTGCCACATAACAGAAAGACCTAAGTTCAATACCTAGCACCCATGTAAAAAGTCAGGCATGATGGTAGTCCCAACACTAAGGAAAAAGAGAAGGGGGATCTCTGGGGTTCCCTGACCAGCTAACTTAACCACCTTGGAGAGTTCAAGGCAAGTGAAAGTCTTTGTCTCAAAAAACAAGGTAAATGGTTCCTGAGAAATGATATCCAAAGCGAGCCTCTGGCTCTCAGAGAGAGAGAGAGAGAGAGAGAGAGAGAGAGAGAGAGAGAGAGAGAGAATAAGCATAAACTACATTTTCAATTAAAGTTATCACATTTAAAATGAATATTTTTAAAACAAGTCAGAACAATGGGCTGTAAGCTTTTTGCCCTTGATGAGTTTGCTTCTAATTTTCTTTAAAAGAATTTGCAATCTAATCTTCACAAAATTCATTTCTTCATTTACTTACTCATTCAGCCAGCATTTGCAGAGTGATAAACTAAATATTAAAGTGTCTTCTGCATGGGGGACTCTGCCCTTCTGGATCACAGGGAGAAATAAAAGAGCTACAGTCATTGCTTGTGTCGCACTGTATATAAACTAATAAATTGGAAGCATTAACCTGAGGGCACAGTAAAAATAAAATGCAAGGTACTAGGGAAGATGTTAAATATTGGATTTGAATAAAACGAGTTAGAACTGTGAATAAGTCTTAAATTTCCTTCTGTGAATATCGCAAGCATAAATTCACCATGTCAGATTTTTAAAGCAGAAATGGCCACACATGCTTCCTGGCCAAGTGGTTCCACTCTGACCCTTCAAATCCGTGAGAGTCACATCAGCGAGGGGGTTTATTCAATGATTATATGAATCAAATGTTAAAAACCATTCTGTAGCCTTTGAAAATGTCACATGATTAAAATTCTGTTTTTGAAAGATGCAACTACTCTTTCTATTCATTCACCAATACAATATTGAATTGTACAGTTTTTATGAACAATAACACTCTAATCTGCCATCCTTCAAAGGCAATCAGTGGCAAAACATACAGAGGCAGCCATTGTATGTGAGGAACTGATAAATGGCCCATCAAAAGCATCTGTATTGTAGTTCCTGGACATGGTCTGTTTCTTCTCAGGACCAAGAGGGGACCCCACAAATGTAATTATATTAAGGATCTTGAGATCAGGAGATGATCCTGGTCATCCACATGGACCCAACATAATCGCAAAAGTCTTGATGAGAAAAAGTGTCAATCAGGGGGGTTGGAGAGCAAGCTGAAGATGCTCTGCTATTGCTAGGCTGCCAAAAGAAGAGTTCATGAGCCAATGAATGCAAGTGGCCTCGAGACTCCAAAATACAATGAGAACAGACTCTCCCAAGAATCTCCAATGGAGATTCCAAGGAGCTCAGGACAACTGAAAACTAGAACCATCAGAGAGTAAAACATAGTTTTACTCAGATGCTAAACTTTTGGTAGTTTGTTACAGTATATATATATATATATATATATATATATACACACACACACACACACACACACACACACACACACATATATGCATGTACACATATATTTATATGGTTCTACTATATAGATTTAAATTATATACATATAAACATGTGCTACATATTTATATATATAAATATAAGATCTATATATGCTGAGACAAGATCTCAAGCTTGGCCCAAAAGAAACCATATACCACATCTATTCCTTAGGCACCCAAACCACAAACTCTCCAATATTGCATGGGTACCTTGTACACAATAGGCAACATCCATGTATTTTATAGGAAGCTGCTGAACTAGCTATCCAAGAGGTAGAGCTCCCTGTCTTCACACAGCCCCTCAGCCAAGCCGTGAGCTTGGTGTATGTCACTGAATAAACTCAAGACTACAGGGCACCTGTGAGCCTTTGCTTCCCTGAGATGTCCTTCAGGGAGTCCATCTGAGGCTGCCTAGTAGATCCAGCTCTGCTGGTCCTGCTCAACCTCCTTAAAGACTAAGAGGAATGTCATACAACATACATGTGCCATCTATGACACGCTACATATCAGTGACAAACTGCTAAAGACCTTTGGTATCTAAGGCCACAGCCCTCAAGTCTAATACAAAGTGATCCCTAAATGCTATGCTCACTTCCAGTTTCTCAACTGAACCCCACCGGGGTAAAAAAGGGGGTACCCAACCTTTTTACACTGCAGCATAACATCGTGATCCACAAACATGCTAGGCCACATTAGCAGCTGTTCTGGTGTGGTTCCTGCTGCTGTCGCAAAACAACCTGGGGAAGCAAGCATTGGTTTGATTTACACTTTCTACACTTCCGGGTCACAAGCCATCACTGAGGAAAATCAGGGCATGAACTGAAGCAGGAGCTTGAAGCAGAAGCCACTGAGAAATCACTGCTTTCTGTCTTTGCTTCCAGGTTCATGCTTAGCTAGAGGTCTTATACAGTTCATGACTACCTACCTAAGCAGTGGTGCCACCCACAGTGGGCTAGGCCAACCTACCTAATTAACCATCAAGATAATTCCCAAAGACATGCTCACAGGACAATCTGATCTGGGCAGCTCCTCAATTGAGACTCCCATCTCAGATAACTTTAGGCTATGTCAAGTTGACAGTTAAAGCTAATTAGGATAGTAACTATTTAGCTAGGCATGGTGGTGCTTGCCTTTTATCCCAGCACTTAGGAGGGAGAGGCAGGAAGTTCTTTGTGAGTTCAAGGACACCCTGGTCTATATAGTAAGTTCCAGGACAGCCAGAACCATTACTTAAAGAGATCCTGTCCCCAAAACAAAAACAAAGCAAAAAGATAGTAGCTATACTGGGGGCCATAATATGGCCCAAGAGAAGGTTTGCATGCCCAGTACCAAAGCCTTCAGGCAGGTGTCACCTTCAGTGCTGCATTCCACACTAGCCAATGAATCTAGTTCTGTGCAAATGCCAACAAAAATAGATTGATGCCTTCTCTCTCCTCTTCAGGCGCTATTTATTTCAAAACACAGAAAGAGCTTCCCATGTCATTGTTCTGTAAGACGACCGGTTAATTGTATTTTGCTTTTACTTTAATATTTCAGTGTCTGTAGTGTTTCATATAAAAATGGCCCCCACAGGCTCATATATTTGCATGCCTAGTCCCCAGCTGATGAACTGTTTGGAAAGGATTAGGTGTGGCCTTGTTGGAGGAAGAGTGTCACTGGGGGTCAGCTTTCAGGTTTCAAAAGTCCATGTCAGTTCACTTGCGCTCTCTCTCTCTCTCTCTCTCTCTCTCTCTCTCTCTCTCTCTCTCTCAGATTTAGCTGTGGATGAGGATAAAAAGCTGTCAGCTACTGTATCTCCCTCTCCACCATTCCTGTCTGCTTCTTCCCATCATGACGTAATGGACCAACCCTCTGAAACTGTAAGCAAGTCCCCAGTTAAATGCTTTCTTTTATAAGTCTTGCCTTGGTCACAGTGGCTCTTCATAGCAATAGAACAGTAACAAAGATGGTGCCTTTTATAATTGTTGTCTTGATAAAACTGACCGGTAATCTGGTTCTCATAAACTTTCTGTCTTTCTTATTAGAGAAAGTGGCAGAAACAACTCAAGGAAAAGGCAGAGAGAAAGACATAGTGTCTTCATATCTTCTCAGGGAGAAGACTAGCTAATGAAAACATCCCACAGTTTCCAAGGTCAGCTCTGCCCCGTTATCCTCAGGTTGCCACTCAGCCAGGAGGTCCAGAGACAGCCATGCCTCTGTACTGGCCCACAGGGACTCCATTTGACTAGCAGGCATTTCCTTGCCATTTGGCTGTGTGCTAACACTGGGGAATCAACTTTTCAAGGTCTTTGATATGGGTATTCAGGAAAAAGATAACCAAAGGAAAAAGTTGTGACTTTGAATATATATGCTAGAATATCTTAAATACCTAATCGTATTCGTGATTAGCCCCTAAGGAAGTGTTTAAAGACCTCTGGATGAGTTTCTCCTTCAAACAATCAGCCATTACTGTACCCCAGCATCAACCTTTGTGAGCCTTCTATAACTTGTCAAAGTCACTTCTCTACAAGGTAGAAAATGACCACTTTTTATGCCTTTTTTCCCCTCTCAAAGGATAAAGAAGGAAACAGAATATCTGTGAAATAGAACACTGTGCCCCATCTGTCTCCTGTCTCAGATGCATCGTCCTTAGAGCATGTCTTTTGAAGATTTCCAAAGCCTTTTGAACGACTTGTACAGGTTATGCATTAACCAGTCACCATGCCTAGAGAGGAGCCGTTGTTCCTGGTAACTGAGCCATAGACTGAAATTGTCTCGAGAAGTTAAGCTCTCTCTGTGGCTCAAACTAAAGATGAGACTAGCACATAAAATGCACTGCTTTGTAGAAATACATGTATTCAGCTTACTGCTTTCCAAGGAATGATCAAGAGTGTAATATCCTCAGAAAGTCAGACAGGTTTGCAATGAGATTGATTCTTGAGCAGTATAGGATTTAGAGACTCCAACTTCCAAACACTAAAAAGTCCATATATAACTTTCAACTTCCTAAACTTAACTACTAACCCCCTATTTCTCTTCAGAGGACATTTATCTTATAGATTGGTGTCTATTTGGTGTATTAATCCATATTTGTATTAGTTGCTTTTCTATTAATGTGATGAGACACATGATGAAGGCAACTAATAGAAGAAAGGTTTACTGGGGCTCACATCTGAAGAGGGAGAAAAGTCTGTCTTGGCAGGGCTGCAGGCATGGCACCTGGAGTAGCAAGCTGAGAGCTCACATCCTGAACAATAAGCAGGAAGGAGAGAGAGCACCCTAGGATGGGCCCGAGTCTTTACACAATAAAAGCAAACCTCCAGTGACACACTTCCTTCACCCACACCACTTACTGGAAAGACAAATGGTTTACACAGAAACTATCAGCATCACTCAGAATCTCAGATGGAGACAGGAGCTTCTGACCACTCAACATCACCAACGAGAGGTAGGTCTGAAAGTCTTACAAGTCGGGCTGGGGCTGTAGCTCAGTGGTAGGAAAAGCACTTATCTAACATGGAGAAGGTTCAGAGTTCAATTTCCAAGAAAGAAAGAGGGGAGAGAGTGGAGGACTGAGAAGAGGAAGGAAACCCATGCTGTATTGTGACAGTGTGCGCCATTACAGTTTACTACTGAGAACATTGTTCATGAGTGATGCTTTATGCGGTCTCTACATGTGTGTGCCTAAGTTTTGGTGAATATTAGCTTTTTATAATAGGCTTGCTTGTGCTTATGGTACTAAGTAATAAAATATTCTATTATCTACACATAAATATTTATAACATGCCTCTTAACTCCTTTTCAATATTTCTATACTATGCAACACATCTGTGAGTTTTTACAAATTCACACACACACACACACACACACACACACACACATACACATATACATATATATGTGTGTATATATATATATGGGGTATATATATATATATATATATATATATATATATATATATATCCACATAGAAGGGACCCATGCAGTTCACAGGGACAGACTTCCTGTCCAGAGACTCTGCTTACCTGCTCTTCCGTGCTTGCTTCCACACCCATGAGAAAGAACCCTGTCTGCAATCCAGCACTCAGGAGGGAGCGGTGCAAGGATAAGAGTTCAGGTCATCCTCAGCTATGCAGTAAATTCAAGGCCAGCTGAGATGCATACATAAGGTCCAATACATGGAATTGGCTTGAGGTCTAATTAAGGTGGACTGAATGCATATAGACATAAGCTATATATATATGTACCATTTTAGGAGACTGTACTGGCTGGTTTTGTGTCAACTTGACACAAGCTGGAGTTATCACACAGAAAGGAGTTTCAGTTGAGAAAATGTCTCCATGAGATCCAGCTGTAAGGCATTTTCTCAATTAGTGATCAAGGGGTGAGGGCCTCTTGTGAGTGGTACCATCTGTGGGCTGGTAGTCTTGGGCTCTATAAGAGAGCAAGATGAGCAAGCCAAGAGAAGCAAGCAAACCAGTAAGCAGCATTCCTCCATGGCCTCTGCATCAGCTCCTGCTTCCTGACCTGCTTGAGTTCCAGTCCTGACTTCCTTTCGTGATAAACAGCAGCATGGAAGTGTAAGCTCAATAAACCCTTTCCTTCCCAACCTGCTTCTTGGTCAAGATGTTTGTGCAGGAATAGAAACCCTGACTAAGACAAATTGGTACCAGCATAGTGGGGTATTCCTGTGACAACCTGACCATGTTTTGGGGAGGACTGTGGAAGGACTTTGGAACTTTGGGCTAGAAGAGCCATTCAGTGTTAAGAGCTCTGTGGAATGTTGTGTAGGAGCTTGGAAGATAATGTTGAGAACAGTGCAGAAGATGGAGGCCTGGCTTGTGAGATTTCAGAGGGAAGAAAAAAGACTCTTATCAGGGCTGTTGCTATTTTGACTATGAAGATTTTGTGGTTTTGGTTAGCTGGGGATGAAGGATCAGCTGTGATTAACAAGATACCAGAACTACTAAAGCAAAACTATTGCGGTACTGGGATATTGATGCTGGTTAGCTGGAGTTGGGAAAATGGCGATGATTGGGAAGAGACCAGCATCATCGAGGTGAAATCTTCTGAGAAGTGTTTTCTGAGAGCACAGAGGCTGTGTTCCAGAGATAGCCAGGGTTGTACCTTGTGCTGTGGCAGGACTTGGTAATGTGTAAGAGTCACCCAGGAGGTACTGGTTTTGAAGGCATGAAGGAGTCATGAAGAGCAGCTGAGGCCTGGGCACTGTGAGAGGCCATGGAAGGCCATTAGTGAAGGTGCAGCCTCAGTTGCAATTGATGGCCCAGGACTGAAGGGGTCATGCAAAGGAGGTGAGGCTTGGGCACTGTGAGAGGCCATGGAAGGCCACTGGTGAAGGTGCAGCCTCAGTTGCAATTGATGGCCCAGGAGTGAAGGGGTCATGCAAAGGAGGTGAGGCTTGGCACCATGAAGAGAGCCTATGAGAAGCTGTTTGTAAAGCCTAGTTGCAGAGGAAGACAGCAGTGTTTTGGAGATGCCAGTACCATGAGATGACCACCAAGAACAGCAGCAGCAGTGGAGTACAGGCAGCTGGAGCCTAGAAGACAAGGTGTGTGCTACAAAGGGCAGAGCTGGAGAAGTGACTCAAGCTCTTGGAGGAATTCAGAAGATGGTGAGTGGATCCCAGACATTGGACAGTTGGAGTTTGATTTTGATTTTGATTGTGACTGTGCCCCGATATATTTTCTGAAGGAAGAAGGTATTTTAGTGGAGCCCACAGTTAAGAGACTTTGAATTTTTAAAAAGACTTCGAATTTTAAGAGATGGTATGTTTAAAAGGGACTGAAATGTTATTATGTAAGAATTTGTAAAGTCTGTGGGACTTTTAAAGTTATTTAGATCTTGGGGATGAATAAGGAAGTAAAGGTCGAGGTTTAATAGTGATGTGTTTGTGTGTCAAGTTGACAAGAGGTCAATTGTACTGGCTGGTTTTGTGTCAATTTGACACAAGCTGGAGTTATCACACAGAAAGGAGTTTCAGTTGAGAAAATGTCTCCATGAGATCCAGCTGTAAGGCATTTTCTCAATTAGTGATCAAGGGGGGAGAGCCCCTTGTGGGTGGTACCATCTGTGGACTGGTAGTCTTGGGCTCTATAAGAAAGCAGGCTGAGCAAGCCAGGAGAAGCAAGCAAGCCAGTAAGTGACATCCCTCCATGGCCTCTGCATCAGCTCCTGCTTCCTGACCTGCTTGAGTTCCAGTCCTGACTTCCTTTGGTGATGAACAGCAGCATGGACATGTAAGCCAAATAAACTCTTTCCTCCCCCACTTGCTACTTGGTCATGATGTTTGTGCAGGAATAGAAACCCTGACTAAGACAGAGACTATCTACCGAGCAAAGAAAGAATAAAATAAGAATCTAAATAGGGCCAGGCAGTGGTGGCACATACCTTTAATCCCAGCACTCAGGAGGCAGAGGCAGGTGGATCTCTGTAAGTTTGAGGCCAGCCTGGTCTACAGAGCTAGTTCCAGAACAGCCAGGACTACACAATGAAATCCTGTCTTGAACACCCCACACACACACACACACACACACCCTCCCCCAAAAAATCTAAATAGAGCACAATGCTGGGTATTGGCTTCACAGGACACTTTTTTGGCTAATGAAATAAAGGTGACGTTCCTGCCCTGTCTGTTTTGTAACACCAGCAGCTCTCAAAAATACTATTTTTTTTTCCTAGCTCCTAAACCTTATAGGGAGCAACTGAGACTAGGCTAACCATGGTGATGGCTGATCCATGTCCTGAAGTGAAAGGCAATTTATCTCCCTAAGTCACCAGCTGAGCCCCACAGCAACCCAGCTCGTTATTTTTAAGGCCTATCATATACTTTTCCAGTGAAAACAAAATTTTTATTCCAAATGAAGCATTACCTTCATTTATTCCAATGTGTATGAAATGATATGTGAAGCATGTATTTGAAATAAACTCCAATGCTTCTTATACATAGATACAAAGACCCTATTTAAAATAAATGAGGGCGTGGCCCATTTTGAAGTCCCTGTTTCCCTGTGACATTCTTTAAAATTTCCAAGTGATAAGTAAATGAACATTATCTTGGGTCCAGTTCCACTACTGACCTGCTAGTTCTTGGGAAGGGAAATTCTGCATTCCCAGGCACGCTGCAGTCATAGTAACTGTCTCAACTTCTTAGAATGAAGCCAACAGAAATGATCACCAATGTACCTAGGAACTATATACACCTAGGAAACATACAGGAATTCCATCAGGAAAGCGTACTGAAATCAGTGACTACCAACACTCATTGCTGGTTCTTCTTTCCATCTCTAGATTTTGCTTTAAGGAAATATAAGAAACTTTCCTCCCAATCAAGAATCAAACAGTAATCCTTCACAAGAGTTTGGCAGGAACCTGGCAGTGGTGGTGCATGTCTTTAATCCCAGCACTTGGGAAGCAGAGGCAATCAGAGCTCTGAGTTCGAGGCCAGCCTGATCTACAGAGGAAGTTACAGGACAGCCACGGCTACGCTGAGAAACCCTGTCTTGAAACAAACAAACAAAAAGTTTGGCAGGGCCTACAGCAGCTTTTCCAATAAAGACTTATCCCCATCTTAGTTCATTATTGCTGACGGCCCAGCCCTGGCCCAATGACTCAGAAGGCAAAGTCTTATATAATACCTCCAACACAAAACAAAATACTAAAATCTAAGTTCTTAAATCCTGCCTTTGTGGGGGTGGGGAGAGGATACTTGGGCATGGCACAACAAGGAGGTCATGTAAACGAGTAAGACATTCAGCTACTGGCAGGACCATGGCAGACTGTAGATCAGGACAGTCTGTGAATTTGAAAATGTTCTCACTTCACAAAGATGACGATGCGTAGGTCTTTGGTTGGAGAGATGGGTGTTTATATGTGTGGCTCTCGGTACATATGCATGCAGAGGCTTGAGGCTGACCTCCCAAGTCTTCCTCAACAACTCTCCACCTCATCCTTAGAGGCAGAGTCTCCCATTTGAACCCAGAGTTCGCGGCTATTGCTAGTCATCGATGCAGTTACTGGTGGCCTGCCCTGATCTCCCAGCATTTAAATGGGATCTGGTGATCTGAACTCCAGTCCTCCCACCTACACAGCAAGTATTTAACCACTGAGCCACCCTCTCTCTCCCCCCAAGGATCTTGTTTCTGGGTTTTTTATTGAGTGGGTTGGTGTCTTGTTTTGTTGGTATTAGCCACACGTGTCTGCACACATTCCTGAACCAGCCTGCATTCAGTGGCTCAGCACCAGCAGCACACCATCACCAGCAGCCAAAAGTAATGTATTTCACTGTCTCCACGAGTAGAGTACCCCTTATAAAGCCTCCACAGCCGCAATGCTCTCTCTCCCTCCCTATCCCTCCTTCCCTCCTCCTGTCTCATTCTCTCTCCCTCTCCCTCTGTGGCAGACTTTTGCCCCACTCTACCCCCACCCTATCCCGTTTTGTGGTGTGATCTTTTGATCTTCTGTAGCAAAATGCTAATAGTCAGGTTGGTTGGTCAAGTGGGTGGTGGGTGTCTTGTTTTTTTTGCTTCTGTTTTGGAAACTATTTTTATTTGCTTTGTTTTCCAATTGAAAGAAGTAATATTCTTTCAATTACTTGAGGAAGGGACATATCTGTGCCCTTATAAATGCAGCAAATACAGTGAGAAACCTCAGAACACTATTCTATAAGAAATCTTGTAAGAACCATTCTCAGACTGATTGTTCAGGTGGGTTTTTTAATAGTTTATTTACTATATTTTTATATTTTTATATGTCTAATGATCTTTGGACAACAGGCACAGCAGTTGTCTACACTGAGCATGCTAAGGGTGAGCTGGGGCTTCAGGGAGAGGTTTCTTCTGAACTTACAGTGTTCATTTTCACTTGGACTCAGAAACTATTTAGGGAAGTATTTTTATAATTCTTATAATTACTTGAATTGTGTTTTATTAATTTTAGTTTTCTTTTAGATATATTTGAAGTCATTTTAGTGATAATTTTATAGCTGTTGAAAATGACTTTTTCACTAACATATATACATATCTAGCAGAATTAATTATAAACTCCACAATTATATTGATATGCATTTCAAAGCACCATTTTTTGCTGATGTTGTTTGGGTTCTTTCTACATCCAATGATATTTTCTTTGTACAGTTTGAAGTAATATTTAGTTTATGATGATTAATGACAGATACTGTATTCTGACAACAATTTTAACGATATAAAAATTTCCATAATCCCATTTAAATTTCCTCCTTAAGTTCTGCTTGGTCATGCTCACACTGGTGCTTGCTATTGCTTTGTTTCTCCCTGTTATTTGCCTCTCCGTTTACATTTAAATATCTGCCTCACTTTGTTTCAAGTCAACTGCTTTTCAACAGCACAATGCCAGATTCTAGGTTTTCATGGTTGGGTTGGTTTTGTTTATACCTGTTGTGAGTTGATTTCTCATAATTTAGTCTGTATTCTGTTTTCTCAATGGTAATTTGGTTTTATGTCTTACTATTTTGCTTCGTTGGCTTTGACTTATACTGCATGGTACCCTCCCTTCTCCATGGGGATGTGTTCCAAGACCCCCAGCACATGCCTGTGGTGATGGGCTTTCTCTTCCTTATTGGAAAAAGATTCTCTGTGACATATTCCACCTGCCAGAATTGCTACTCTTGCATGGGTGGGAAGCATATTATTAAATAAAATAAAGATTATCTGAACACAGGCAGTGTGTTACAGGCACAGTCAATCTAAAAGTAAATACATGTGTTCCTTAGTACTGTTTTCTCTTCCTTCAGAGAAGTGTCTCTCTAGACTCTGTGGGAACTGCCTATCTACCTTCACAAGGCAGTATGCCAGTCTGTCAGGTTGCTTCTCGGTTCCATGTGGGGTTTTCACTAAGTATCTTCTAATTTATTATTTCCTTCATGCATTTTCTTCCTTGTTGCCTTTACTTGAACCAATGGAGTACATCAGAGACTCCCAGCATGCACTACTGCTAAGGTCTGCAAGTCTCTGCTCCTAACCTGGGCCTTTAGATATGGGAATTATAACTTACTTGCTCTGCCATCCTGGGGACTGGAGTCTGGACCCCTACAACCCAGATCAAGGTCAGATGGAAGCAGCAGCCCACCCATAATCCCAGGCTCTGGAGGCAGAGATGGGATCTGAAGCAAGCAGACAAGGTTAGCCCTATCCACATACTGTGGGTTCAGTTGTAAGATTCTTCCTATATGAACAGAGACCAATGATTGAATATATTGCACTCTTTCACACATGCATGCACACACAGAGAAACATGATCAGGTAATTTTTTTTTTATATTGTCAGTCTTTGCCTAGATGAATAAAGACTGGAAGGGAGGCACCCAGAAAATATTAATGTATTTTTGCAACCTCAAACACAGGCTATATAAGTCAGTGGTTCTCCACCTGTGAGTTGGACCCCTTTGGGGTTGAATGACCCTTTTGCAGGGGTCACCTAAGACCATTGGAAAACACAGATATTTGCACTGCAATTCATAACAGCAAAATTACAGATATGAATAGCAATGAAATAATTTCACTGTAACATGAGCAATTTATTAAAGGGTCTCATTTTACCTAATCTTTCTCAAATGGTAGGAAGGTGTGTGGTGTCTCCTGAATGTTTCTTCTCTGGCAATTTGCTTTGAAAACAAAGCTAAGGCTTTCTTACATTTTTCTTCCTGCCCCAATCCCATCTGTTTTTAACTATAGTCAGTCACTCTCAGATTCTCGACTGAATAGTACAACGGAGTCAGTGTTTACGCCCCGCTCCAATGTAGATGATGCTGAAATCACAACCTCCCAAGATGATGATACCATGAAACTCGGGTCTTTTGGAAGTCACAAGGGCCAAGTGCTAACTAAGGGGACTAGAGCTCCGAGAAGAGACTCCCACCTGCCAGCCCTCACCCCACCCCTGTTTATACCTTCCGCCTATGAGAAGTCACCATTTAAGAACCAGGAAACAGGACCTGGGCAGACCCTGCATCTGTCAGCATTTTGATCTTGGGTTTTCAACCACCCTAACCTGTAAGATGTACATTTCTTTTGTTTACAAGCCACCCAATCTCTGTTTTATTATAGCAGCCTATATGAGCTAAGACAGACTGTGTAGTTGTAGAGATGCTGTTTTGTACTAGGTCTTAGTAGATATTTCAGTAAGAAACAAACCAGGAGTCACCTTATCTACCTGTAGTCCTTTCTCCAACCACTGCTCCTCCAAGCCATACAGGTGTCTTCATTTCACTTCATAATAAAAGGCTTTACACACACACACACACACACACACACACACACACACACACACACACACCACACATCACACCATACCACACACACACACAAACACACACATACACCATACCACACACACACACACACACACACACCATACACACCCCACATACACATACACACACCACACACACACACACACTTACACACACATACCACATACACACACACCACATCACACATACCACACACACACACATACACATGACAGAGAGAGACAGACAGACAGACAGACAGACAGATAGAGCTATAAATTTTTTTTACAAACAAATATCCCCAGGACTGGAAAGATGGCTCCATGATCAAGAGGATTTTCTGCAGCTCTGCCAGACCCGAGCTCAGCTCCCAAGACCCACATTAAGCAGCTCAAAATTACCTCTAAGTTCCAATCCAGGGGACCCAACATTCCCTTCTGATCTTCATGAGCACTTATACACACAACACACATGCCCACACACATACACTTAAGTAAAACTTAAAAATAATAAAAGAAAACTCCACCCACTGTTGAGTACTCCCAAAGTTGCCACCATTGTGTGGTCACAGTCTTAACCTAGCCAGAAATCATGAGCTTCCCCTAAGAGACCAGGCAAGGATGGCAAATGCAGTAGAGATGATGTACTCAAAATGACATCTGACCTTCCAGATGCCAGGAGAAATGGTGGCTCTGAGAAGCCCAAGTCATAACCCACTCAAGACATCAGTTCCATGGGTCCGTGTTGCCTTATGGAGAACTGAGAGCAAGAAAACCCAGGCAGCCGATGGAGCAGGTGCTGCTACAGCTCAGCCATACCCTTTCCTCTTCCCTTTTTCTTTTGATTGTGTGATGAACAGAACAATCTGAGTTGCTGCAGGTCATTTATTATTTCCAGTAAAGCAGAATCCAAAGAAGGCCAGCCTCTATTAGGACAACTGTTAAACTGCCTGGGTGTGACTGGTGTCTACTCTGTTAGCTCGGGAACAAAAGAAGAAATGATTAAACCACCATCTTTATCATCATTCAAGAATGAAGAAGAAAAGCCCCTCCGTGCACATCGAAGGCTGGACCAACGCTCAGAGCTCAAGTCCACATATGGCTGGCCCCACTGATGCACTGGCCGACCTCAGAACATCTGGGAAGTGATGTTTATACCAGAAATGAAGGCAGTTTACGTTAATGTGAGCGGCGAAGCTAGAGATCTCTACCACTTGGTGAAACTTCTAAGGTAAGGGGTGGAGAGCACATGAAAATCCTCCTGTAATGTGGGGACGGATCACTAATACATTCTTGGCTCTCATTATCATCAATTCAACCTCATTATCAATCACCACATCCCTCCCTTCTGAAAAGTTCTCCCCACCCGTCGTCTAGACCTTTACAAACAGAGCCTGGACTCTGTATCCACCTGAGTTCTTCACAGCACAAAGGTGTTTTTTGTATTATTTACTTTTTACTTATTCACTTTATATCCCCCTCCCTTCCCCCCCCCCCCACCTCACTGCAGACAGGAGCCTAGCATGGCTGTCCTCTGAGAGGCTTCACCCACCAACTGACTCACAGAGATGGAGATACCCACAGCCAAACAAGTGGATGGAGCTTAGAGACTCTTACGGAAGAATAGGACAAAGGATTTCATCCCCTAAGGGGACAGGAACCCCACAGGAAGACCAACAGAGTCAACTAACCTGGACCCTTGGGGCTCTCAGAGACAAAAGTGTTTCTTCACCCTCATCTACCACTTCCTCTAGGCCTAGATGTGCTCACCTTGAAGAGGGACTTTCTCAGCAGCCAGTGAGCAGTTCCAACATTTCCCCAAGGGCTCAGTGACAGAGCAACCAGGAAACCCAGAAAGAGCTCAGGGCTCAGTTGCAGAGGTACCTTGCTGCCTATTTGATGCATGCAAGAGGTTCCCCTTTCCTTGAAAGGTTGGTGTGAACCCATGTCTCTGATTCATGATCAATACCAATGAAGAATGGTGGCATCAGCCATAAGTCACACCCAGAAAGTAAGAGCAAGTAATCTGCTTGATAGGAGAGGGAACATGTCTTCAAATCCTCCAGACCTGACCCTCCTTTAAGGATACAGAGACCTTTGTTGGGAGAGAACTCCAGGATGACAAAAGAGATGTGACATCTGGAGTCATTTTTAAAAGGCCACTGAGCATACTAGGCGTGCTTCGTGTTTTAGCACCGGAACACTGTGGCTGCTGCTACCTCTCAAAGTTTATTTTCCTTTTTATCACTTATATTTTATGGCATTTAATTTCTTCAATTTTCCAGGTTGGCTCAGGTGCAGTAATGAAATTCTGGGTCAGGGGCAATTTTCACACATGAACAGGACCTTTTCAGAAAAGAATTGTTCACCTGAAGTAATTAGCCAGCGGTTCCTGGGATCCATTCTCTTTACCACATATCTCTTCCTGCCAAAATCAGGCTTGTTCTGGAATCTGGACCTTTACAAGGGCACTGTTCCTGTTGGTGGGTCTGGGGACCAGCAGAGGGGCCGCTGCCTTTCACGTGCCATGAATGAGCCCTCCACAGTTGGAGTGAGCTTTCATCAGCAGGCCTCACTGCAAGCCTTTCAGTGCGCACGGGTCTGCCAGACATTCATATCAAAAATCCACAGGCTTTATTTAACTCTCCCTGGAAGGAGGGATAAAGGTTACAAAATAATGAGGAAGCGCTCCGTTGAGCAGAAACCCAGGAGTCACAACCTCTTTGTTAAAACTGACAAAGAGGGCTGGAAGATAAACTCTACAAGGAGCAGAATCGGGGCTATTTAACCTGCTGGAAGGGAACAGAAGGGGGAAGCTGGAAGGGAGCAGAAATCACGGGTCTCATGCAGATGAAGGTCCATTAGAATAAAGGATGTGCAGCCCCAGCTCCTCTAAGGACAGGTAAGAAATGGGTTTTAATAGCAACAGAAAGGCTTGTGGGCATCCGAGCCTCTTGGAAAGAATGAGCATTCAGACTTGGGAAATGGGAGCTCTAATCCCCGCCCCTCCCTCAGCCAGCTGACAGCCCCACCTTGTTTCCCTGGAAAGTGGAGTAGGGTGGTAGCCCGGTACCACAGGATGCTGATGAAAATAAAAGGCACAAGACTGCATCTCAAATAGAAAGAACGTTTTAAAAAATGTAAGGGCTTGTGATCTCGTCTTCGGCAAGTGAAAGGTAAAGAGTTTGATGTTATCTTCAAACATCTGCACTGACTTATCAGCAATTTTACTGGAGAAAACATATCCGGCTGGAAGATACACACTATTTCTCCAAAGGAAATCATGAGCGAGAGAGAGAAAATGTGTGTGTGTGTGTGTGTGTGTGTGTGTGTGTGTGTGTGTGTGTGTGTGTGTGTCAGTATGTATATGCAAATGTGTGCATATGCCTGTGAGTGTGTGCACGGTGTATGTATGTGAAGCTTGCATACAAGTGTGCAAATGCACACACCCAAGGCTTCATGCTTGTCAGACAAGTGATCTTCCACTGGACCACATCCCCAGCCAGTGAATAAAGTTATTGTATTAGAGCCAGGGAGAAGGCTTGGTGGGTAAAAACTGAGTTTGGTCATCAGAATCCACACGGTGGAAGGAAAGAAGCAAATCCACAAAGTTGTCCTCTGACTCCCGAATATACCCTGCACCAGCCCACACAAAATCAATAAAGGTCATTTAAAAATTTTTTAAGAGTATGTATATTAGTGTATTTGATGCCAAATAAGTGGTGATGCCAAATAAGAACCGTGATGCCTGTTGAAGGTGCGAACCCCTGGAGAAATCCCTGGAAGCAAGGTTTCTGGAAACAGTCAATACTGAGAGCTATAAATATATGCCAAACACACTGTTGGTGATTGCGGTTCACCCCTGGCATTTCCTCAGGATGACAGCAAAACCAACAAGGTCCCAGGCATGGTCTCACAAGGCTGCAATCCCAGCACTTAAGTGGCCAAAGCCAGCGGGCCACAAGTTCAAGGTCAGTCTGAGCTACACAGCAAGACCTGTCTCAAAAGGAACTGACAAATTACCACATCAGGGAAACAATTATCCTGGGGCTTGATGTCTTTAGGAGTCCTTCCTGGGACCAGCACCATAGGCAAGAACCAGGGGGCAGATGGGGAGACCACAATGCTTCAGCCTCATGCCTTGCAACCTTTGACTTTCTGGTAGCAGGTAGAGACTGGAGATCTTTCAGTGGGAGGGCATGGTGAGCCACATCACAGGGGACTCAGATGCTTGGTGAATGATGTGGTCTTCACCCTTGTGTCTTCACTCTCCTGTGGATAAAGGAACTTCCCTGATTACCAGTTACTATTTAAAGCAACTCTTGGTAGACTTTTTTCTCCTTGAGCATTAAGAGGAGGGTGCTACTTTAAAGCAACCATCATGAGCATTTGTCATAAGATACTTATTCTGTTTTTGCTAGAAGCTCACTCAGTAAGCATGGATATTGAACTTGGCCTTCTATGAACTCGCTTTTCCCGTCTATGAACTCCAACTCCCTCTCCATTAAATATGGATGGTGTTGATCTCCGCCTGCTGACTCTCCTACTCTGTGCTGGTGTTTTATATTCATGGAAGCTCAGCAAGGAACAAAATATAGAATTCAGTGCAGAGCTTCTATCCATTGGTTTTTCATTCAAAATTCAACAGGTAGACAGAACACCTGCCTAAGAAAAGGATGAGGCGACTCAGGGGAGGTAAGTGAGGCTGCACAGTAATGATGCCTGATGCAGACCGCTAGGGCTCTGAGAGCCAGAGATGGTTTTCTCAAAGAAAGTGAGTCTGGAGATGTGGTTGGCACAGTGAGTTAGGCAATAAAGTGCTATCTGACACCTGGAACCAGACTAGTATCTTTGTGCTACTTTTCTGAGATGGGGTCAAGGTGCCATGTTACCAAATGCATATGGGTAATTTGTCCACAAAACAGTTAAATCTAATGCAATAAACCAAGTAACTGGTGTATGACGTCAGACAGGTTCCAACCCTCATGGCTGGCCATGCTATTGGTGAAATGGATGTTTGTGGTTTGGATGCATCTCTCAAAACGTCTTGTGCTGGAAACTATCCCAAATTCATTGTGTCAATGGTATTCAAAGATTGTTGCTTAGAAGGACGCCGGAATTAGATAAAGTCATGGTGTGTAGTCCCCCTCCCCCTCCCTCCATTTATACGGAGATGACATCTTATAAGACACCTGGCATGCCTGTCTTACCCGCCACATGATGCCAACACCACATTGCTATTCAGCAAAGGAGCCTCAGAAGATGCTGGCATCAGACTCTTGGGCCTTGGAGGTTCCAGAACCATCAGAATTTCTATTTTCTTTCAATTGCACAGTCTTAAGCTTTTGTTACATAGATGAAGACATTGGAAAGGCAGCTTTGAAAAGCCACAAGAAAATAAACACCCAATCAAAAACTGGCTAAGAACTAAACAGAGTAAGAAGAAACACAAATGGCCAATAGATATTTTTAACCTTGCTCAACATACTCAGCCACCGGGGAAATGCAGATTAAAATACATTACCATTCCATCTCACCAGAGTCGGAATGGCTGTCATCAAGTCAAGATATAACAAGAAATGACGGTGAGGATGTGGGGAAAGCATCTTCGTTCACTGTTGGCGGAAGTACAAACTAGTGTAGCCACTGGGAAATCAATGTAGAGGTTTCTCAAAAGCTAAAAAACAGAGCTTCCACATGATCTAGCCATACCACTGCTGGGCAGTTACCCGAGGGACTCTGCATCCTTCTACAGAGATATTGCTTATTCAGTTTATGGTTGTTCTGGTTACAATAATGAAGAATGGAGCTAGCCTAGATGCCCATCAACTGATGACCAGAAACTGGAAAATGGTACATATGTACCACAGGATTTTACTCACAGGTAACAAAAATAAAATTAGGGTTAGGGAGGATAATGGAGCACATTGTAAGGTCATCTTTCAAAGACGAAGAACTTACAAGCCCAGAGAAGACCCCAGGAGAAGTTAGCCCCATTCACAAGGAGGGCCCTGCTCCAGGACAGAAACAGTCTTTGGGCCTAGAAACCTATCACCCTTCATTTGAGCTGACAGAACTGTGGCTTCAGTGTCCCCTCACCTAGGGCCTAACAGTCCAGTCCTGCACCTTCTCAGAGAATATACCTGGCTACATGCATATCTTCTTGCGACTGCAGTGATCCATTCTATATACACCTAGGGCAGTTCTCAACCTGTGCATCGCGGCTGCTTTGGCGTTGCATATCAGATATTCTGCATGATTCGTAATAGTAGCAAAATTATAGTTATTAAGTAACAACAAAAATAACTTTATGGTTGGGGGTCGCCACAACATGAGGAACTGTATTAAAAGGTTGCAGCGTTATAAATTGTGAGAACCACTGTCTGTAGGGCAATAGTACCTGGGCCTCTAAGTTACAATGTCCTGTATAGCAACAACCCAGCATCAGCTTCCTGGAGTGGGTGTGGAAGGCAAAACTCAACTATTAATGAGAATTCTATGACCATCTCAAGTCCAGCTTCCAAGTGAAACCTAATAAAGAGGGCCCCTCATATAGAGTCCCTGGAACTAGGCCTGGCCTGCATCTTTTCCCTTCTCAGTTAAGTTTGAGGATGCCCTCAAAGAAAAGGATCTAGCACCAGCACTGGACCAGCCCTATATTCTGACTCATGGCGTGTGTGATGGCTGTTACCTTAAAGACAAGACACAGTCAGGCGGCAGCCGCAGACAGTGACCAACTGGCCTGACGACAGATGCTCAGACTGACTTATCAGCATCAGTATTTTTATATCCATCTCACCTGCACTTATACCAGCAGGATTCCGCTCACACAGTTGCTCCTTACCAGAACCAGCCAGCCTCCTGCTCTGCCCTGTTGTCAGCAGCTTATCTGCTACAGGATATGTTCCCACACTGCTGAGCTAGACTGGTTAGAACACAGCCACGCTCACGGATGCACGCACGCACTGCAAAGCATGCTGCTACCTGCCCAGGGGGTCTATAGATGGAAAGCAACAAGCCTCTATAAATCTGGAATCAAGGGAATACCTACAGCTCCCTCACATGAGCTTTGGGGGATCCCCTTGCCACCGGGAGCTGAGGAGAGAGTGCCCGCATCCTTGTGCAGCCTCTGCGGCTGCGCGAAGGAAGCCGAGATGGACAAGGTGAAAGCTATGGGTAGAGACGTGCCAGGCAAAAACAGAAGGCACACAGAGTCTGGACCAAATCCTTCCTCCTGCCCTCTGTTTTCCTTCATCCCTATGGTCAGTCTTCAGTGTGTCAATGGTTCTCCTCCACTCTGCCCGTGTAATATTTCATCTTCTGGATGGGGATGAGGCGGTTATTTTGTGCTGCATCACGCACCGGCCCTGCCTCGATCCACCTTGTATGTGTGTCCCTCTGTGGTGTATGCTTCTTACCCTCTTCACATTAATAACTAAGGAAAAGGGTTTAAGCCAGGATAAAGGACAGGAAATGGAGAAGCAGCCTGGTGGAAAGGGTCAACCAAAACTAAGTATGTATAAAAAATGACAAAAGAGAGTCAGAGAGATGGCTCAGTGGTTAAGAGCACTTTTTTTCCCTGCTTTTTCAGAGGACCTAGTTTGATTCCCAGAACCCACATAGTGGTTCACAATCATCCATAACTCAGGTTCCAGAGGATTTGAGACCTTTTCTGACCTCCAAGGGCACCAGGCATTCATGAAGTGCACATACACACATACAGGCAAAAACACCCATCTACATAAAATCAATGCATATTATATTTTATTTTAAAGTTTTAATGAAAGGGTTATGGAAAAGAGGACCTGCTAGAATACTAGGTAGGTTTTGAAGCAAGTTGGGACTTTGGCTAGACCTTGAAGACTGTAGAATTGGGATAAGCAGGAAGCAAGCAAACAGTCTTGTTACACCAGAGATGGACACTATGTCTTTAGAAGCCAGCTGCTAAACACAATTACTAAAAACTAAATCACAAAACATATACTGAAATGTATTATATTTTTAAAAGCAATGAACACTCAGTACATTGCTTCCCTGTGGGTCTCCCCTTCCTCAGAGGTTGTCAGCCACCAGCCCATGAGGATGAGGGGAGCAGAGGCAGGTGTCAGGGATTGGACAGCTGGAATACCACAGAATGACTTCTGGGATAAGCTTCAGTGAGACAACTCATCTTTATTCAGGGTGAACAGGGGCTATATAGATCTTGGGGAGTGGGTAGGGATATTATACAGGGTAGGTGTGCATTATTGGCTAGGGATGAGGCACTGGGAATGCCTCATTTACATGAAGAGGAACTCCAAGAATCGGAATTCGAAGAGGTTCTGAAAGGGGGGAGAGAAGAGGAAGAGGAGGGGGAAGAGGAGGAGAAGAGGAAGAAGGAGGAGGAAGTGGTGGAGGAAGAGGAGAAAGAAGAGGGAGAGGGAGAGGGAGAGGGAGAGGGAGAGGGAGAGGGAGAAGCTAAACCTATATTTTGGCTATAGACTGTGACTGTCCTCAGAGGTGGAGAAGTAGATGCTACATACAGATAAGATAAGAGCAGGAGAGAGCAGTCCTAACTCCTCCAGATCTCGGGAGATTTTCAGGGTTTTCAGCAGCTCTCACTCTCACTATGGCTCCAGGCCAGCTCCCCCGGTCACGTGTGCCCACATTGCCTACATTTTTCCGTTACCCATCTCTAGATTTTTCACCTGCTGGATACCTACAGTGCAGATACCGTATAAGAGGTTCTTGCTTTCACACCAGGGGTAGTCACGCAGCAGAAATCTGCTATGATGCAGACCTGAGCATCATTTTCTAGGGGTAAACATGAGAAAGCGGTGGACAGGTATTAATGAGGAAGATCGAGTTTTAAAATGTCGCGTTGGTGTGGCATGTTGGTAATTGTTGTGTTGTCAATGATTTCCTGCCGCCGCAGAAGTTTTCTTCCACCACTTGAAAAGTTTCTAATTCCGCAAAGAGGTTTCTTGCCTCGCTTGTAAACAGTGGCACCCTACCCTGTTTATTAATGTAACTAAAAGTCCCTCAAACCATTTGTAAACAGTGGTGCTCTAGTGTGCTCATTAATATTAAATAAAAGTCCCTCACATCACTTGTAAACTCTGGTATTCTAATGCCCTCATTGATGTAAATAAAAGCCAACCAATATGCAAGCCAGAACTACAGTGAGAAAGCCAGTCATTGAACGTTTACCTATCCACCCCTGAGGAAGGGAACGCCACTAAAAACAGGCAGAGTAGAACACACCTGAAATCCAAACACTCAGGAGGCCGAGGCAGGAGGGTAACAAGGTCAGAGTCAGACTGAGCTGCAGAGCATGCCCCTGTCTCACAGGGATATTTGGGAGCTTCATGGGAGGAAGAGGAAGAAAAACCAAAACTTGGCTAAGATGCCCTCAGGGGAGAGTGTAGTTTGGTGAGAATGACATGGGCCTTAGTCGTGAGTAAAATTCCATATCTAAATTCTACTGTGAAAACTGTTATTTTAACTTATTAGAGGTGAAAAATTAACCAAAGTAGAAATCATTACTGAGCCTAAGTTTTTCGTACATCAGATAGATGGCAAAGACAAGCATACTGTGTTGTAATGGGAGCTAAAAAGAAGATAGTCTTAAGTGCCCAGGACAGTGGTGCACACCAGCACCAGGACTGATTCTGTTATTACAGTGAAATAGTCTAAACCCACAGAGAATAAACTGACTGATCAGGAACAAGCTAGGGGGTGAACAGAGCATTGGGCCTTGTGTTCCAAGCAAGGCACACAGCAATTATTATGTGGTCAGGGTAGTTGGTTACAGACTCCTGAGCAGGACATGAACATGGCTGAAATGGTCACTGGAAGACAGCACCACACTTAGCAAAGGAGAAGGTCAGACTCTGATCTGTAGTGTGACTACTGCTCTCTTGAGGTCAGGAGGCGCAGAGGCACGGCGGTGCACACAGAGCCCCCATAGCAGCAGTCCACGGGGGGCAAACTCTTCCACTTGCAATAGCTAGTGTAGGGGTTAGCAACTGACCTCACTATGGCAGATCCAAGTGCCTTCTGGGTCAAAGAAAGATTATGTTCCATAAATTATATACTAAGTTACATAAGTTTGGTATTAAGGACACCTAAGAATATTCTGATTCTTTAGAAATTTATAACATATTTAGCTATAGCAACACCTTGTGAACAAGACTCCAGATGCATCCCTTAATGGTTTTGCCTGTCATTCTTTTATGAAAAAGGAAGGAAGGAAGGAAGGAAGGAAGGAAGGAAGGAAGGAAGGAAGGAAGGAAGGAAGGAAGGAAGGAAGGAAGGAAAAGAAAAATCGCTGTACTTACCATTGACCTCCACAGTGTCTTGTTTTAAGTCAGTGGTTCAAAACTGACCCCAAGTTCAGTCACATGGGAATTTTAATAAAAATATACCCCTAGAGAGTGTGGTCTAATTGCTATGAACTGGAACCTGAACACTGGGGTTCTGTAAAGTTCCCAAGGGCTCTTCTGTGTCCTTAGTATTGCTCACCAGATTCTTGGACTGAGAGCTACCTGGGCCCTTTGTTCCGAGTTTCAATTCAACTCTCTTCCTTAGCCCTGAACAACAATGATCTTATCACACCTGTCCTGCTTAAAACCCCTCAGTGTTTCTGCTGAACCCTTTAATCCTGCCCAACCACCTTCTCTATATATACTTGTATAAAACCCCAAGTGAGACGGCGGTGGTGTGACATAAGACAGACATTCTGAACCAAGGAAGAGAAACCAGGCCAGGTGTAAACAGCAGCAATCAACACTGTAGCCTCCAGGACTGGAATACAGCAACAGGAAATAACCACATCACCACACCCTCATGGGCGCCATGAGTTCCCATATTCCTCCCAATGGGAGACAATGTTACTTCACACAAAAAAAATTCAAATGTTGAAATCTTATCCCCAGTACCTCGGCATGCACTGAGAGGTGGCAGTTTCCCAGAGGTGGTCAAGTCAAGATGACATCAGCACTGTGTCTTTATGAAAGGAGGACCTTTGGATACACACTTAAAGAGACAGCCATGTGAAGACACTGGCAGTGATGGGGTGGCGGCCAGAAGCTGGAGGGGAGGTTTGCACAGTTCCCACCTTCCCCAGAAGGGCCTGCTGACCCTTGGACATCTAGTCTGAAACCTGGAACAAACACATCTCCACTGTTTAAGCTGCCCCGTTTGGAGTACTTCAGTCTCAAGGATCCGGAGAGGTAGCCTACCTCTGGCTTCCTGCTCTGACTAGTCTGCCTCTTGCTTTCTCCCCACCCAAGCCTGCTTCAGCTTCCCCAGTGAACCCTGTCACCATGCTTGTTCCTGCTGTCCCCTCTCACTGTAGAGTCCACTCCCAGTCCCCTTCCTACTGGCCTCAGGAAGAAGCCACCATGTCTATAAAAGCTGGACTTCATGTTTCTAGCCACTACTATTTCCAGGCAAATTTCCATAGAGTTAGCTATTCCTCCTGAGACATACCACCATTGGAGTCTGGGCCCAACCTGTCTCCATGTCCTCATAGCCAGTCTCTCCATCCAGCCTCTGTGACCCACCAGCTGCAGGCTCTCCTGAGCCCACACCCCTTTGCTTCTCTTTTTCTGCTTCTGCTCTCCTCTGCTTCCATACAGTTGTGCTGGACACACACATGGGCCACCCTCACTGCTACAAGCAAGAAACTCCTCACCCTCTCACCCATGCCAACTGCTCCCAATCAGACGCCATACATCAGGTGCCACAGTTCCAGCAAACTGAATAACAAAAATGAGCGCTCCCATGGCGGCCAGCTCCAAAAGCTTAGTCATTGGTGTTCTCACTTCCTGATTTATACCGCAGCCCCTCCCTTACTGTCACTCCGTTATCATGTCAAAATGAACTCACAATACATCCTGTGTCTTCTGGAGGTCAGGAAGGATAGCCTCTGCATTTTGGCCTCTGCAGTTGTTAGCATTCTGTCTAAGCTCCGCCCCACAGTTACCTGGCAACAGCCAGGTAGGCCTGACCCACTATAAAAGCCCCCTCCTCATTCTCTTAGTCTCTTGTTTCTCTCTTGTTCTTTCTCTACTTCCCTTCCCCCTCTCTCCCCATTCCCCCCCCCCCCCATGCTCATGGCCGGCATCTACTCCTCCATTCTTCTACTTCTCCCTCTCTCTGCCTTTCTCTGCCTCTACTACCCTCTTAACTCCCCTCTCCATGCCCCGAATAAACTCTATTCTATACTATACCATCATGTGGCTGGTCCCTCAGGGGGAAGGGATGCCTTGGCGTGGGCCCACTGAGGCACGCCCTTCCCCCACACCTCCCCACACCTCCTTAGAACATAGCCCCTCTCTCTTCATCTTTTTATAAACACAACAGCAGCCCCTGTGGTCCCTCAGGAAGTGCTAGTAACTGTATCATCATCCTAATAAATGCTTCTTCATCTCCTCAGGGTACCTAAGGAAAATTACGGTAGATTGGTGGTGATTCTTTTGCAGTAACATTAGGATAATAAAATCAAATCCTCGCCTTACACCAAGTAGAGATGAATTAAAGATGCCAACCAAAATAAAAGGCATTCTTAACAAATGAGGGAAATATTCATGCAAATGGAGCGGGCTCTGCTAGCAGAAGCCAGGGGTGGAGAATGGGAATACACTTGGGTCAGGCTGGAGCTCAGCAGCCAAGAGAGGTGATATCTGAGTTCTAGAAGATATGTAGAAAGAAGCCACAAGAACTCTGGGGAAAAGGGTGTTCTAAGCAATAGGAAAAGCCTACAGAAAGGTGCAGAGTCAAAGATCAGGGACAGCAGTGGCCCTGCAGTGCTCCCCAATGACCCTGCAGTGCTCCACCTACATGATAAGCACCCATAGGGGAGCAACATTTGGCTTTCAGAAGACATGTCAAATCTGCTTGGATAGCAACTGTGATTCAGGAGTCCAGAGGCCTCTTGGGGTGAGGTAGAATGTGGGGGCAGGGCATAGCTGTCACCTCCCTGGAGTATCAGTGGCCCTCGTCTGCATGTGGACAACAGCTTTCATCAAAACTGACCCGGCCATACAATTAAGGGACATCCAGATTCCAGAGGCCATACAAAAACACTGTCTATTCTCTGATGGCATCAGAGAGAGAGAGAGAGAGAGAGAGAGAGAGAGAGAGAGAGAGGGAGAGATTTCAAACTCCAGAGTGAAGGGCTCCACTGGGGCTCCAGCGGAGGGTGAGGGAAAGGGAACAACCAGACCTGCCCATCCTTTTTCAGCCTGGATACATTGTAGGCTCTGGATGCTATACATTAGGGCCTGTGACAATTGCAACATCTTTACCTGCACAAATCTCTGTGTGTGTATATGTGTGTGTGTGTGCGCGCGCGCGCGCGCACGAGTGTGTGTATGTCGTCTTTAGTGTAGTGAATTGATCTGAGTAATAAAAACAGGTTTCTCCTCAATTCAAACTGATAGCTTGGTTAAGACAACTATGGAAACTTTCCTATTCCAAGAATCAGGCAAATTGAATCAGATGTCTTGTAGCAGCCATGGAGTTCCAGCATGGAGTGTCCTTAAACTCCATGTATGATCATCAAGTGCATGTTGTCATGAAATCCTTCACAGCCAGAGAGGATTAACCAGCAGAGCACATAGTGATGTCCCACAGCAGCAGTGACAAAGTGGACACTGAGGAGACATTTTGCTGCTTTCGCCACTTATCATAAACAGGCACGTGGTAAAGCTACTTGGCTTCTGTAACTCACTGCCACTGGAGGATTGGTATAGATACCTATATTTTAAAATCATCTATTTTTAAATACCTGCCTTTGGTCACTTGTCTACTTTTTCCTCAAACATCTGATAAGACAAATTTGGAGGAAGCTGATCAAATAATATCACGGGTAACCTACTTGTCTTAGTCAGGGTTTCTATTCCTGCACAAACATCATGACCAAGATGCAAGTTGGGGAGGAAAGGGTTTATTGAGCTTACACTTCCAATTGCTGCTGTTCATCACCAAAGGAAGTCAGGACTGGAACTCAAGCAGGTCAGGAAGCAGGAGCTGATGCAGAGGCCATGGAGGGATGTTCCTTACTGGCTTGCTTCCCCTGGCTTGCTTGGCCTGCTTTTTTATAGAACCCAAGACTACCAGCCCAGGGATGGCACCACCCACAAGGGGCCCTCCCCCGTTGATCACTAATTGAGAAAATGCCCACCGCCTGCTGCCTGTTGGGATGCTGGCTGACCTTGTGCAGGTAGCCATGCTGGCAATGGCTGTGACAGGTCCCAATGCCAGCATGTCACAGCACTCTTTACCCGGTGTCTCTTAGCATTCTTTCAGCTCCCCTTCTGTAGCTGGTCTTTGCTACTTTGTGGGTTCTTCTTTTTCCCACCCCAACTTCACCCCCTTAAACACTAGATAGGAGGAAAACAAGGGGAGAGGGGAGAGAGGAATTAGGAAAATCCAGACTACCAGCCCACAGATGGTACCACCCACAAGGGGCCCTCCCCCCTTGATCACTAATTGAGAAAATGCCTTACTGCTGGATCTCATGGAGGCATTTTCTCAACTGAAACTACTTTCTCTGTGATAACGCCAGCTTGTATCAAGTTGACACAAAATCACCCAGTACACTACTCAAAGGATTTTATAGTCATATATTCTCTATGTTACAGCTGTGTTTTATTTATGACTCATGTCATCAAAAAAAAGGAAAAAAAAATCACGCCATGGGGCTTCTGCTCTCCAAATCTCCAGCCAGTTTTCCCCCCACCCAAACTGGGCTCATGTTTTACAGCAATATCCATAGCAATGAAGCAAGAAATCATAAAAAACCAGCATTGGGTGGTAACAGTTTAACGTTCTTCGTTCTTCTTCACTATCCGGGACAATCCAGAGGCAATCAGTGAGAGGCTTTCAGTGACCTTGCTGGAGCTGCAAATCACTGTGATCTGAATGAGAATGGTCTCTTCTTCAATAATACATTACAGACTTGAGTGCATTCGTGCATCCTCCGGGGGTTTCTCAGTAGGAACTAAGACTAAGCGTGAACTTCATTCTTCTTATCACACAGCTTTCGTCAATACATCCACAGTCCTTTTAAAGCACACGACAGAGGGGGTACCCATGCCTCATGCCCACATTTATCTCTGAGCTCTCAAATAGGTACATAAGACAATAAGTTATAAAGAACTAAATAAAGGTACTAACAGAAAACAAAACTCCTGCCCAGGGTGTGCACGCATGGATACTCACATTCAAGAACTGTCGTGGTAGAATTTAAATGAGAACAGCAGACAAAGTCAAGCTAGAAGAGGTGAATGGTCAAGCCAGGGGAGCAGAGAGGCGGCCATCACAGGTGGTGCCAACAGGAGACCAAAGGTGACTCTTGGCATTGGCTGAGAGTGACTCCCAGGCCATTCATGACATTTCCATGGGAGAAATCTCCAATAAAAAGAGATAAAATACAAAGAGAAGTACAGTGTGTCCCCTTCAGACCCAGAGAGCGCACAACAAAGCCACACTAAAATGTCAGTGCTTATTTGATACCCAGAGTCCTGCTGAGTCCCCCAGGCAGATGCCACCACCCCCATCCTACCCAGAACACACACTTTATCCCTGGCATCCTCTTGAGCCAATTGAGTCCCACACCATGGGAACGATTCAAATCTTTCCCTCAGTGAAGATGGCAAATTGCTAGGTGTCGTAATCACACACAAGGCTATAGTGAGGGTTCCATGCCAGCTCGGTCCCAAGTGTCATGCTCAGTGTGACGCACAGGCTTCTCATTTCATTTCCTCCTCAACTGAATAAAACAAATACCATTACCATCACCCATCTTATAGATGAGAAGCTCAAGTTTAACACACTCAACACTGTGAAGTGCCTACCCAATCCACAATCATTTACCCACCACTCAGCCTTTCCACGTATGCCCTAGATCCACATAGATGACTCCCCCTTCCCCCCAGGAAACTTGTTGGGACCACCAATTCTGTCAGGCCACCCAGAAGTGCAAATTGGAACTAGAGAGGAAACATATGAAGTGGGCAGCAGAGACCAGAACGAGGAGCCGTGGACGCCCATGGCTGAGACGAGAATGAGGAGCCATGGACGCCCATGGCTGAGACGAGAACGAGGAGCCATGGACGCCCATGGCTGACTCCCAGACACGTGTGAAACACATGGGAGGTCTTCCATTCAGCTTTCTATTCCCAGAGCTGCAGTTCTATTCCTTGCTGTGGTCCCCATGTCCTAGGTTGCAAGAGATAAGGCAGGGTGCCTCCCACTGCAGAGCCCAAGGCATAGCTCTACACAAGGAGAAGCTTCTACCTTCCTTGGAACGTTGTTGGCAAGACCCAAGGTGACCCAGACTCCTGTGAAACACCTTGCCTCCCTGCTCCTGGTAGCCTTAGCCTGGCCACTACCAACGGTGCCTTGTGAGTGATTCTGTATCTCTGTGAGCATAAGAAGCCGGTGGCTTCTCAGTGTCTGACCACCACCCCTCCCACCACCCTTTCTAAGCTATTGAAATTCTTCCGTGCTACCTGCTGGATAACACAACCACTCTCTGCATTATCTCATCTGTTCCTCTGATTCCATTCCCTTCAGCTCCTGACTAAAACCTACGCCTGCTGCTCCTTGGCAGCCCACTAAAGGGATGGACACTCTCTCCCTCGTTCTCTTAAAATGCCGACCGGAGCTCGGATTTCAGCCTTCCACCTCTCATTTCTAGACTTTTCTCATTCCTTGAACGTCCTCCACTGAGCTTGGTCTCTTGCACTATCGCACCGATCCAACCCACCAGTCCTTCTTAGAGTCTCACTCCGGCACCCCCTGCCCACTCTCCTCCCTCTTGCTCCCCTAAGATTTCCATTGCGGTGATTTTAGTATCTGCATAGGCGTTTGTGGTAGCTCCACTTGGAGGTCAAGTTTACTGGACTGAGAGATACAGATGCCTGTGATGTTAGCAAAGCAAGTTTCTAAGTGTGTCGATGAGGGTGTTTTGGCATGCGTGCAAGCAATTCGGGAGAAGGATGAAGCATGAAGGGGAGTGATGTCACCTATTAGGTTGATGGGATTCAAAGGGAGAAGCCAGTCAGTGTTCCGCCACGACCCATCAGTACCAGATTCTCGTTTCTTCAGCCTCTCAACAAAGGGACCCATCAGAAACTCTGCAGCAAGCTGCCAGGCCTCTGCCTTACACGAGGCTGTATCACTGGTGTCCCTTCATTCCTTTGAGACACCCGTCTTCTTGGTCTGAGCAGCTACTGGTTTCTCTCAGTCTGCACACGGCCATTGTTGGACTATCCAGCTTCCAGCTGTGCAGGCCAATTAAATAAATCCTCCTTTGTTCTATAGGCCCTGTTCCTGCAGAAAGTCCTGTCTACTAAATAATCTTTTTTGGTTGCTAAGACCTTACCCTCTACCTGCCTTGGTCCCTCACTCCTACGGCTGTATTCGGATCATTCATTGCTAATACCAGCATCACAGGAAACAGTTGTGTAAAAACAAGTACGCCCACTTTGACTTTGCCCAGTTCTGGGTTCCAGTTCCAGCCTGGACTTTTGTTGGCTGTGACACTAGACCACCTACTCAACTGTTTTGAAATATGGCCTGCTCAGCTCTCAAAAGGGGGGGTACATCTAAATGGGTTGTTGCAAAGTGGAAATGTGAAGGTCCAGGTAGAGTAAGACAGGAAGTTATTTGATAACGATGAGTACTGTGGTGAGGCAGTCGCTCTACAGTCCCCACTGGATGGTTCAGTCCCTGAAGTCCAGGGCTCTTTTTCATGTTGAAGTCTCCTTAGGATCTACTCCTGGCATAGACATGTCAGTGTGAGCCTTTCATGATGAAATGAAAGATGCCTCCTTTCACATAAAGTCCGGGATGTTTATGAATGCAGGGTGCAGTGCAAATATGTTTACAAGCAAAGTTTGGAGGAAGATTGGGAAAGTGCTTGCTTCATAAGCATGAGCCCCCCCCCCCCCATGTAGAAATCCAGCCCAGCCATAAAAGCTGGGCATAGCAGCATGCATCTATAATTTCAGCACTGAGGAGGCAGAGACAGGCAGATCCCTGGGGCTCACTAGCCAGCCAATCTGGCTAAATTGGTGAGCTCCAAGTTTAAGGAGACCCAGTTTCAAAAAAGAAAAATTAAGCAGAGAGCAACTGAGGAAGACACACAACATCATTCTCTGGCCTCTACATACATACACCCAAACACATGTACACACAAACACACCTCCTTGAGCACCTGTAAGATACACTCAAGTTCTAGAAGTGTTTGAATTCAAAAGGCTTAAGAACATGGTGGCCTTAAAATTGTGTGGTATTTAGTCAATACATCTTATTCTTGTTTTATGGTCCTTCCATGGCTCTGGGGTGGACATTGCCAACTGTTTCGTTCATTTCCATCTGAGCCACATGCAAGCTATGCTATTTGCACTGAAGGAGTCGGGTTGAATTGTGTGCTTCCTGATGGCCCAGAATTCAGGCTGTACCTGAGAACCAACTTCCACAGAGTAGACCCACCAAACGGACCCACAGAACTCCAGCACGGTGGCTCTTCTGCTAGGGGAGCACAGGAACATTTTTCTGATTTGGGGGCTGCTGAAGCCATGGTGTGCTACAGTTGAGGTGACAGTTTCCCAGTCATCTGATGGACTAATTCTGCAGTGTTGATCTCAGAAGGGTGGATAGCCTGCTTCTCTGACCATCCCAATTAAATACATACAAGCCATTTATGTTACAATCAGCCTCTTCAATCAATGAGGTCTGGGGACCCAACGGGCATGGTGCCTCATCAACCAGTCCTGATTAAGTTTCTTTTACAGTGTGGAGGAGACTGAAGCTATGACCCTTGCCTGGTTCCATTCTGTGGCAGGATTTTCCCTGTCCAATCTATTTAAATATTAGTGCAGCAGGAGGCCTGTGACTGGACAGGGAAAAGGGAGGCGGAGCTAAGAATTGCAGAAGAAGGGGGAGAAGGAGGGACAGCAGAAGGAAGCGAGATAGAAGATGGACAGGAAGAAGATTCTGATCCCACGTAGTTTTAAATAGCCACAGGTAGTTATAAATATCATATAAGGATAGAATAATTGGAATAATTCATCTAATCTAGGTGGGCAGCTTGTATCATTATCAATTGGCTTAGAAATTGTGTGGGCATCTTGTGAATTGAGAATTTGTTGATATATAAATCTGACTGATTACTTATAAGTTTCTAGAGTTTTGTTTTACTGGGTTACTGGAAGGTGGAACTGCTGACCACAGGGGGGTTATGGCTAAGAGGGTACAGGTGGCACTGAACCAGTGAACCAGAGCTGGGAAGACAGCAATTGGTCGCTGTTGGGCTAGGCTGAGAGCCATGGAGGCAGTGAAGTGGGTGGGCAGAGAGTAGCTGGCTCAAGCACGGGAACGTGCCAGCTCATTTTTAATATTTCCCACAACACAATTCAACAAGAAAAAGGGGGAAATCTTGTCCTACAATCAAATGGGATATAGAAACAATATTGGAATGGGTTTAAACAGAAGCGGGCTGTGAGTATGTACTTTCAATGATGGTCCCCTCTAACAAGGGACCAAAGATTAGCAGGCAAATGCAAAGACTTGGTACAGCAGCAGAGCCTTCGAGCCTTGGGGCTCACTGTAGGCAAGAGCTCTGCCTGGCAACAGAGCGTATCCTGACACATGAACATTGGGTGACCACAGAGCTGGGTCCCCTAAAGCCTTGGGGTTTTCAGAAATGCCACATGTCTGTAGAAGGGTGGTATGAAATTAACAAATGAGAAAACAATCTGGAACGGAAAAACTTCATTTTTCAGTTCTTTTTTCATAGAGGGAAGGTTCATTTGGCTCCGTATCAGCGGTTTCCATGTATCTTCAGTTGTCTTCTGCATCAAGGCAGCGGTGTACTGCTCAGCTCCAGGAAGCAAGAGAGGAAGGAGCTGTGGGCATGCTCTGGATGACCGACCTTCCCGCCTCCTTAAGGTCCTGCCTCCTTAAGGTCCCGCCTCCTTAAGGTCCCGCCTCCTACAGGCCCCACCACTTCCCACTAACCTCCCGCTAACCAAGCCTTCCACAAGTGGGCCTTAGAGAACATTCAAAACCTTTTATTTTATTTTCTTCCTTTTTTGTTTCTTAATCATCTGCATGTTTTAAATTGGAGTAAGAAATACATCGGTATCCGGAATAAGCCACCTCTATGCACCTATAAGCACCTGTGGTTACTTACTTCTTCCTTTTATTTAGGAAAACTTTTTTTTTTATTTATATCCTCATATTTCATTTTTAAAAAGTTTTTTTTACTTCTATTTTATGCGCATGGATGTTTTGCCTGCATGTGTGTCTGTGAAGCACATGCATGTGTTGCCTGCAGAGACTATAAGAGGGAATTGGATTCCTTGTGAGCAGCCATGTGGGTGCTGGGACTTGATCCTGGGTCCTCTGACCAAGCAGCCAGTGCTCTTAACTGCTAAGCACCTCCAGCATCTGCGCTTAAACACTTGCTCAAATAGGAGTTTTGGAGACGATGTTGTGTTTAGAGGTGATGTATTTAGGTAGGTAGTCGTGGCATGGCAGGAGGAAGCAGATGACTATGGCGTGAGCCTTGAAGGTGCAGCCTGGCTCCACCCCCACCCCAGATGTCCCTCTGCCACTGAGATACAATCAGCTGTTCCACAAGCTCTGACTGCCAGAGTCAGGGTCACCCCAGCCGTGACGGACTGTACTCCTCAAAATGTGGACCAGAGTAAGTGCCCCTCCTTTAAACTACTTCTGCCAAATGTTGTCTCACTGTGGTGAGAAGAGTAAGTAATACACACAGCAGCCAGTTTTCTCCAGGATGCAGTTATGGTTCCAGCTGTATCATAATATCATACTAACTCACGGTTATTTCAGATCCCACAGGCTAAGGGCTCAGGCGTGCAAAATGACACCTCCCAATCAAATACCAATCACAATAGTGGGCTCCCCATTACCCATGCTTCACTACAAATCTGGGGTTCCCCTGAGTCCCTTTTCATGTTCAATAGTTTGTTATGACCTCATAGATGTCATAAAACATTTCAGCATGGAGATAAGCAAAGGAAAGGCACTAGGGTGTGGGGTGAGAGGCCTCTAACCTACAAGTGTCCACCCCTGTGGATCTGGGGTGGAACCTTCAAACATCAGGGATTTTGAACAAGGCTTCTTCACACAGGCATGAATATGTATTAACTTCATGTCCACCTCCTTTGCCCTTCCCACAGGATCAGGGATAAGCCTGGGAGGTCCAAGCTTCTCAGGACTTGGTCTTTCTGGTGACCAATCCTTGTGAAGAGCCTGAGAATCACTTCCCTAGTCAAAAAAAAAAAAAAAATGTGACTCTTCACAATCATTGAAAGAATGGATGCTCCCATAGTGTGCTCCCACAAAGAACAACAGTGTTAACTGGTCTCCATAACTATGTCCAGAATTCGACGAGCTGCTAAATGTCTAAACAAAGACCAACACTAAGGGGCTGGAGAGATGACTCAGCACTTAAGAGTACTTGCTGAGCAATCATGGGGACCAGAGTTCAGATCCCAGCACCCACATAGCAAACCGACCATCCTGCACATACCTGTAACCCCAGCTGAAGACAGGCTGGTCACTGGGGTTGGCTGGCTTTCAGCCTAGCCAAGAAAATGCAAGCCCTAGCTTCATGAAGAGACACTGCCTCAAAGGAACAGGTGGAAGGTGATAAGACAGTACGCTGAATATTTCATCTGGCCCTGTGTGTGTGCACACATGGACAAATGTGTGCATATACTCACACAGACATAAATATATTATGTTTTTGAAAACAATATAAAAACTGAGAAAATTAAATAAAAGAGTAATTTCTGACTAAGCAAATATAGTAAGTGGATAAAATCCTTCCATGAATTGTTCTTGTTGTGAGTTATTAAAAACAACTGTGTATGTATGTGTGTGAGCTGTGTATGTATGTGTGTGAGGATGGAAAGTGGCTAGCCGGTGCTAGACCGGCACTCCACCACTGAGCTACATCCCAGGCCCTGGTACTTATAAACATCTCACAGAATCATCTCATACATTTGCACAGCTACCAATCGGTACTGTTTTCTGTTTTATAGATAGGTAGATTGAGGCTAAGAAGCAGTAACTAACCCATTCAGGGTCACACAACTAGACACCTCGGTGGGATGACCTCAGCCTATAGGCTTGGCATCAGCCTCAACCACCTGCCAACTTTATAGCCTAATGAGGCATCCCCTTGAAGAAGAAACAGAAGACTCAGTGAGGTGATTAGCTTCAGATGCTTCTGCAAGCAGGGAGTGGTGGCTCATACCTATAATCCCAGAACTCAGGAGGCTGGAGCAGGATTGCTGTAAGTTTGAGATCACCCTAGGCTTCATGGTGAGCTCCAGGCTAGTTTCAACTACAGAGTGAGACCTTTTCTCAAAGGAAGAGAGAGAGAGAGAGAGAGAGAGAAAGCAAGCTTGTGAAAATGCCAAAAAGATCACACTGCTTTGTGTAGATACAACCTTCTCTATGTGTCTGTAATGTGGCTTGTTTGAGGTGGGTTAGGCAAGCCCAAGCGACTCACGTGTTGTTTTGGTAAATGGAGAGCCAGTGTCTTAGTTTGGGTTTCTATTGTTATTGAAACATCAAAACCAAGCAACTTAGGGAGGAGAGGGTTTGTTCAGCTTACCTGTCCAGAGCACTGTTCATCACCAAAGGAAGTCAGGACAGGAACTCAAGATGGGCAGGAACCTGGGGCAGAAGGTGATACAGAGCCCATGAAGGGGTGCTGCTAATGTCGTGCTTCCTCTGACTTGCTCAGCCTGCTTTCTTATAGAACCACAGCACCACCCACCATGGGCTGGGCCCTCCCCCATCAATCACTAATTGAGAAAACGTTTATGGCTGGATCTCATGGAGGCATTTCCTCAACTGAGACTCCTTCCTCTCTGGTGATGCTAGCTTGTACCTAGTTGACATGCAAACCCAGTTAGTATAGCCTTCTACTCCCATCAGCTGAGGGAAGAGCTAAGTAGTGTGGCTGCAGAGACACTTCACTGTGTCATGCCCCAAGTGCTAGTGCTGACTGCTATGACAGGTGTAGAGGCCCAGGTCATTAGCCCAGAATGACAGCACACTGAGGCTGTCTGCTTTTCAATCCTGCTGTCTATGAGGCTCATTCTTCACTGCCAGAATGACAGATTGCCTTATGTCATTGGGGAAACACACACACACACACACACACACACACACACACACACACACACGCATGCACACCCAGAGGGTGTGCAAAGAAGATCAGATTTACTTGAAAAGCATGAGATGGCAAAAATGGGAGAAATCTGATTGCAAATGTACCTCCAGGTGGGGAAAATAAAGTAGTTCTTATGTTTAAACCAAAAAAGGACTTTGTGGTATTGAAACAGCACCTCTCCATAGACAGGATCATCGTATAAATGCTAATCCTCAAAACAGCAAGCCTGACACAGCCCACAGGGGGCTTCAGTGTTCCTGGATAAAGTGCTGGAAGTGTCCAGGCTCCTAGGAGTGCAGAGAGATAGAAACAGCCAGACAACGGAAGGCAAGTGGCTGCGTGACTGGAAAGAAATGTCAGCTCCATGTTGACACTGGCCTCCGAGCAAGGAATATATGATATAGCAACCACAATTACTCAACTGCTGTAAGATAAAACCCAACTAGGGAAGCTGAACTCATTTATGAGTAGTAACAATGACAGACTTATCAATGTTAATTTGTTGAGGGTCTAGTCAGTAGCAAAGACGATAGGTATTTACAGGTGGGAAGCTGACTGTTAAGGAGTCACTAACGGGCACCAAGGCAGAGAACAAGAAGCTCGCAGGGAGGCTGGGTCCCATAGATGACACATGATTACCTCCAATGCACCTCACCAGCCAACGTAAGTAATTGGCCAGCAAAATCAAAGGACACGAACATTGCCCCCTGGTGGGCAGGTGCAGGTTCGCAAAATCATTTTGCAAAGATTATGGCTACAGTAAAGAAAGGAAAAGGAGCTGAAGGCTATCATCCCAGATGAGACTTTTAAATATTCTTATATTTATCTCTATTTTACAGATAGATGTAAAAACAGATATGCATAGTCTCACATACATTATTATGAGCTATCTTAGCTATATATCATGTGTATATAGATATACACCAACAATAAACAAATGAGAACACTTGCCAAATAAGCCTAGGAAAAGAAGCTAAGTACCATTAGTCACCATGAAAGTGTAAATGAAAGCAGTCAAGCACCTCTGCTTACCCTCCAAACAGCTATAATGCCAACGTTGACCTCTGACCTCCACACCCATGCTATGGCTACTACATGCAGGCACACATACACCATAAATAAATGTAGTTATTAACAAGTTTTCTAAAAATAGTCCAAATCTACGAAATGTTCGTTAACAATAGAATGAAAAATAAACGGCATTTTTTCACAAAAACTGACTGCTACAAATGTCCTAAGGACCGACACATTGGCGGGTCTAAGACAGCGTTTCTGCTCTAGTTTGCATCTCTGCTGCTGTGATAAATACCACAAACAAAAGCAACTTGGAAAGGAAAGGTTTTCCTCGGCTCACAGGCCTCAGCCTCCATCAATGTAGGAGAACGAGGCAGGGACTCAAAGCAAAGGCAATGGAGGAAAGCGGCTTGCTTACGGACTTGCTCTCTGTGGTTTGCTCAGCCTTCTTTCTTATTCAATTGAGGACCACCTGAAGGAGGTGGCACCACTCACCGTGGACTGGACCTTCCTACATCAATCAGTAATCAAGAAAATGGCCAGGCATAGTGACACACACAGCTCTGGGGAGGGAGAGGGAGAGGGAGAGGGAGAGGGAGAGGGAGAGGGAGAGGGAGAGGGAGAGGGAGAGGGAGAGGGAGAGGGAGAGGGAGAGGGAGAGGGAGAGGGAGTGAGTGAAGGAAAAAAAGAACAAAAGAACAAAGAATGGTAGAACAAAACTAGCAAGCAAGCAAAAAAGGAAGAAAAACAAGAAAAGAAAATGTCTATGTGAACATGCCCACAGGCCAACCTGATGCAGGCAGTTCCTCAACTGAGGTTCCCTCTGCCCAGGCGACTCAAATTTGTGTCAAGTTGACAAAAACTAACCAGTACATTGATGAACAGCTAAAGCAATAGATTGGAAAAGTCCTTTGTTACAGTCCACGACAGCTGTTTGTCAGTGGGCTGTCATCCAGGCACAAGGAAGGGCTTTAGAGTTGCGCTTCTAGACTGCAAACCTTCAGCCATACATAACAAGGGCCTCTTGCTGTGTGTCATACTTCGTAAAGAACCGGAATAACAGGAAGAATTTAGTTGGTTTCAAAATGTCTTCTATCAAAATGCCAGTGCATCCGAGAACGGTCTGGTTTGAACCCATCCCAGGCTCTGCTGAAGAGGGGTTGAGTGAATCCAGGGTTACACCATTGACTGGGATCTGCTGGGGAGAAACAGGGGCCCAAGGCAGCCAGGACCCAGAGAGCACATTGCTCCGGGCCTGGCCTCACTAAGGCAAACCGGGCTTGAGTCTTGGCTCAGGCAGCTCTCTCCTCCGCTCTTGTTTCAACTCTGCTCCCTGGCCTCTGGGCCTCAGGTTCTGCTTTCATAATCTTGTCGGCCCTTTCTAATCACCACGCACGATAGACCAAGCCCTGCAAACAGGTCATGAGATGTGGCTGTAAGCTTAGAAGGACCTGCTTGCACCCGACTGTAAGCAGCAAGGGCAGGGGCTCGCTTCCGTTTCCCTCCACTTTCCTTCCATTCCCTGCACCTAATCCTTCACTGTCAGCACACTCCGGGATCGGCGCGCTGATAAAAATGAGATCCTGTTCCCTTGGCTTGAAGCCACCTGATGGGATTTGGGACAAGCTGCTAGAGCCCAAGAAGCATATAAAGAAAGAAAACAAAGTCATTCGGGAGGGCTGTACCATCAGGAAGATAGTTAAAAATAAACCACTGCATTTCCACACTCGCAGGGGATACTTATCACTGCTTTCATCCAGACTGTGCCCAAGAGTCTGGAAATAAGGGCCACAGTTTGTCCCACAGCCACATGAAGAAAACTTGATTTTAACCCAGTGAAGTAGTCAGATGTGACTGGCCCTTATGAAGGATGACAGTAAGTTGATCTTATTAAAATTGTAGCAAAGTAGGTCACTGCGGCCTGAAAAATGGTGCTCACGCTAATCAAAGGAACACAGCAAACTCAGAAAGTAATTTTTGGAAGTTTCTTTAATTACACGTATGTGTTTATTGATGGATATTGAACATGGACTTCTTGAAGAGGATCATACTCCTCCTCTACCATGTGGGTTCCAGGAATCAAACTAGTGTAACCAGGTAGGGTGGCAGGTGCCTAAAGAAGCTTTCCAGACTTAATCTTATTTTAAGTGTGTGTGTGTGTGTGTGTGTGTGTGTGTGTGTGTGTGTGTGTGTGTGTGTGTGTGCATGTGTGTGTAGGGCTACATTTGTGTATGTATGAGTACGCTTATGTGTACACGTATGTGTGGGGCTATGTGTTTATGTGTATATGTGCATATGTATATGTGGGAGTATATGTATGTGTGTATGAGCAGGTGTATGTGTACATGTATGTATGGGGATATGTATGTGCATATTTAGAGGTATATGTATATGAATAAGTGTATATACATATGTGCGTGTATGTGTGGGGGTATGTGTTTATGAATAAGTGTGTATGTGGGGGTGTATGTGTGTGTGTATGAGCAGTTGTATGTGTACATGTATGCATGGGAATATGTGTGTATAGCTAGGTGTGTGTGGGAGGGTATATGTATAGTGAGTATATGTGTATATATGTATGTGTGTATGTGGGGGTATGAGCATGCCAGTGTAGGTGCCTACAAGAAGCCAAAAAAGGTGTTGGATTCCCCTGAAGCTGGAGTTCTGAGTGGCTATAAGCTTCCCAACACAGGGATCTGAGGATTGAATTCCCACTCAACCGTTCACACTCTCAATTGCTGCACCATCTCTCCAGCCCCTAGGAAACTAAGGTTTGGGGTGAAAAATAAAAAAGAATATGCTTTTAGAGACACAGATCCATTGCAAAAGTTCAATGTCCATTGGCTTTACAGCCACCAGGGTTCATTCTTGTAACCATGTATGGCTATGTCCTAGAACAAAGTAAACAAAACCAGAAGCCGTTTAGGAAGAGGGACTGTGGGAGTTTAGGTTGGTGTCCTTATGTCCAATACCGTGTAAGCCAGCCAAGGCTCCAGTTAAATCCTAACCCCAGCAGATGGAGGGTTATACATATGTTTTCATAGGCCGTGGTCAGAACAACTTCCCTACATACAGTACTTAACCTATAGTCCTCCTGCCTCCTGATACGATGTCCTGAATGTCTCCCCTATAATCCTGGCACACTGGTTCTGAGCAGGCAGCATGTGCAGCCTCCCTAAAACCTTAGAGCTCATCTCAAAGATCCTGGAGCCTAGTGCGAGCATCCCAGCTGAAGAAAAACACGTCCTTCCACCAACTTTGTATGTAGGGGCTGTATTCCATATGCTATATTTGTAAAGGCTGCGGTGCTGCCTGAAGCCTAGACTTAGCAGGTTCAATTAAAGAGGCTTTTTTGTTTTTCTTCTTTTAGTACAAGAGCTGGACATGGAAAGAAAACAGAGAAAGATGGAAAAAAAGGAAAGTCAGTAGGTGAATGTCTAAGGGTTCTAACCCCATGTGCCTGTTCACATTGTGAAGTCCCAACAGCCCATGGGTTATGAGCGGCAATCCACTGGGGTGGGCAAAATATGGGGCCACATGGACAGCAAAGCAAGACCCTTCTCAAAAAGCAAAACCAAACTAAAAAAAAAAAAAAAAAGGCATTGCATCTGAGCGTGCAAGTGCTGAGACTGGGGTCACGAGAATGACTGCTGACTTAACCATGCAGTGACAGATTCCGACTCCTGAAACTTGCAAATATTTCCTTATGAGGCATGTACTGGCTAGTTTTGTGTGTCAACTTGACACAAGCTGGAGTTATCACAGAGAAAGGAGTTTCAGTTGAGAAAATGCCTCCACGAGACCCAGCTGTAAGGCATTTTCTCAATTAGTGATCAAGGGGGGAGGGCCCCTTGTGGGTGGTACCATCTGTGGGCTGGTAGTCTTGGGCTCTATAAGAAAGCAGGCTGAGCAAGCCAAGAGGAAGCAAGCCAGTAAGCAGCATTCCTCCATGGTCTCTGTATCAGCTCCTGTTCCTTGACCTGCTTGAGTTCCAGTCCTGACTTCCTTTTGTGATGAACAGCAGTATGGAAGTGTAAGCTGAATAAACCCTTTCCTCCCCAACTTGTTTCTTGGTCATGACGTTTGTGCAGAAATAGAAACCCTGACTAAGACAAGGCACAATTAAATTGAAGATCTTGACATGGGGAGAGTATTTTGGCCCCTAAGTCTAAGCCATATAGGGCTGAGATAGAGGAAGCTTTTTAAAACATATTTGTGTGGTATGCATGCATATTGTCCATTCATGTTGGCATGTGTGTGCAGGAGTACATGTGTGCATGTGGAATCAGAGGCTGGTGTTGGGTGTATTCCCAGTGTCTTTCCCAGGGCAAGGAGTCTTGGTGGACCCAGTCCTTGCTTATTAAGTTAGTCTAGCTCAGCAGCTTGCCCAGGGGAATGACCTGCCTCTGCCCTCTGCTCCCTACTGTGTGCATGCATTAAAACAGGGACACATATTGTTGCTCTTATGCATGCATAGCAAGTACATAATCCACTGAGCCATCTCCCAGCATCAAAGGAAGATAACATAGAGAAAAAAAAGCATGGAGCCAGAGACTGGAATGACACAGCCACAAGCCAGGAAATGCTGAAAGTTCAGCCTGTGACCTCCCCCAGAACCTGCGGTGACTACACCCTGCCTGCTGCTGGGTTTCAATCCCTGGCCTCAGAATTGTGACAGAATAAAGACTTGCTGTTTAAGCCATTGAGCTTTCAGTACTTTGAAACAACAGCCACTGGGCAGGAATGTTCCCAAAGTAACCACAGCATTTCCAGGAAGAGAGAGAGAGAGACTGAGCTGTGTTGAGGAGGGAGAAAGCCATCAGGTGAAAAGCTCAGGACTATGGCTAGTGAAAGAAATGCAGGAAGACTGGGTGGGGAGGCGGCTGAGTCAGTAAAGCGCTTTCCTTGCAAGCACAGACCTGAGTTCAATCCCCAGAACCAACCCACATTAAAACAAAAAAAGCCAGGAGTGGGTGGACACACTTGTAATCCAGTGCTGGGAGGTTGAGACGTATGGGTCCCTGGAGCTTACTAGTCAGCCAGCCTAGCCTAGTAGGTGGGTTCTAGGCCAGCAAGAGGTACTGTCAACAAAAATATGGCTGATTCATGAGAAACAACACCCAAGGTAGACCTCTAGCCTCTATATGCATTCTCACACACATACATGCACACTCTACACAAACACACACACACACACACACACACACACACACAATGCAAAGGATGAGAAGTGAGACTCAATACAGTTTTGTTGGTTTTCATTCACAATGAGCAAAGGCCCATATGCATACACATACATACAGGCAAAATATTCATGCTCATAAAATAAAAATAAATTATTTTAAAAAGTCATTTGACATCTATTTATCAAGGTACTATTATGTTCAGGTGTGATGGTTTGTATCTGCTTAGCCCAGGGAGTGGCACTATTAGAAGGTGTGACCCTGTTGGAGTAGGTATGTCACTGTGGGTGTGGCCTTTAAGACCCTCATCCTAGCTGTCTGGAACCTAGCGGCCTTCAGATGAAGATGTAGAACTCTCAGCTCCTGCTGCACCATGCCTGCCTGGATGCTGCCATGCTCCCCACTTGATGACAATGGACTGACCCTCTGAACCTATAAGCCAGACTAAATTAAATGTTGTCCTTATAAGAGTTGCCTTGGTCATGGTGTCTGTTCACAGCACCCTAAGACACCATGTATATTCAAATGTCAAGTCACAAAACTTTCAGAGTTTTAGGGAAATAAGATATGTAGCAAAGAGTTCCTTGTCCCAGAAGGTGTTTCTTAAGTAGGGTATAACAAGAATCCTCATAGGGAATGTGCCCTGTAGCAGGGCAGAGAAATAACTCTATTAGTAAAGTGGTTGCTATGCAAGCATGAGGAGCCAGGTAAAACGCCAGACATGGTGGTCCATGCCTGTAACACCAGCACAGGGAGGCAGAGACACAAAGATGCTAGAGGCTCGCCAGCCGGTCAGCTTAGCCTACTAGCAAGCCCCACCTTCCAGTGTCTCAAAAACATCTGACGAACAGTACCTGGGACTGACCTCTGGGTTCCACATGCCTTGCACCTGCACATGTGTGCACACACACTAACATGTGCACACATCTACAAAAAATAAGAGAGATGAGAGTGACAGAAGACACTTGATGTTGACAAGTGGCTACACAGGTAAGTACAGGTGAGCCTTCTGTGCACATTTGCAGAAAAGTTTACAGCAAATTATAAAGCAGTGGTCCTCATCCTTCCTAAAGGTGTGACCCTTTTATACAGTTCCTCATGTTGTGCTAACTCCCAATGATAAATATATTTTGTTGCTACATGGTAACTGTGATTTTGTTACTGTTATGAGTCATATTGTAAATATATGATATACAGGAGATCTGATATACAACCTCCAAAGGGGTCATGACACAGATCGAGGGTCTATAGACCATGTTATATATTTAGCCCCTACAGAGCTAGTTCTAGGATGTCCAGGGCTACACAAAGAAATTGCATCTTGGAAAAAAAAAGACACAAAAAGAAACAGACAAACAAAGCTACACAAGCCAGACAACTGGACTTTGATTCTCAAGAGAACTTGCTTCCAAAAGATGTCCTCAGAGTGCAACATTGGTGTGTGCCATGGAAACACCTGACCGCAAACACGCACAAAAATAATCATAATTAAAATGCATAGGAAAGTAATTAAAAATTGGATCCAAGCGTAACAAGACTGAGTCACTCACTGCACTTCTGTCATGTAACCAGATGGAGTTTCACTGCTGTATTCCTGTAGCAGGGTAGCCCAGTGTTTCTGGCCAGCAAATGGCTCTCTCCAACTCTAAGGCTAAGATCCAGACCTCTCTGACTGCAGTTCCTCAAATCCCCTAGGGCCTCATTAACAATTGCATCCTTCTAGCCGAAGAGAGGAAAGAGTGCAAAGAAAATGCACCTATAACTTCAAAGTCTTAGTCTTGAAAAGGAGCTGTTCACACCACCTTTGGTCATGCCTTGTTGCAGGTGTGGGCTGGAAAATATATTCCCAGACTAATTATGGACAAAAGGAGCAAGATTTTTGGTGGACAGGAAGCTTTCTTTGCCACAGGGAGATTTAATCTTTATTTTATAAATGCTCTATAGTGAAAAGAGTATGTTTTAATAATCAGGAACGGGGCAGTTAACAATGTGTATAGAAAGTAGGTATCAGTGTGTGAAGTAACACTCTAGAGAGACAACAGCACTATGTTGCAGGGACTATGTTCACAGCAGACAGTGAAACCGCACAAGGGGGAAATGAAACGATGTAACACTTACTTCACTTTGGGGAATATCCTCGCTCAATCACCCAGTAATATTTTCAGTAGTTATGCATGAGATAATAGCCAAATGGAACTTTTAAATTACCTACTTTAGTCTGTCAGATTAGAGCATAGATTTTAATAGATGATATACAATTTGATAAAAAGACAGGAGTGTTTTGATATTCAGAATAGATATACTCTTGCTTAGGGATGAGCTGTCAGAAAGTTCAGAATGCCTTTGTCCCCACAACTAGATGCTAGAATTTGTATTAAAGTTGGGTACAAATACAAAAGAGCCACTTTTACAACTCAAAGAGGCTAGGAATGGTGGTTGGACTTTTCCTGGTAAAAGGAAGAATTGGGAACAACACAATTTTGTAATTTCTGCTTATTGAAGTATATTCTAACACAAGTATGTAATATAATACAATTCAGTTACAAGGCCCCAGGTTCAACCTCTCGTACCAACAAAACAAAACAAAAACGGGATACAGTGCGATCATTTAGAATGTACTATAGTGTTACTCAATGGTATGGAAAATACATACATTTTTTAAATGTTTGTATCATTTTACATGTATAGGTTTTTTTGCCTGCATGCATTTCTGTGCATCACATGAGAGCCTGTACCCTCAGAGGCCAGAAGAAAGTGTGGAGTTAGAGATAATCGTGATCAACCCTGTAGGTGCTAGAAATCAAACCAAGGTCCTCTGCAGGAGCCGCCAGTGCTCTTAACTGCTGAGACATCTCTCCAGCCCCATGTGTCAATGTTTTTAAACAAATTCCCAAATATTATACATAATCATTAAAATATACATAATATTTAGAAGTCAGGGAGAGCATACACTAATATCATGATTATCTCTGGGTGGGGGATAAATCTCTTTTTTCTTCTATTGTTTGAAAATTGTTTCTATTGTTGGAAAATTCTCTTTTCTAACATCTCAACAATAAGTGTGTAATACTTTGAAATCAGATTTAAAATAATTTACCTCTATCTTATTAATATTTAGGAAATTCTCCTGATAATATGGAAAAAAGCAATCTACGAAACTGTGCGTAGATTCCAGTTGTGTATGTGTACAGATGCATGAACTTTCCCTAAGGAGACATAAACAAACAGCCAGTCACCTCAGACCAAACAGTAATGACAGACCAAAGTGACAGTTCCACACATGTCTAGCTTAAGTATGCTTATTGGACTGTCTAAGAGAACATGGTAAGGGGTTAAGAATAGGAGTGTGGTCATTCCAAAAAGTCTCACCCCAGCATGGACCAGGGCTTCCAGAGCTGC
>CM052716.1:45889279-45962174 GCA_028551405.1 Uromys caudimaculatus | reverse complement strand
TCTAGCTTAAGTATGCTTATTGGACTGTCTAAGAGAACATGGTAAGGGGTTAAGAATAGGAGTGTGGTCATTCCAAAAAGTCTCACCCCAGCATGGACCAGGGCTTCCAGAGCTGCATAGACAGAGTTCCCTACCCCAGCATGGACCAGGGCTTCCAGAGCTGCATAGACAGAGTTCCCTACCCCAGCATGGACCAGGGCTTCCAGAGCTGCATAGACAGAGTTCCCCTCTTAAGGGGGTTTGTGAAAATGTGTCTAACGGGGCAGCTGTGTACATGAGGTGACCCTATGGCTTTGTTCTCCCTGCCTTTGAGACTTTGGCCCTGACTGTAGACAACAGTGAGACAGGAGGGAGGAGGGTGTAAACACAGCTCCAGCTTTCTGGCGGGAAAGCCCAAAGGTCATCCCATGGGGAACTAGAAAGACCAAAGAAAATCAATCCGGAAAGCTGTTGAACTCTAGCCTGTCTCCAGCTATGGCTCTCACCCTACCCCTCACTAGGATAGCAATGACTTTTGGGCTAAACTAAGAGGCAAGCCACTGCCCCAGTGTCAGGCTGGACAACAGGGGACCCAACTAAACAGCACTGCAGACTCAGAAAAGCACTCATAACAGAGACTCCAAAAGGCTCTCACTTTTGCAGTATAAACCCAGTGTTCAACTACCTTCTAAGGAAGAAAATACTAAAATGTGCACAGAGTTTTAACTACTCTTAAAAGGCTCAATAGCCAAGTATCCTAGTGGGATGGCTCAGGGGTTAAGAATGCTGGCTGTTCTTCCAGAGGTCCTAAGTTCAATTCCCAGCACCCACATGGTGGCTCACGACCATCTATCTATACAAGGATCAGATGCTATCTTCTGGTGTGCAGGTATACATGCAGCCAGAGCACTCCTACCTTTAAAAAGGGGGGTGGGAGGGGAGAACTGGTGAATGGGAAGACCTTTAAAACCCTGTTTAAAAGCACACTCCTGTTAGGGTTCAAACCTGGGACAAATGGCTAAGGTTCCTATTTAACATATTGAAGTGGACCTGGCCTCCAGGCTCCCCCTGCACCCCTCAGTCCCTACCTGTTACAGGGCCATCCTGGCTGGCACACCCTGCCGCCTACCTTGAACTTCCCAGCCTAGGGTGGCCAGGGTGCTCTTCCCTATATAATCCATTTTGGTTACTGGCTTTCTTTGTACATTGGGCCTCCTGGCTGCTGCACCTGGTTCCCCTCTCTCCTCTCTCCCTTCCCCCACGTGTCCTAGCTCAGGGTCATACCCACTCTGGACTCTCCCAGATGTCCCTGCCTCTGGCTATATGCTCCCATATATGTCCAATAGCCCCTTCCTCCATCATACCTAGGGGCAGTCATGTTTGCTTTCTTTCCTTTTTCTTTGTTTCATTCATCTGGTGCTAAAACCCAGGACCAGGTCAAGTTTGTTTCCTTTTTTTTTTTTCTCATTCACTTAGCAGTTGAAAAGGGTGACTGTAGCAGAAGCAGGGGTTGGGAGGGACTTGCCTGAAGACACTGAAATGAGGACTTCACAAGATGTGTCTTAAGTACTTTTCTCATTGCTGTGATGAAATATCTCCCAGAAGCAACTTGAAGAAGTTGGGCTCACAGTTTGAGAGGTACAGTCCATCATGCCCAAGATGGCACAGCAGTGGGCAGCTGCACAGTAGCAGGAATAGTGAGGCTGGAGTTCATTACACACTCACATCAGTGCAATTCAAAGCAGAGAATAGGCACGATGCTAGCTGGTTATAAAAGCGTATAGCCCACCCCATAATCCACTTCTTCCAGCAGGGTTCTACCTCCCAAAGGTTCTTCCAGCAGGGTTCTACCTCCCAAAGGTTCTTCCAGCAGGGTTCTACCTCCCAAAGGTTCTTCCAGCAGGGTTCTACCTCCCAAAGGTTCCACACCATCACAAAACAGCACCACAAACAGAGACCAAGTCCTTTCTGTTTTATCTTTTGTCTGCTGTGTGTGTGGTGCATGCATGTGTACTTGTTTGTGTATGCATATGTGGGTACAGGTACATGCACACCCATGTACATGTATGTAGATGGAGATCTGAGGTTGATATTGGATGTCTTCCTCAATCACTCTGTCTTAAGGTTTCTATTGCTGCAGTGAAACATCATGACCAAAAAATCAAGATGGGGAGGAAAGGGTTTCTTTGACTTACTCTTCCATATTGCTGTTTCTCTCCAAAGGAAGTCAGGACAGGAACTCACACAAGGCAGGAGATGATGCAGAGGTATTAGATGGTGCTGCATGCTGGCTTGCTTCCCATGGCTTTCTCAGCCTGCTTTCTTATAGAACCTAGGATCACCAGCCCAGGGATAGGACCATCCACAATGGGCTGGGCTCTTCCCCATCAATCACTAATTAAGAAAATGCCCTACATTTCCAATTGTTCCCTCCTTTCAGATAAGTTTAGTTTGTGTGACAAGTTAACATAAGACTAGCCAGCACTCACTCTCTACCTTAGTTTTTCAAAACAGAGTTTTCTCACAGAATCTGAAGGTCATCATTTCAACCAGAGTAGCTGACTAGCAAGCCCAAGGGATCTTTCCCTCTCTTCAGCGCTAGGATTACAAGTGTGTTCCATTATGTGGGGCTTTTAAGTCTATGCTGGGATCTGAACTCAGGTCCTTATGCTTGTGAAGCAAACACTTTACCAGGTGAGCCACCGTCCCAGCACAGGACCAAGTGTTTAAATGTCTATGTCTATGGGGGACATTCATATTCAAACTACTACATATGAGAAAGACATTCATGTTATTAGTATGAGCCAGAGCAAGGAGAATATTCTTCAAAAAGTCCCATGACCAAAAGGCCTACTTGTATTCTCCCCTCTGAGACCCAATTTTACCCTTCCTTTCTTACAAACTCCCAAAGCCTTCTCACCTGCTTTTTATGGTGCCCCACCTTAGCCATTCATTTATAGCCATCATGACTTTTTTTAATTAAAATAATCAGTAACAACAACAAGAAGAACCATCTAATAAGTATTTTATTTTTTCTAGATAGTATACTGAGCACTTTACTAGCATTATCTTAATTCTAACTAAGAAGTAAATAATATTGTGCCCACTTGACAAAAGATGAAACCAATTAAATGTGTTGTAATTATTTTTACAGTTGCTCTAATTACCCTAATTGGACTTTACTGAGTTCCACAAGGTTGTACCTACCCCGAGCATCTTCTAGGTCCAAAGAATCTAAGCTGGAACACCCTTAGCAGTATGCTTGTACTAGAATCCTTGATTCTACAATTGATAGACTCAGGCTGGTTGAGATTAGTTTGAAATTGAGTCCAGTCCATCAACCTGAGAGAAACAGGCCAAATAAAATGTTTGTGAATGCATAGGTCCTGGACACGGCTCTTAAGCTGCCTCTTGACTCTCAAATCTCATTCAAGAAAAGATTGAGAGAGTTGAAGGCATTTTGTGCACCTGCAAAGCCAGTCTTGCTTCTCGCTGAGATCAAGATGAAGCAATTTCTGTTTCAGACCATTGCTGCCTTCAACCGGCCTTGCTGCTAAATACTTAGTGTGAATTTTGTGTCGCAAAACATTCCAAGTTCAAAGTAAGATGGATATAACTTAGCAACACATGGTGGAGGGAAATCGATTTCTATGATAAATGCTGAGGGTCCTGTCCTGTCCTAGGGCACTGTTGGCAGCCCCATTGGAGCACAGCGTATTCATTCCTGAAATCCAGTGCTCCCTGGCACCCAAGTGCTTGGTACCCTGGGATGTTTTAGGCTGACCTGCAATGGGCAGGGAAAGACAACACATTTATCCATCTGGTTACCACATCCCAGGGAACTTTGGATGGGAAGACCACTGTGCTGGGCTGTGGAAGAGAAGTGAAGTTGGAGGGAATGGGAACAGAAGACATTCTGGATGTTAATGACACGGAAGGAAACGGGGACAAGTGGGCCAGAGTTCAGAGCACAGGGACAGGATTAAAGGTGGCCAGGGAACAGGGTTGCGTCCTGACATACACATGACTGCGCTATGGAGGTAAACACGCCACTCAAATTAGGTGGATCAAAGAAAAGGTGCAGAATTCATTTCCCATCCAATCAGATGTCGGGGGAGGCTGCAGGCCACCTGAACTTTGCATGCATTTGTTAGACATTTACTTCTTTTCTTTCTTTCCTCCCTGGCCTCAGCTATGCCGCCTAAGCGGCACTGGCCTCAGGCAGACTTTCTTGTAGGTAACCTGACCAACGGGCTTCCTCCGTGTAAACTGATAAATCAGATGACCAACGTTCAGGGAATGCTCTCAGTCATATCCCCAGATGTGCCATCTCTTGGGGACTTGGTTCAACAGGCATTGAAAAGCCATTAGATTTTATGCATAGCGAGTGGCTTTGGGTTTAGAAAGGCCACTGAGCAAATAAGAGAGAAGCAGATGAGAGAAAGACTTATCCACACATCCTGGACCACAGAAGTAGCCCAGAGCAAAGAGAAGTCTGAGAGAATAAGAAGCATTCCCCACTAGCAGGAGGTGGGAGCTGGAGCAGAAGGGGCACATAGAAGTTCTTGGTTTTCAGCCACTGCTGCATGGTGACACTGCTCACTGAGGGGTGGTGGGAAGGAGTCCTTTCTGAGAGTCACATCTAAAGTTCTAGCTTTTCACCACTACAGATGCTGATTCTGCCCCTACCTATTTACATCCTGTGTCTGCCACTGTGTGATTCTATCTCCCTCACTGATGTGGGAAAGCCCATCCAGCGGCAGCTTATCTCTTATAAATCCCAGCCTCCAGCTGTCTCTGAGCTTCCGGGAATTGTCCACATGCTCCTTGCCAGCACATCCTGGTTTCCGGATGAAGGATGAATGGGCATGTCCTCCTATTCCTTCATGAAGGTTCTCTGGCCTCAGCAAATAAACCCATTCCAAAGCACCAGTGTCCCTACCATCCTTCCTTGGTTCCTCCAAAACATCCAGGCTTTCTGTGTCGATGTCCCAGAGGGCAGTCCAGCAGCCTGCTAGTCTGCCCAGGGTGTCTGCTGGGAGACCTTCTAGGTCAGTTGTTCTCTTCCTATCTCTATTTCCGCCCCCACCCCCACACCAACTCTAGACCCTCCAACCATACTCAGCCTCTCGTCAACCAAGGTTTTCTGACCCATCTTGCTAACATCTTGCAGTCTTTTCTCCACATGCAGTGTTTTCTACCTGCACAGGACTGAACTTCTGCCAACTCCAGTTTAGGTCTGTTGACAAATTGTGGAAAAAAATATATGCCTCTTTTGAGGCTGTGTATTTGGGTTTTTGGTTGGTTGGTTGGTTTGGACTTTTTTGAGACAGGGTTTATCTGTGTAGACCTGGTTGTCCTGGAACTTGCTCTGTAGACCAGGCTGGCCTTGAACTTAGAGATCTGACTGCCTCTGCCTCCCGAGTGCTGGAATCAAAGACCTGTGTCACCACTGCCCAGGGAAGCTGTCTATTTGTAAGAGTGAGGTAGATTCCCTCAGATACCCCAAGGTCCAAACCTGAGCCAGAGCAGAAAGTTCTGCTACTAAAGTAATTTGTTTGGCATTTCCTGACTTTGGTTCAGTCTTCGATTGCTAGGGAATGCTGCGACTTTGGCAGTATTTGTCGGTCTCTACTGCTGCACCAGCTAAGAACAGAAACAGCCTGTTTAGAACACACTGTGCTGGAAGCTGGGCTCTGTGAGGACAGAGAGCAGACTAAGCCACTTTCAAAGCTTGTTATTTTTGAGGCCCAAAGCTCCAGAAATGAATTCAGAAAGAAAATGAAAACCATAACAAGACAGATAGCCGGAGCACAGTTGCTGCTAACAAAGGCCGTCAGCTGAAACCAGTGAGGACAGCTCACCTCAGTCTCGGCTCATGAATTTCACTTTGCCTTAGAAAAACCTTTCAGCACAGTGTGCACACAGTGTGAGTGTGTGTGTGTGTGTGTATACATGAAACAGTAAACTGGGTTTCAGGGCTATTCAACATGAAAGCAGCAGAGGAAGCTTGCTTCCTTTTATTGAAATGATGCTATCTATGGGTTCAACCTCAGTAACTGATAATAAGAACTATATCTTCTAGGGGCCACCAAGACGGCTCAGTGGGTTAAAAGGGGCTTGTTGCCAAGCCTGATGACCTGAGTTCAGTCCTTGGGTACCGTATGGTGGAAGGCAAGGACTGACTCCTCTAAGTTGTCCTTTGACCTCCACATAGGTGCTGTGACATGTCTCCCTCCCATCCCCCCCACAAAAATAAATAAATGTAACTTTAAAATGCTAAAGAAATATATCTCTTGGGTCTTTGTCCAGTCTCATGACACAGGCTCCTAAGACTCTGGAATCTCTTGAGTACTGTTCTGGTTTGCTTTTTCCTTTCTTTCTTTCTTTCTTTCTTTCTTTCTTTCTTTCTTTCTTTCTTTCTTTCTTTCTCTCTCTCTCTCTCTCTCTCTCTCTCTCTCTCTCTCTCTCTTTCTTTCTTTTTCCTATAATAAGTACCATGGCTAAAAACAACATGGGGAGGAAAGGGTTTATTTCATCTTACACTCCCAAGTTACAGTCTATTATTGAGGTAAGTTAGGGAAGGACCTCAAGCAGAAGTCATAGAGGTACTCTGTTTAATGGCTTGCTCCCAGGCCCACACTCAGCTACACTTCGTATACATCTCAGTCTACCTACCTAGGGATGGTACCATCCACGGTGGGCTAGGACTTGCTACATCAATGAGAAATTCAGAAAATGCTCACAGAGGTGCCCATAGTCCAATTAAATTGGTGCAATTCCTCCATTGAGATTCCCTCTTCCCAGGTGTGTCAAGTTGACAACCAAGATTATCATACAAGTACTTTTGGATACAGAGAGAAGATTCGTGGCTAGGGCTCCTCAATAGTACAAAGATGCTCAGGAAAACAACCATACAATAAAAAGGTAGGAACTCCCATCTCTTGTCCCCCTCAGAGGAAAAAGAGCCACTGAAGTTGAGTTGGTTGTCATCAGTCAACTCTCTGTCACTATGACAACATGTGTCAGATAAAAACTTTATAAGGAAGATTTATTTTCATTCACAGTTTCTCAAGTTTCCATTTCTGCTGGCAATTTTTGCTTTGGAGTCTATGTCAAGGCAGTCCATGCAGAAATGAGTACGCGGTAGAGTAAAGCTTCTTACCTTATAGAGACCAAAAAGGAAAGACAGAGAAAGGGGATGGGTTTCTGTCTTAGTTAGGGTTTCATTGCTGTGAACAGACATCATGACCAATGCAACTCTTATAAAGACAACATTTAATTGGAGCTGGCTTACAGGTTCAGAGGTTCAGTCCATTATCATCAAGGCGGGAGCATGGCAGCATCCAGGCAGGCATGGTGCAGGAGGCGCTGAGAGTTCAATGTCTTGTCCCGAAGGCAAACAGGAGAAGTCTGGCATCCAGGCAGCTAGGACTTTAAAGGATCTTAAAGCCCACACCCACAGAGACACACTTCCTCCAACAAGGCCATACCTCCAGTAGTGCCACTTGCTTGGGCAAGCATATTCCAACACCACGAAAGAAAGAGAGAGAGAGAGAGAGAGAGAGAGAGAGAGAGAGAGAGAGAGAGAGAGAGAGAGAGAGAAAGAAGAAGAAGAAGAAGAAGAAGAAGAAGAAGAAGAAGAAGAAGAAGAAGAAGAAGAAGAAGAAGAAGAAGAAGGGGAAGAAGAAGGAAGGAAGGAAGGAAGGAAGGAAGGAAGGAAGGAAGGAAGGAAGGAAGGAAGGAAGGAAGGAAGGAAGGAAGGGAGGAAAGAAAGAAAGAAAGAAACTCAAATGAACAGGACTCTGAGAGTTTGTGTTGCAGAACAAGTAGAAGGAAGAAGTCCAGAGAAAGCACAGAAGCTCCAGGAAGCTCCACACGGTGCCCTGAGTATTTCCTGCATCTGCAGCATCTCTGTGTCTCTTGTGATGTTCCTTACAGTAGACCTGTAACTGTTAGGTGTTTTCCCTAGGTTTTGGAGATGCTCCATCCAGCAAATGACTACACTCAAGGAGGAGCTCACGGGAACCCTTAATTTTGCAGGAGCACTAGGCACCCCCTGAGAGCTGAGATGGGCATCTGAAGTGAGCAGTCTTCTGGGACTGCGCTCTTAGCAGTGAGATTTGACTCTCCCAAAAGAAAATCGTCAGACGGACTTAGAGGACCCTTCTGTGGTGTTTGCAGGAGAATGGATTGTTGGTGACAATCCCCTAACATGCTTTGGTGACCAGAAGTGAAGGATTATGCTGAGTGTTGAGAGCTCAGGAGAAAACACTCAATTTGTCCCACTCCCACTAGACAGACATTCCCAACTTACTGTGTCAAACACTAAATTATTTGTTTACAGTCCCTCCTCAACAGGATCCTTACTGCTGAGGCTTTGCCTGTTCACATATCGGTACCATTCTCAATCCAACTGTTCAGGCCCGGGTGAGAATCACCCTAAAATTCCTCCACTTTCCCAGATATAAGCCATTTTGGTGTCCTGACAAGTCACCTCTAAAAGTGACCAAAATTCACCATCTTCATTTCTATTACCTACTGAATATATTGGCAGTGGATTAGGAGGTATTCTGAAGCTATTTGTGTACAGTACTCAAAAATGTTTGGAAGCCATTCATTGTCCTTCAGGTTAAAGCTGGAACCCTTGGGAGTGATCAGTCTTGAGAACAGAAGCCTTGTAAATGTGATTAGTGCCCGTATGAATGGGGCCCGAGAAAGTTTGTTAACCGCTTCTACCAGGTTAGACCTCACAAAAGGTACCACCTATGAGGATATAGGCTCTCAACACACATTAGATCTGCTGGGCCCTAATTTTGGACTTCCCAGCTTCTAGAACTGCAAGCAAATTTCCGTTGTTTATAGGTAACCCAACCTAAGGTATTTGATTATATTAGTTCAAACAAAGACATTACAAATGCTATTTTTTTTTCTAATTAAAGCCTGTGGGTTGACTTGTGTATTGTTAGTTTTCCAAGGGAGTGTATGCTGAGACGGGGATAGAGAGGTGTTGTGTGTGTCAGTCTTACTCCCTGCTCCTAAAGAGGCCCACAGAAAACTGTGGTGATTGGTGCCAGGGGCTGAACAGAGGTGGCAAGGTTGCATACTGCAATAGGGAGAAGAATGTCCTCAAGAAATTCTGGATTCTAATTGCTGTCAATGATGGGGTCTTATTGGAAACAGGGGCATTGTAGATATGCCCATGCAATCAGTTAAGATGAAATCAGTTTACAGTAGGATGGTCCCTGAATCTAGTATGACTGTTATCTGTAAAAGAAGTAGAGGGACATGGAGGGGTGGAGCTAGAAAGATAGTGTGTTGAGTGTCTGCTGAACAAGTACAAGGACTTGTGTTCAGATCCCAGCACTCACCAAAAAAGCTGAGCATGTATGTGTGTACGCCTGTAATCCCAGTACTGTGAAGTGGAGACAGGAGAATTACAGGGACTCGACAGCCAGCCAGTCTAGCCAACTGCTGAGCTCCAGATTCACTGAGAGATCTTGTCTCAGAAAATAAGGTAGAGAGTGATAGAGGAGGAAGACACCGGGAGTTGACTTCTGACTTCTACATATGAATTCACAGGGCACTGAACATGCACACATACTGTACATGCACATAGCACACAGATAAACAAATGAACCACAAAGAGAAGAGACTCAAGGAGAAGGCTACCTGGAGGCACTTATGAACCAAGCAATGCTGAAAGTCTATAGAGAGGGCAGGGCCCTCGTGAACTTTGACTTCTGACCCCTGACTTGGGACTGGGGGAAAGGAATTTCTATAATTTGAAGACCTCTTTTCCACAGTGCTTTGTTCCAGCAGTCCTATCATCCACCACTTAGGTAACATGAGAAGATGAGTATGTCTCAAGTAAAATCTACCTCTAGGATTTGTAGTGTCTGAATTGTCAGAGAGCATAGAGTACAAGACAGCAAAGAAGCCAGGGAACCAAGACAAGCTAAAGTAGGTCTGTGAAGGCAAAATAACCTAAGCAAAACCCCCAGGTTTCATCTGAACCAACTTTACCCCAACCCTACAACAAACATCAGGCCTACTTGTTTCATCAAGTAATGAAATTGCTCATTAAACTTTTGGTACCTCATCTGGGATTAGGAAAAAAAAATATCACATTACAGCAATGTCAGAGTGTGTTCTCATTGTTTATTTTAGTGTCTGTAATGCTTCTAAAAGTCAAGTGCTGGTAATGAAGTTACATCAGCCTTTCAGGACATCTTTGAGCATAAACTACATTAGCTCTGACATCTCCATTGGTTCACCAAGATGAATAGAATTGCCACTACCAGAAGCCCTGGCCTCCTAAGAAGTGAAGATTGTCTTTTCCCAAATGCTATCAATAATGATGCTTGCGAGCCCTGTAACATGGCGACAGACGATTTGCATTTTTATGAGTAATTTTTACATGGGTTTTAAGTTAAGCAGCACTTTGAAAGAAAATTCATCCAGATTTTAATTTATTAGAGAGGTGAATAGTGGGCCGTGGCTGGAACACAGCCTGGAGCTGAATCTGACTCAGACTGCTCCTTAGCTGGTAGTGAGGCACTAGACTGACTACATTTCCCCCTAACACTGGGGAACTCCTCACCTGTAAAGTAAGAGCAGGCATTGACGAATGGGGCCCCTTCCACGGTCCTCTCATGCCTGAAAACACTGTACCCATGAATGTTCGCTATTATTCCTCTGCAGTGCATTCACGTGGGCTCGGTCTCACACTTGGTTTGTTTCCTTTTTGTTTGTTTTGCATTGGAATTTTAAGATAGGGTGTCATATAGCCTAGGATAGCCTCAAATTGACTATGTATCAATAGCTGAGGCTGGCCTTGAACTCCTGCCTTCATCCCAAATTCTGGGATTACAGTCGTGCACCACCACACCCTGTAACTAGACTTTCAGTTACTTTATTGGGGTCTTTTTTCTACCACCCTTTCCACCCTTCCAATCTCTCAACACTAGGTAGGAGAGAAAGAAGGTTAGTAGGGAATGGGGGCGGGGCATAGGTATTGTTAGACTACTTCCTGCTGATTGGGGTGTCAAGTTCCTTGGAGCACTTCCAATCAACATCAGGATATAACCAGCAGCCAGCAGCCAGCAGCCAGCAGCCAGCAGAAGCAGCAGCCACCACCTTGGGGCTCTGGCATTTGTATATTCTCTGAAGAGTTCCCAGAATTCCAAATGCAAACTATCTTCATCTGGTAGAGTCATGCCCCTGCCAGAGCATGTGATATAGTTACATCATAGTTAGCTTCAGTGGACAATCTGAAGCAGCTCCTTATCTCACACCTGGGATTAGAACAAAAACATATTCTCATAACATTTCTGTGAGTTTAAAGAAACCAAAATTCTCACTACACCACCAGGCTCAGTTCTCACTCTTTTTTTTGAGGCACTATATCACTTCGTAACTCCTCAGAGCCTGCGCATGCTAACCAGGCCTGCTAGTCGCTGGCACCTGGAGGAAAGATTCCTGACAAAGCTCTCTGCCACGGGTGCTTCTACAGTTCAAGTCTGTATGCTGCACACTACATAATGCAGAAGCCAAGGGAAGCTGTGGTCCAAGCCGAGCTCCACTGGCCATGACACGCACCACAGAATCCCAGCACTCCAAGGCAGCAAGCACCACTTCCTGACTGCACAGGATGCCAGAGGGGCTAGCAGAAGCCTCCCACATACTGTGGTAAACTCTGGTAGTTTCCTCCTTTGCTTCAAGAAGATATTAACAGGATATACTTATTTTTGTGCGAAGACAGGAAAAAAATGTACTTATTTTTATTGTTCTTAATGTATTACTGTCTATTATTGCTATTCTTACGACCTGATGAACAACTTACGAGCACATGAATTTAGGGAACTGCCAGACCAAACATAACAGACCAGCTAGATCAAAATTCTAGTGGACTGCACTGGGGAGATAGCTGGGAGAATAGGAGCAATTGGTGCACAAGTAGGAAGACTTGAGTTCAAACCCACAGCACCACACACAAAGTCCCTGCAGCATCAGCTAGGCAGGGCAGGAGGCAGTAAAATAGCAGGGCTATCAGAGACAGACCCTGCTCAAGGGAATAAGATGGAGAGCAGACATTCACCATCTTCCTTTGAACTCCAGTGCACTGGTGCAAACACACACACACACACACACACACACACACACACACACACACGTCTACTGGGAACTGATGATACTTTATCACTAACAGTCTAACATGCTAGTTGGTGTTGAGGTTTGGTCTTTTCCTATCTACTGTAATGGTAAGTGCAAGCCCCCAAGAACTGGTTGTCCCAGAGACAAGAGAGTTCATAGTATACCATACACCATGGCCCCAAGTTAATTCTGATTGGTAAAGATGCCAACAGCCAATAGCTGATCAGAAGACACCTAGGTGTGGTTTAGGTTTCCCGGGCTTGGGGGTCAGAGAGAGACCATGAGGGAGAAGTAGGTGCAGGATGAGGAAGGAGAAGCCAGTCATGAGTTAGGAGTCAGGAGAAAGTGGTCCTGAGGGCTGGCCAGCTGGAGTTAAGAGCAGCCCAGATGAAACATAGTAATAACTCAGGGTTATTGATAGGAAAGTAGATCCTAACAGCATAGAGGGTAGGCAGCTGCCCAGCTTTTGTACTGTTTAAGGCTTTTGCAAATATAACAGTTCTGTGTGTTTTTTTTAATCCAGGAACTAAATGGTCTAAGGTAGGGAAGAAACCCCAGGTGAGGATTAAATATTTCTACAAACTGGCGTTTAGATTGTTCAGCTTCAGGAGTTAGTTTCATGGTTTGTTCCACCATCAGTTTAATCTCAAGTCAATACCTGCCAATTTCATACCTGCATCAAGAGTGCCTACTTCCATATGCTCCAGAGCCATATGTAATCCAAGCTGCCCACACGGAGATCAGCCTCTGGTTGAGACGATTCCCTGAATCTTTTAGGAAGAGAGTTTTTTGATCTGCCCCAAAGTCACTCCTTATAAATCCAGCTTCTCCATGAAGCAAAGGCAAGTTTCTAAAGGCTGGGCTGAGGCTTCCATTCTGCCAATATCTGGTTCTTCTTCTAAGACCTAGGAAGGATTCACTGTGATGCCTCTGAAGTCTAAGGCTATCTTCTGATCCTTTCCAAGGGAACTGGAAACATGTCTGCAGTCCATTTTTGTTGCTGTTGTTTTTAGACAGGGTTGTGTCACAGACTGGCCCTCTTCTTGCTATATGTCATAAGATGGCCTTGAACTCATAGCAATCTTCTGCTTTAACTCCCTGAGTGCTGGAATCACAAATACACCTCTATACCTGCTTTCCCCCCCACCCCCCTTTTCTTTTTGTCTCATTTCTAGTAGAATGGGACAGGCTGACCCTATGATAGGCTTCAAATTGGCAGTTCAGGAGACTAGGCCTAAATCTGTTTCTAAGAACTGGGCAAGTCCAGGCTTCAGAAGCTGCCCTGCCACTTAGCGTGAGGCAAGGACAATGGGTCAGCAGCAGTTTCCAGACTTCCCCAGCAACAGTTTCCAGTCTCCCAACATATACACACACCCCAGCAATGGTTCTGGAATGTCCTAGAGATAAAGCCAACAGATTTATATAGATGTCACCTACCCCTCCTCTGAATTCCCATGTGAGCTCACTGGGGTACCTCCATCTTGGAAGATGATAGACTCCAGCATGCTGGACTTCTGCAGATAAAATGCTCTTTTCTTTTGCATACTATTTGAGTCTAGGGTATCATTCTTCAGCAAATCATGGACCCTTACAGAAAGTAATTTTTTGGGGAAAAAAAAGTATGCAGTAGGGGGAGGGATGCTCAGGGAACACTGAGGAGTTCAAATCCCCAGTAACCACATTTAAAAAAAAAAAAAAAAAAAAAAAAAAAACCCCAAAACAGAACTGAACAGAGAAGGGTAGATAGATCCGGAGAGTTCATTAGCCAGCTAATTTAGCTGAAGAAGTGAGAATCTGGTTCAGTGAGTGACCCAGTCTTGGAGGCAGTAAGACTGAGAGCAAGAGCAGCCATCTTGGTCTGGACAGTGCATTCTTCTGAAAAGGCATACACAAGGCACAGTTGCACACCACACATAGTATAACCATACACAAGCATGTGTGTGTACGTACACACAGCATACAGTCTAAAACTATTGACTAAAACTTGTGACAGATTTCTACTTATGGCTAAAAGAGAGTAACAAGAATTACTGCATTTAGCATTATATTTGTTGTAGAAAAAAACATATTACGACTGTGACATGGTAGGTAGGTAGAAAGATAGAAGACAATCAGAAAATGAACACCAGGCACTGCAGGTCAGTGAGCCTGGTATCAAGAAACAAAGTAGGCACTGCCTGCCCCAGATTACTGGGAAAAGTTTACAGCTAAAGTCAAGGGAGGGCAACCCCGGCCCAACCTAGTGGTCTACATTAAGGAGGCCAGAGATTACAGAACAGAATGTGGAGAGAAGAGCTGCACAGAACAAGCTCTGATGATCTGCACACCACCACAGGGCCATTCACGTTGTCAGCTGAAGAACAGCCAAGATACTAGCCAAGGCCCAAACAGGGGAGAAGGCATAGTCAGAAAGTGTGCAGTACAGGCAGGAGTCCTGAGTCCAAGAAGCCCCAGTGCCCATGGAACAGCCTGGTATGGTGGTGTGTGCCTGTGATTCCAGCACCGGGGAGGCAGGCACAAGAAAAAATCTTTAGGGCTCGATGGTCAGTCACTCTAGTTGAATCAGCAAGTGCCAGATCCCATTGAGAAACTATGTCTCAGGCTAATCTCTGAGCTCCATACACACGGACACACCTGCATACATGAACTTCAGTATGAACACGCACAAACTTCTGCAATGCCCCCCCACCAAAAAACCCTCCAATCAAATCCCCTCCCCAAAAAACCCCTATGAACAATCACAAAGTCTCCCCAGAGTGGAATAGGGCTGATAATTGTACTCCTGGGAGCAGGGGAGTTGGACAGGAAAGACAATTCCCAGCACAGCACGTGCTTAGAAGAGTTATCACTTCAGTAATGGAATAAAATGAGAGAAAAGGCTGATCAGGGCCTCCCTAACAAAACTTTCAAAACCAAGTTTCGAAAGAAAGTCATGAAGTAAACTCAGAGGGCAGGGGGAACCTCGAGAATATTCACAAGATACAAAACTTCTTATAAATTATATGTTACTACATCTTACATTTAAGCCTGTAAAAGAGATAAAGAAAACAGAAAATTCAGTTGGAGTTGCACAAACACAGTATCTGAGGTTTTGGTCTTAAGCTTTAAGATATATTAGCTGAGATTAAGAGCAAATAAGAAACTATAATCATGGGCTCAGGATGTAGTTCTGTGCTAGAATGCTTACCCAGCATGCACAGGGTTCAACATTCAACTCCCAGTACTGCATACAAAAAGTAAAAGGCAAAACAAACAAACAAACGATGGACCACATATATGATGCTTCTTGCCTAAGAGTGCTTTGCTATTGAGCACACATCCTTTGATGTTTACACACCAGTAAGAAAAGCTACACTTTCATCTGCCTTAAGCAGAGTAGTAGTAAATTCGGAAACAATGTAACTCCAAGAGAGAGAGAGAGAGAGAGAGCCAAGTTTTTGTTGTTATTTGTTTTTCAAGACAGGGTTTCCTATGCCCTAGCAGTCCCTGAACTCACACTGTAGAATAGGCTGGTCTTGAACTCAGGAATCTACTTGCCTTCTGCCTTCCAAGTGATGCACCAATGCCGACAGCACCAGGCTAAGACCCAGCTTAAACAAACAAACTATAAGCTTCTCATAGATGATAACCCTCCCACACAGAATTTCTAAATGGTTAGTATCAGAGAACGATTTCAAAGCCCATTACTAGGAATAAGAAAGACAATGATGTAAGGGTCAACTCAAGGTGAATTATTTAACAGTACTAAAATAAACATTTACAAGCCAAAGAACAGAACTTCAAGTCACATAAAACAAAAATGAAACTAAAGACCTCTCATTGACAGAAAACAAACAAAATTAACAAGAATATAAAAGAACAGAAGTTAAAAGTTACATTCTTTTTGACAGGTGCACAAAGAACACTTACCAAATGGAATTTATGGACCACTAAATAAGAATAATTAAAAGGAATGAAATCATACAGATGTTTCCTAACTACAAGGAATTAAAATAAAAAAGGGGGAGGGGAGAAGAACTTTGGAAATTTCCAAAAATTTAGACACTAAATAACACACATTTAAATAACTCATGAGTTGAAAAACAAAACCCAAGGGAATTATGAAGTGTTTTGAACTGAATGAAAACAAAACGCATCAGGATTTATGGGGATGCAGAACATTAAAATGTCTGTATAGAAAAGGTTTCAAGGCTGGGCGGTGGTGGCGCACGCCTTTAATCCCAGCACTCGGGAGGCAGAGGCAGGCGGATTTCTAAGTTCAAGGCCAGCCTGGTCTACAGAGTGAGTTCCAGGACAGCCAGGGCTACACAGAGAAACCCTGCCTCGAAAAAACAAAACAAAACAAAAAAAAGAAAAGAATTCATAGTTTGGGGGGGGGGGAATAAAAGATAATAACAAAACTTCTAAACCTGTAACATGCAAAATTACACAAAGAAAATGAAAGCAATCTGAAAAACAAGTTTAAAAATGATAAGACACTACAATAGACCTTACATGTTTACAGGAAAAATAAACAATTTTACACAAATAAGTTAATCAACTCTAAAAGCTTAAATAGAACACATAACAGTTTATTTAGAAACATAAGCAACCCTAAATCTACTTAACATTGAATTTGCAATAATACACACACATACACACACACACACACACACACACACACACACACACACACACACACACACACACACACACACACGCAAACTAACTCTCTCTCTCCAGGGTCAGTTATATGGCTCAGTTGATAAACACACCTGGCAACCTAATAATTTCCCTCCCTCTCCCCATATCTTTTCCTCTCCCTCCCCCTTCCTCTCCCCCCCCAACAAACACACACACACACACACACACACACACACACACACACACACACACACACACCCCACTCAAACTGGCTTCACTCACAAGGGTATTACAACTTACAAATATAATACAAATTCCCTCAGAAAATTAGAAGACGGAACACTTTTAACTTATGCAATTTGATTATCATGACCCTTTTAACAAATTGAGAAAGCTGGATCAGTTTAAAGGTTAATTAAGTAGCAACATAAACTGAAATAATCCAGGGTCAGACCAAGTGTCTACAGAAATGGACTTCCCTCTAGTATTGCAATTACCTTTCTGCTGGAGGAATTTATCCCATTTACCTACAATCATTCCTGATAAAGAGCAGGTAGAGTTACTGGGGGATGAGGGTGGTGGCACAGGACTGAGGTGCAACACTTGGGTAGGTAGCTAAGGCAGAAGATCAGGAGTTCAAATCCAGCCAGGCTAAACAATACTCAAAACAACAGTTAACAAGGACCTTTCAGAGGAAACCAGAGTCAAGAGTTAGCAAGGGTGAACAAGGGTAGTGTCAAGTCAGAAATTAATGTGGCAGAAAGAACTAGAATGGATGGTGGTGTGGATTAATTGAAGAGCTGGGGCACCACTTATCATAAATTGTTTGTAGAAAGAGCAGCTTATGACACTAGTAAGCTATCCAGTATTGTAAGATTCAGTGAGTTCTTTGTATCAAATAGTTGCAGACTGGAGATCTGGAAAGAAAGGTAGGGTATGTGTGTATGTATATCTGTATGTCTGCATGTCTGTCTGCCAGCCTGCCTGTGTAACTGACCCCATTCACCACCTCCAGTGGGCATACTGTTATTGTGGCTGATACATTAAACACAGGCACACTGTCAGAAGTGGCTGCTCCAACCTGGAATCCCGGTTATGAAGTCACGTGAAAGGGCCACATACTGCAGCCTATCTCTGCTATCAGCAAGCTTCCTAGGCAGCCTCTCCAGCCCAGCATATGCAGCATAGCCCTTTGGTAAACCAAACTGGCTAGCTTTATCTGAGAGGACAACTAAGACAGGGCCTCACTCACGACAGATGGGCCAGCATCTACAGTTTGCCTGCACACAAGATTGGGAATGACTTTTAGGAGTCAGTTCTCTCCTGCCACATAGATCCTGGTGACCAAACTGAGGTCACTGGGCTTCTTGGCATACGCCTTTTACCTGCGGAATCATCTCACCAGCCCTCATTAACTTATTTTTAAGACATAGTTTTGGCTAACCGCTTCATCTGACTTCAGTGGCCTCCCCAAGCAGACAACACTGACTGACCTCACGCAGAACTGTACCTCTCCAAAACAAACAAACAAACAAACAAAAAACAAAACAAAAAAACAGAGAAAGTGTTTCACTTGCTGTTCAGACATGGTGGCAATTATCACTACCCAAAAGTCTCCAGGAAGCTGATGCCATGAACAAAACAGGCTCACAGCAGCTGCCACTTAGAATATCACCAATGGCTTGGGATGCAAAGCCTCTATTAGTTAACACCCATGACAGGATTGCCCAATATACAATAATCTGTATGGGTGGTCGCTTCTGAAGCCTGGAAGAGCAAATCACATTTCAGTTATAAAAACAAACTATAGAATGCAAATATCTGTCTCAGAAGATGAAATTAGTACTCAACAGTGGAAGGATTTCAAGATTTTCATTTTATTAAAAATATAGCAACATAATAGCAGCATCATTTAGTACCTCTTTACTAATACCATGTAAAAGTATTTCTATTCAGACTCACACCTAGGCAGTATCTTTATGCTTGCATTAACTTTCCCTTTGATATCTATAGTACCATTCTATTAAACTACAAAACTGACCTATACAGTTACATAGTATATTTAATCTTGTATGGAAGTAAGTTTTCTGGGTTATCCCCAATCATGTGTTGCCTACTGGTACCATTTACTTGTAGAATCGACAATTCTCTCAGTATAAGTTTGATGAATCTGAACTTACATAGTCAGGAATGTCAAATAAAAATTAATTAAGAAGAGAGATCACTGCTCTATTTTGACCCTGGAATTTAAATGTTCTCTCTCCCAAACTGGCAATTTTCCAAATTAAAATGTTAGCTGCCAGTAAGCTTAAACATCAGGCAAGAGTAAAAACCTACTTTTAAAATACATTGTTATGAGTTGGGCTGCAGTTCAGTGATAGAGCACTGTCAGGTGTGAAGCCCTGGGTTCAATTCTTAACAGTAAGGAAAAAACAATAAAGGAAATATTAACTATAAACAAATCAATTCCAGAAACTATAAGCATATCTTAGCCTGGAATGTAAAAAGGTCTATTACTAAATCTAACCTGATTATGGACCAGAAGTCGTCAGTGGCTTTAGTTTTTATCACTCATTCCCCAAGTAAAATCATTTAAAAGTACAGTAAAAGACGAAAGATATTGAAAGGCTGACCTACAAATTAAGTAGGAAATGAATTTTATTTTGCAAGATTCTTTTGTTATATTTTTATTAGATTCCTGCTCCCAGAAATAGGAATAAAGCCCTTTGAAGAGCATTAAATAAGGGAATTTGAAAATAATTTAAGTGCCTATTAGCAAATAAACATGAGAAAACATTCAGTGGGGGAAACATAAACACACAGTGAAGAGTTACTGCATTTCTGTATCATGGCTCAACTTTATAACCCACTCAGTCAGTTCCTCTTTCCCACGGCTCAGAGATCCCCTACGACTCAATGCATCCCTCCAGAGAGACTGACTCTAGCTGCTGACCCAACTAACGTGCAATGACATTATACTCTATCTGTGATGCACTGTAAACTGAAAATATTTTAAAGCCTAATAGTGAGCTTCATAATCCTTAAGCTTAAGTAATTTCATAGATTAAGATGGGTCTAGATCAAAGGTTGGATCTTTTCTGAATTTTAAAATGAAAGGGCAAAGACAGAAGTATCTTAAAATTTTCTTGACCAAAAAAATAATAAACCATCTTGATTATAAACATTGGTATTTTATTTGTAATTGAGTATATCAAAATTTAAGCCTCTAACATAAAGATAAATACATAAAAGACACTGTATTTTTAAAAAAGAATCTGACCTTAGAGGAGATTGCAGGCTGAATAGTGTCTTTTAGTCCTAGCTAACTAGAGTAAGACGGAAACAGCAACTACAGCTTAGTCATTAGAAGTTAATTTAAAACCTGCTACAGTCCTTAACTGTAAAGCCACCAGGTTAGTGCTCATATCAGCTCAGTGTGCATACAGAAGCTATTCACAGTATCAGACTGTCTAGAAAGAGGAAGAGACTGACCACACTAGCTGTCAGTAGGAGACAGATCTGGCTTCTCCCCATTTTCCTAACAGCATCTATCTTAGGTGAAAAACAGTAAAGGAATAAAATAAAGCCCAGTTGTGGCTGCCTCCCCGAGTGCCTCACTCCTACACACCTGCCAGGTCAAACCCCACAGCATCTGACTTCATTTTCTCTTGTATCTCTACTCATTCTGAGTTTTAAACCATTTTCTACATTCATAATTATTTAAGAAAAATAAATACCTGAATGAAAGGTCATTAGCAGTAGGAATTAAGTGTTCATTTCCACCAGGAAAACATTTTCACAGTTGTCCAGAGGAGAGGACATGCCCTACCTTGAAAGAGCTGTTTTAGAAACACTGCGAAGGTCTGCACAGGCCACACTGACACCCTCCACATGGCACACAAACCCAGAGCGGAATGGAAACTGAAGACTCTTTCCGCTAAAATACTCAACTTTATTAGAGAAATGGTACTAAAAAATAACAACGATTCCAACATTTGCTCTAGTCTACTTACATTTCATAAATAAGACAGCGGTTGAAGTGAGACACTCCTTCACAATCTCTCCACAGGTGTCCAAGTATTTCTGTATTAGAATAAGCTGTTTATCAGCCAACCGGATGTGGCTACATGATTAAAATGGCCATCTATACTTTACATAGTAAAGTAGTTTCCAAAAAAGTTTAATGTACACAGTAACAAAAAAGAAAAGACACATACACACAGGAATTCTGACACCTGAAGACACTAAGCAGCCTCAGAATCGAACCGGGCTTTATGATTTGCAGAAAGGGCCTCTCTAGTCTTCAGATTATAGTTTCAACATTATTAATGTGAAAAAAGACTCAAGTTGAAACCAAGGAACTAAAGTGCTACTTGGCTTTTTAAATCTGTGAAAGTAACTCTTCATGAGGTAAGGCAACTGAGTAATTTGATTGTATTAGGTTGTTAAAATAATTACACTTGATTTTCAAATAACCTTTGCAAATTAAAAGTGGGGTTTTGTTTGTTTTGGAAATGTAATAATGAATAGTGCATTAACTAGAATGTGCGTAGTTTTGGAGAAAACATTAACACAGATGTCGTTTTACTACTTTATACCTTCTGCAAAAAGTTGAGCCTAAGATTGATGGATGACCTTGTGCCTTAAACTTGAGTAGCATATCATTAAACACAAAATTACCTCTCCGTATGCTCCTAGTCCTTCCTTTAAGTATAATGTCTGCATCATTAGGAGACAATGACTGCAAGGTAATATTAAGGCCATCCAATGACGTCAACTCGTAGGTTTCCTCTGATCATGTCAGAGCATGTCTCCTGTTTAATCATCACAGTATAAAACTGGTGGTCCCCAAACTAGTGTTGTTTGAACGTCCACACATCTTGTAAACAGGACTTCCTTTTCTTATCTGAATTAAGAAGTGCTTCTGACACACCAACACTTCCCCATGGGTGAGTGGAATACAGCCATCTAGATTCCATAGAATTACGAATGACTAGCACATATAAACCCTAGAGAGCAGTATACCACACATCGTAGAAGGCACTAAAGCTTCAGCTTGTGCTCCAATAGCCCATTTTTGAAAACTCAGTTTCCTTTTAATAAGGGCATCTTTGCCACCTACAGCTGACAAGACACACTGCAATATTATTCATGAGCTTGGAAATGTTAAGAAAGTTGCTCATTTTATGGCAGACCCAATGATTTGAAACACTGAATACGTTATTAGTATTGGACACAGCTGCTCTTCTTCTGAAGAACAGTAGCATGCATTGTCAGTTGGTTTTTAATCACTTATTTAAGCAATGTTAAGCTGTAAAACTGTTTTAAAGAAAACTGATGTCCAAAACAGTGAGCAAAAGAAAACCCGATAGTGAGGATTTACCACAATCACTGTAATCCCTGTGAAGTAAATGTTAAAACTTCTTACATAATTTGCACTTTACAAGAGTGTATGTATATTTGCACAAATTTCAAGCACATCATCAAACTGTATATATTGAAATTTTTTTTAAAAAAGTAAAACAATACAAAATTCAGTAACTAGCATTTTTTAAGAGCCTTCACTGCTCATCTACATGGATAGTTCCACTCTGGGTCTCTGCTTTTCTGGCAAACACTGGTGCAGCCACTAGATGACAAGCGTGGCAGCCAGCATGGAAATGCAGACTTCAGAAGATGGGCAGTTTGGGTAACATCTGCTATTCATGATGTCCACGCTCAGTAACAAGATGTCCGCAATGTCACCTCATAGCTGGAAAAGCTTTAGTTACCATATCTGGGTTTCTTTCTCCGTTTACACCTTGTTTCAAACTGACAGCTTTGGGTTTGATCCCACATGGAGGAAAGACAGAGCGGGTAGGCCTACACAGCGTCGGCCTTGCTGCACAGGCTCTCTTCATTTGGTTGGCAATTCCCATTGTGCTGCACTTTGTTTTGTTCCTCAGTCCTTGGAGAGCCCTTCTCATCTGCATCTTTGCTCACAGCTAAATCTGCCTCTTTACTATGTTCCTTCTCCTGCAAAGACACCAAGTGCACATTTACCATCATGCACGGTAATCATCTATAATGGTGGATAAATAACATGTCTTTTGTGAACACAGTTTTCTTTCATTTAAAAACAAAAAATAAAAAACTTAGCCGACTGGAGAGATGGCTCAGTGATTAAGAGCACTGGCTGCTCTCCCAAAGGTCCTGAGTTCAATTCCCAGCAACCACATGGTGGCTCACAACCAACTGTAATGGGATCTGATGCCCTCTTCTGGTGTCTGAAGACAGCTACAATATACTTATATACATAAAATAAATAAATCTTTTATAAAAAAAAAAAAAAAAAAAAAGCAAGCACATGCATCAACTTGTCCTTTGTGTGTTATTCCCCACAAAAGATGGGCAATTCATGGAAACAAAATCAGAACACAACAAGTAAACAGAAATTTTAGCTCTTCAAAATCAGCCTTGTAAAACAAAACAAAACAAAACAAAGCCAAATAGTTTTCCTATACAAGAAATATGCATGAACATGTACAAAAAGAGTCACTCTTCCTCCTAGAAAAGCCTTGAAAAGCAGTCCAAATTCTGCCCTTAGGCTAAGAAAGGATCAGAGAGGAACAATGAATGCCAGAGACATAATTCACGCTTAGTAAATACTGTAGATGTCACTGATGACAAACCTCTTCAGTATCATAGTTCCAGAATCTTACTTACAAATAGAATTATACATGACAAGATAGCAAAGAGTGAGCTGTCATAATTCACAAGTACTTACAATTTCCAAGAAAAAGCTTAATTAGAGAGTTTAGTTTCAATTCTGTATCAGGAAATTTGGTTTCAATTATGTATTACACATCAAACCTAATTTTAGCTATATATTACAAAAACCAATGATAACAAAGTCCCATCAATTTTGCTCAAATGTATGCTGAGAATATCAAATACACTTGTTACCCAGAGGTTTTCTAAAATGTTCTCCTTGTATGTTACTTACTGATTCCCCAAAATAAGTAATTAAGCAGCTTAAGTTTTCACTGGTTCTCATCTCTTCAAAAGGCAGTATGATGAATAGCCATAGTGCACAGGGCACTGCTTCCCCTGGGGAGGTTGGTAGGGGCTGTGTACTTCTTCCTCGTGCAGGCCCTGGCTGAGTGGCTTACCTTAACTGGTGTGTTGGTCTTCTCCACCTTCTCCTTCCCGTCTCGGTCACTAGAACTCTTTTTGGTGGAGGTAGAACGCTCTCTTTCTCTCCTGTCACCAATGTGGTCCCGTTCTTTTTCTCTCTTTTTTTCTTTCTTATTTCGGCTATATTGAAAATGCGAGAGTTATCTTTAAGAATCTGAAGACCTACTCTACTCTTGACAGCAATCCTCATCTAACACAGGCTATCTAAAACAATGCAGTGTAAACAAGCATGCTAGTAAACTGGACTGGCAAAGGAACAAAACCAGAGCCTCCAACCTAACCTCCTCTACCCTTTGCTTCACTCAGGGCTGAGGTGATGTCAGCAGTAGCCACCACATGTTCCTTTAAGACACAACTTGGTACTGTCAATTTACTACTTTTTAAATGTTCAAGATATACTTATATATTGAAATAAGGATGAGACAAAAACCAACTTCAGTCAGCCTAAACTATAATGGCTCCTTAGACACAGATTTGTCCAACCACATATCAAAAGCATGTAGGAAAATGCTGACCTAAACACAGACATTCTGTTTTCTAGTAATGGAAACTCTTCCTGAATCCCTAACCCCTACAGGCTTTTTTCTTTTCAAAATTCTGAGTATACCATGTACTCTTGTTTAATATTTTCATAGGCACCTACAATGTGTGAGCATCCGAGAGGGGAGAAAGAGAGACCAGTAAGATGTAGCTGACATCAAGCAAAATGACCTGAGTTTGATCTCTGAGACTCACATGGTTTTTATCAGAGAATAAAAAAGAAAAATAGAGAATCAGAAGTGGGAGAATAGCTTCAGCAAACGTTAGAACTTCAAGTAACTGACTACACCCCTCGCCCACCTCATCTACTGTTAGAGACAGGGACCAACAATTCAAAACCAAACCTGAAATTCACGAAATGCATTACTGAAAAAAATTTAAAACAACAACAACAACAACAAAAAAAAAAAAAACCCCACAAACCCCTAATATTATAGGGGGAAAATTATTCATATCATTTGAAAAACATAACTGCTCATGATCTGGCCAAGATGGCTCTACCATGGAAAATATGAGCAGTTCCCTCTTATGAGTAGTTTAAAAGGAGACCCAAAATTAATGGAAATAATGAGGACAGCTATGAAGCAGATCCAAACCCAAATGAAAATCTGTTGCAACAAAGGTACTATTTCAGGCCACTGGGGAAAATGGTATTTTGTAAGAGGTTTGGGACAATTGTCTAATCATTTGGCAAGGTGATAAAACAAGACACACATGTCATTCTAAAGAACAGAAACAAACCAAATGACTACATACTAGAAGTAAATATGGGTGAATTCTAAGTTATATTTCTAGCCACCCCTACAACTCTAAATACATTTTTAAAAATGTAAGTTTGTTTGCAAGAAAACTTTACAAGGCAAAGCAAAACAAACAAGAAACCAAAAACAAAACAAAACAGAACAAAAAACCCCTCAAGTGCCTCAACATAAAACATTATCATGTATGCTATATGTCTTTACATATGGCCTAAAAAAAAAACCAAAAGAATGATAGGAAGGAGCATCATAAATAATAAAATCCAAGAGCCAGAGGAGGCTCAGCGTCAAGCATGTAGAAGACTGACGTTCAGTCCCCAGCACCCACATCAGGCAGGACACAATTGCCTGGAATTCCCCCTGCCCTTTTCCGGCCTCCTCAGGCATTGTGCTCACAGGTACAAAGCCACACACAAACATAATTACAAATAAAACAACATTTTTAAGATAATACAATCAATTTTAACTAAAGATAACAAAACCAAACCACCAATTCATATACTAACTAGCACAGTCCAGCAATGAAATAACATAAGAAGGCACATTGGCAGGCAAGACTGAATGCAGTAAAGAACACTAGCCAAAACAACACACAGACTCAGTGCAATCCCCACAAACACCATTAACAACATCAGTAGCAGATTCACCAAAAGTCCATCCTAAAACTTGTCTTGACACCTTGAAGGCTCTCCATATAGCCAAAATGATTTTTAAAAGAACAAAGCTGAGCTGGAGAGACGACACAGCTGTTAAGAGCACTCAATGCATGTTTAGAAAAACCTCCAGTTCCAGGGAATCTGACATCTTCTCACTTCCATGGCTCCAGTAGACACACGCCGTGAACATATATACACTCAGGCACACACACACAAAATCATAAATATATAAATATTTTTAAAAGAAAAAACATGGTTAAGTGACTCGGTTTCTGATTTCATAATGACTACAAAACTACAATATCTGAAAACATGTTACTGGCCTAAGGACAAACATGTAGGCCTGTGGAATAGCCTAGAATAAACTCTTGTATACGAGGTCAGGTGAGTTTCAAGATGGGTGCCAAGATCAATATTCAGTGATAAAATGGCTGTTTTCAACAGTGGTGCTGAGAAAACTTAAAATCCAAATGCCAAAGAATGAAGTTGGAATCCTGCCTCTAAGCATATACAAAAATTACCTCAAAATACATGAAAGGGTCGACTAAATGGCTCAGAGTAACAGCATGTACTATGTGACCTGAACCACAAGTTCATAAAAGCAGGAGAACTAATTTCAAAAAGACGGCCTTTAACCTCCACACACATGCTGGGGCGTATCCATGCCCCTCCACGCACATCCACATCCACACACACACAATAATAAAAAAAAACTGAATTTAAAAAACAAAAATAGATGAGCAGACATAATAATAGTTCATCACCACAAGTTCAGAGGTGGTCTGGTCTACTGGTGTATAAACACCAATGAGACCTGGGCATAGTCACTGATCACGTAAGTGTATGCTGTCCTTTCTGTGAGAAAAAAAAAAAAAAAAAAAAGGAAAATACCTATTGCCTATTTTTGTAAAAAGGACAGACAAAAGCTGAAGCGAACAGTAAGTACATGGGAAGAAGGCAGAAGGAAAGCCCAACACTGTCACAGAACCAAAGTCCCAGCCAGCAGCATCAAAAGGAATGGAAAGATTCCCTCACCACTGCGGACACATTTCTTATAGTGAAGAATGGCAAAAGTATGACTCCTATCTGTTCCATGCCACTTTCTGATCTAAGGAAACAATTATACACTTCCATTTATCACTATACAAACCTGGGGAGGTGGAGAGGAGATGGGGGGAGGATTTGCAATGGTCAGTTCCCCTATGGACCGACTGGATGGGCACACGGGTAGAAACTGATGGTTTTAAAAACTAATCTGTATTCTGAAGAATATAAATTTATTTGCCATTCAAAAACAAAGCTTAAACAGGTTGAGAATAGGATCAGAGGTGAGGAGGACACATCTATCCCAACACTTGGAGTAACTGGGACCAGAGCAATCCAGGGACCCAGGAACCCCTCCTGATGGGTTCCTTCCAGTCTGGGCCTGTTCCCTGAGCAGGCCTTGGGCGTGAACTCTGCAGCCACTCCCACAACACCCAGAGGAAGCTCCACTCCCAGGTACTCTAACACGCCCAGGATCACAGGAGCACAGAATACCAGAAGCTTGGTCACACCAGGATCTCAGGGTACCAGAGGCACTTTGACTCCCAGGAGCTCTGACACACCCAGGATCTCAGGATCACAGTATCCCAGAATCACAGGATCCCAGAGACAGCTGGTCTCTGAGGAGTTCTGACACAACCAGGATCATAGGAAGGACAGGCTCCAGTCAGATAAAGGGAAGGCAGGTAGCACTAGAGATAACCAGATGGCAGGAGGCAGATGCAAGGACATAAGCAACAGAAACCAAGGTTACTTGGCTTCATCAGAACCCAATTCTCCCACCATAGCAAATCCTGGATACACCATCACACTGGAAGAGCAAGATTCAGATCTAAAATCACTTCTCATGATGATGATAGAGGACTTTAAGAAGGACATAAAGTCCCTTAAGAAAATATAGGAGAACATAGGAAAATAGCTAGAAGCCCTTAAAGAGGAAACACAAAAATCCCTTAAAGAATTACAGGAAAACACAAACAGGTGAAGGAAATGAACAAAACCATCTGGGATCTAAAAATGGAAATAGAAACAATAAAGAAATCAAAAAGGGAGACAACCCTGAAGTTAGAAAACCTAGGAAAGAGATCAGGAGTCATAGATGCAAGCATCACCAATAGAATACAAGAGATAGAAGAGAGAATCTCAGGTGCAGAAGATACCATAGATAACATCGACACAGCAGTCAAAGAGAATGCAAAATGCAAAATGCTCCTAACACAAAACATCCAGGAAATCCAGGACACAATGGGAAGATGAAACCTAAGGATGATAGGTATAGAAGAGAGTGAAGATTCCCAACTTAAAGGGCCAGTAAATATCTTCATCAAAATTATAGAAGAAAACTTCCCTAACTTAAAGAAAGAGATGCCCATGAACATATAGGAAGCCTACAGAACTCCAAATAGATTGGACCAGAAAAGAAATTCCTCCCGTCATATAATAATCAAAACACCAAATGCACTAAACAAAGAAAGAATATTAAAAGCAGTAAGGGAAAAAGGTCAAGTAACATATAAAGGCAGACCTATCAGAATTACACCTGACTTCTCACCAGAGACTATGAAAGCTAGAAGATCCTGGGCAGATGTCATACAGACCCTAAGAGAACACAAATGCCAGCCCAGGCTACTATACCCAGCAAAACTCTCAATTACTATAGACGGAGAAAACAAGATATTCCATGACAAAACCAAATTTACACAACATCTTTCCACAAATCCAGCCCTACAAAGGATAACAGATGGAAAATACCAACACAAGGAGGGAAACTACACCCTAGAAAAAGCAAGAAAGTAATCTTTCAACAAACCCAAAACATAATTCCAAACCACACAAACATAATTTCATCTCTAACAACAAAAATAACAGGAAGTAACAATCACTTTTCCTTAATATCTCTTAACATCACTGGACTCAATTCCCTAATAAAAAGACCTAGACTAACAGACTGGGTATGTAAACAGGACCCAGCATTTTGCTGCATACAGGAAACATACTTCAGTAACAAAGACAGACACCATCTCAGAGTAAAAGGTGGGAAAACAATTTTCCGAGCAAATGGTTCCCATGAAACAAACTGGAGTAGCCATTATGCTCTAAGATCAAGAATAGACAAATGGGACCTCATAAAACTGCAGAGCTTCTGTAAGGCAAAGGACACTGTCAATAGGACAAAACGGCAGCCAACAGATTGGGAAAAGATCCTTCCCAATCCTACATCTGAAAGAGGGCTAATATCCAACATATACAAAGAACTCAAGAAGTTAGACTCCAAAGCATCAAATAATGCTATTAAAAAATGGGGTACAGAGCTAAACAAAGAATTTTCAACTGAGGAATATTGAATGGCCAAGAAGCACCTAAAGAAATGTTCAACATCCTTAGTCATCAGATCAAAAACTCAGATGACAGCAGATGCTGGCAAGGATGTGGAGAAAGAGGAACACTCCTCCAATGTTGGTGGGATTGCAAGCTGGTATGACCACTCTGGAAATCAATCTGGCGGTTCCTCAGAAAATTGGAGGACCCAGGTATATATACCACTCCTGGGCATATACCCAGAAGATGCTCCAACATGTAATACGGACACATGCTCCACTATGTTCATAGCACCCTTATTTATAATAGCCAGAAGCTGGAAAGAACCCAGATGTCCTTCAGTAGAGGACTGGATACAGAAAACGTGTTACATTTACCCAATTGAGTACTACTCAGTTATTCAAACAACAACTTCATGAAATTCTTAGGCTGAAATGGATGGAACTAGAAAATATCCTGAGTGAGGTAACCCAATCACAAAAGAATGCACACGGTATGCACTAATATTAGCTCGAAAGCTCAGAATACTCAAGATACAATTCACAGACCACATGAAGCTCAAGAAGAAGGAAGACCAAAGTGTGGGTGCTTCAGTCCTTCTTAGAAAGGGGAACAAAATACTCACAGGAGGAAATGTGGAAACAAAGTGTGGAGCGGAGACTGAAGGAAAGGCCATCTAGAGACTGCCCCACCTAGGGATTCATCCCATATACAGTCACCAAACCCAGACACTATTGTGGATGCCAAGAAATGCTTGCTGAAAGGAGCCTGATATACCTGTCTCCTGAGAGGTCCTGCCAGAGCCTTACAAATACAGAGGTGGATGCTCGCAGCCAACCATTGGTCTGAGCGCAGGGTCCCCAATGGAGGAGTTAGAGAAAGAACTGAAGGAGCTGAAGGGGTTTACAACCCCATAGGAAGAACAATATCAATCAACCAGACCCCACAGAGCTCCCAGGGACTAAGCCAACCAAGGAGTACACATGGCTCCAGCTGCTTATGTAGCAGAGGATGGCCTTGTCAGGCATCAATGGGAGGAGTGGTCCTTGGTCCTATGAAGGCTCAATAGATGCCCCAGTGTAGAGGAATTGAGGGCAGGGAGGTAGGAGTGGGTGGGTTGGTGGAGGAACACCCTCATAGAAGCAAGGGGAAGGGAGATGGGATAGGGGTTTGTGGGAGGGGGGTAAACTGGGAAAAGAGATAACATTTGAAATGTAAATAAAGAACATTTCCAATTAAAAAAAAGTTAAAATGGAAAAACACAAAACAAAAAACAGGTTGAAAAAGAAACTCTTTTTTATTTCCTGCTCCCTCCTCGCATTTTACCAGATGCATCCACCTACCCCCTGGGAGATGGAGTCCTAGAAGACTTTCTTTTCACGGTCTTTGACGTTCTTGGCGATCTGGAAGAACTCCTGCTCCTCCTCCTCCGCCTTTCCCTAAAAGACAAAACAAATCTCTTTCTAATATCAGCAACTGAAACTAAGGACAGTTCAAACTATAAAGGTTGGTTATTTTATTTTATTAGTGTTTTTCAGGTTCCTTAGTGGTGAGACTGCAGGCTTGTACTACCAGCCTAGCTTATTTTTATTTTTATTGGGAGAGGATTAAAGGGGCCCTGGAGATCAGATCCAGGCCCTCCCACAGGACAGACAGCGCTGTGCCCCTGAGCCACTCCCTTACTCCCTTAAGGGCCCATTAAACTCTTTTTAAAAGCATGTTTTATTACCTGATTTCAGTGTAGATCAAATTATGAACCATACATTTATCGTTGACAAAACCATCATCTAAAATTTCAGGAGAAAATGGAGGACAACCTCCCTTTCATTTGACATACTTTAAATTCTTTTTAATTCTTCAAGTTAGTATACAAAGTGATAGGTTTCACTAGAACAATTTTTCAAATGGAAAAAATATCAAGGATGGTTCAGATTCAAGTATCTTCTCTCTTAGTAACTAAAATCTTCCCCATCATTGTGCTTCTGTCTCCTCTTGCATCACTGCAGAGATTTGCTAACAAAGTAACAAAGTCTGGAAAAATTGTAAGATAAATTATCTTGCTAAGTCTTAGATGTGTCAGAATAATAAAAAAGCATTTAAGTAACTTATTAAGAAACTGCTTTCCCCTCTAGATTACTATTATCATTACCGTTGTTCCAGTCATTTAAAATTAATGTGTAAATTTATACAAGTTAAAATCTGAAATTTAGATAAGGAAATAATAAGCAAAAATAAAAATATTTAACATTAACAGATAACATATATTCTAAACTACATATTTAAGAGTGACTAACTTAGAATCAATGAACTTCGCCATATCCACAACTCAAGGGATGAGATATGAAGACATATTTATCAAATGACTGGTATAGCCAATAATCTTATATAAGTTCTGATAAGGGCTGGGGGCAATTGCTCAGTGGATAAAGTACCTGCTTCACAAACACCCATGGAAAAGGCCAGGCAGAGTGGCACATACCTGTAGTCCTGCACCAGGAGGCAGAAACAGGAAGATCTGGGAGACTTGCTAGCCAGCCTGGGCAAGTCAGTGAGTTTCAGGTTCAGTGAGATCTTGTCTCAAAAAACTCATGTGGAGAATGACAGAGGAAGACAGAGACTGATCTCTAATCGTAATGCATGCACACAGAAATGCACACAATCACACACATAGCCCACACACAAGAGTAGCAGCTCTTGGAACCACTGACCAAACAACCAAACTACCAATCTTCTGAAATTCAAGGTCTCCTTACTATTGCTTTTCATTTTCTTTCCTAAAACAAACAAACAAACAAAAAAAGCCCAAAGCCAGTAAACTCCAGACTTCCTGGGTTGTGTTGGGGCTAGAGTATAACACCAGGAACAGAGCCTGGCACACAGCAGGTACTCACTTGATAAAGATTCTATTTTTTTGTGGGGAACAGAAACAGAATACTGGACAAATCAAACCCTATTCACACATGGGAGAAAAGCACTGAGCAACACTCTCTGCCTTTCCTTCCCTTTCCTAACAGTAGTTTTTAAGCAGTCAACATTTTTTAAGAATCAAATCTTTCTTTGAAAATACAGATTAGGAATCAATGTTGAAAATAAAAGCATGAAGTAGATTTTTTTGAGCAGTTAAAATGTTTCCCACTCAATGAGAAAACAAGAACATTAGAAAAGGAGGGACCTACTAAATGTAACAAACTGTAGCTGCTGCGGAACACTGGTGTTACCCCTGACAGAACTCTCAGCCAATCAATGTATGCACACATAGTCATTCCCAGTTCATTTGGTTTGTAGGTCCCAGAGTTTTAAGAATATGCTCAAGACTGAATTTGAACCCTTTAATTCCCTTAAACATAAAAGGAGCCAGGAAATGTGGTGCACACCTTTAACCAAAGCATTTAGGAGAGTCACATGATCTTTCTGACTTTGAGGCCAGCTAGGTCTACATATTGAAAGCTACATAGAGACCCTGTCTCAAAAAGAGCAAGAGCAGGAGCAAGAGAGAGTGAGAGAGCAAGCAAGCAAGCCAGCGAGCGAGCGAGCGAGCAAGCGAGAGAAAGCACACAATGGAAGAAAGCCAACGAGCATTTCAGAGTCGCAGGAAAAATAAGTTCATGTCACTAATTAAAAAGGATTCAGATCCTTTGATGCTGTGACGCAGAGCATCTGGATGACACAGTAACATGAAGGCACCCACAACATGACCAACAAAATCACTTGCAACCAGGGTGTGGCCACACGTTAGGCTGATGCCCAGGGAAAAGGCTGTTTAAGTGTGTTTCAATGTTTCTATGTTGAGCCTGTTGTGACCGGTGTTACTGTTTTCAACTTCATGGTTCCGAGCCAGTTTTAAGGCCCACAGTCTCACAGTCTCACAGCCTTGCTGGAAGGAGTAAATAAGGTGAGAGATTCAAATCAACTAAGAACTAGATTTGGCTGTTATACCAGCACCCAATGAACACTACAATTAGCTTTTATTATCTTTTAATAGGCTAGCGTGAAAATAAGCTGTAAAATAACATTTTTCACTAGGAAATATATTCATTTATCAACTTGTATGAAATGAAAAACCAACTTTAAAATTGATTGAAACATTTATTTTTAAATGTTTTTAAAAGACTAGACTTATCATCATAGAATCATCTGGAATAAGGGATAAAGGGTTTAAACAATCTTGAGGAAGATTCTCATTTTGTAGCTGTTACTGTAGCAACATGCTGCCACCTGGTGGCAGTATATCTATTAATAAGTGGAAAAAAATAATTCTAAGAGAAAAAGATCTAATGTTTAAAACTAACAAAGGAGAATAATACTTAAACATCATACGTAAAGCATAATGGAAGTTAAAGTTAACTTAGTTGACAGACAAGAATCACACTATGACTTTGGAAATCGTGTAACATGCTAAGATTTACCATACCACTCCAGAGAAACAACAAAGTCTCAAAGGTCAACTATCACACAAGAATTTTTACATAGGCGTTTTAAAAACATTTTCCCCATCATATGCCTTTCTCTAAGAAAAATAGTAAGTAAAAATTAACCAGATTTAAATATTGCATTATGAAAGACAGCTAAGTGTGTCCAAATATTTCGTCCAGAAGGTTCAATGATGTAGTAACCTCTCTGCTGGAGAAAAGTTGACTTGGTAATTAAGGGTAAATGTTACTAACTACTATGCTTACATAGAGTATCCTTTTCCCCCTCAGTTAAAAATGTACGCATCTGTCCCTCGTGGCTAAAGTTTAAGCAAGGTGCAGTGATAGCTCAGTCAGTAAAGCGTTTGTCATGCAAGCATGAGGCCCCGAGTTCTGCCTCCAGAACCCATGTGGAAAAGCACAACACATGATTAACAGAAACAGACTTGGTAGCATGCATCTTTAATGCCAGTATTGGCGAGGCAGAGACAAGCAGATCCCCAGGGCTAACTGGCCAGTCAGCCTAGCCTACTGTGTCTTGGACAATGAACCACATCCAATGTCACCCTATGACCTCCACACACCAGCACCCACAGGCATGTGCACCGGCACACACACACAGAAGTTATTTATCACCAAACCTGCTGGTACTACGAGATCGCCGTGACGCATTGTAACTTCGGGGTGGCGTTCTGGACTTCTTCTCTTTCTTCCGTTTCTCATCTGTCTCTTTGGATCTGTCTTTTTCCCGCTCCTTGTCTTTATCTTGTTCCTTCTCCTTCTCTTTGTCTCGTTCCTTTTCATGGTCCTTTTCCTTTTCACGGTCCTTATCTTTGTTCTTACCCCGTTCCTTGTCTTTTTCACGTTCCTTTTCCTTCTCTCTCTCCTTTTCCTTCTCTCTCTCCTTCACTCTTTCCTTCACCTTTTCTCGGGTATCTTTTCTCTTGTCCCTTAAAAAAACAAAAAGAAATAAATATTTGGCTAAAATAATTCTCTCTCAAAAAGAAGAGGCCTCTCTTTCTGCACAACTACCAATAAATATCATCTGCATTGACTACAAACAAATTAGAAATTTCTGTGTAACTCAGGTGTGGACCTGAGGTGCTAAGTGGAGCAATTAGCAGGCTGAGCTGAATTACACTGGCCATATTTGCCTCAGAGGCAATCAATATTAATCTTTGATGCTAAAGCAATGAGAAAGCCTTATTTCTAATAAACCTGAACCACGATTTCAAATGAGTGAAAACAGTGATAAAATATAACTCTCTGTGACTGCTTGAGAACTCACCGTGACCTTGACCGGCTCCTTGACTTCCGCCTCTCCCTAGACTTAGAGCGTTTCTTATGTGGGCTCTTGGATCTACGTCTATCTTTCTGTCTTGAACGTGACCTGTTATGGGATCTACTCCTAAAGAAAAATAAATTGTAAAGATATCAAAACTTATTCTTAGAATTTCAACTCCAAAAAAACTAAGAATTCTTATATTCAAATAAGATTATTTAGAAAACCTATCCTATTTATTAATATCTTAATTGATCCTTCTATATTTTTTCATTATAATAGCAAAATTAATTACTGGGAAGTTTGCCAGCCATATGATATTGTGTAGAACACAAAACAGAAATAACTTAGTAGTTATTCTCTCTGTCAGGGACAGCTTCCCTTCACACCAGAACGTCACATGCCTCAGGTCTGCAGATTGCCCCCTGGGCCCGGGTGCTCACATCATAGGCTGTATCTAATTCCTGGCAGCCTTGTAAGCTAGCTGTGATTCATCCTGAGGGGAGCAGGTGTATGCTTCAACAAATTCTATAAGTGGCCATGCACTGTCTGTCGCAACAAATATTAGGAAGAAAGTAATAAATCTGTCAAAGAACACATTCATAAAAAATGTTTTACTAGAATATATATGGAAAGATGGTACTGATGACAGTGATAGCTTAACAAATGAAGCATGAGAAAGCAGAGATTCAAACGTCAGATGGAATGTACTAACCTTATAACTCTAATTATAATCAGATATTAAAAGAAACCTTTATTACTCTATTATCCCCCCAGAAAAACACAACTTGTTATTTCAATTCTGAGGAGGCCTCACTGAAATAACTGGGTATATTTTTAGTGTTATTTTTTCATAATAAAATATCCTAGGCACTATTTACTAAACTAAAATATAAAATAGGGTTGCCAGTTAGCTCAATGGAAGTTTGTAGAAGATGTAATGCTCTGGATTTGATTCTTAACACTACAGCAAAACAAAAGGACAAATTTCCTTTGAAGGGTAGCTGAACACATGTACATAGCTTAAATACGGAGGTGGTGGGGTGTTGAGTCTGACAGTGTAGATCCAAAAGGCACCTCTGCCACAGTGACTGTGAGCTCTGGCTAAGCCCCTGTTCTGTACTGCAAGTCCACGTTCCTCCACAGTCTGACTCCCATCTACAGTTCCCAAGGTTATCATGAGGACTCAATCAGATGATGTTTGCAAAATGGCTTGTCACGGCAAGCCAGAGTAAATGTTTAAATTAGCATACAGGTAAACATTCATCTTTCTTCCAAAGAGGCCAGGAATATAAGCTTCCCACAGCATGCTTTACATACACAGAACTCATCACCATGGTTGTGGTTTTGTTTTAATTACATTACTTATTTAGTATATGTATGTGTGTGCAACGTGAGTGCCAAAGCACATGTGAAGGTCCGACAGCAACTTGTAGGGTGGGTTCTCCTTCTAACATGTGGGTCCCAAGGATTGAATTCAGGTTCCAGGTGGAAATAATCTTTACCTGCTGAGCTATCTCATCAGCCCCACTGATAGTCATGCTTTAATAAAACAAATTAGAACAAATCCTACAAAAAAGGATTTTTTAAATAAGTCTGAGGTGGGCTTTGAGGCCAGAAGCACCCCTTCACTACCCTCAACTGCTAATGAAATCTTACTAGCAAGTACATTTTCACTTATCCAAAATTTGTTTATGTATAGCTCATTTTAAACTATCTAAAAATTATTTTCAAATTAAATGACAAACAGCAACTTACCATTACACTGTATCAAAGCTCAACTGTACATAAATTGTTTCCATTCAAACACTATTTCATATAGCTCCTAATCTGACCTGTCAGGTTTATGTAACCTAAAATACAATAATCATAGAACTGCCCTTCTTTTCCAACACTTACTCAGTGAATAAAACAAACAGCAAAATCTGGACAAAGCAGAAATATACTCCTCAAATCCTAGCCAAGGACAGTCACTCCTTTCTCCTTCTTACTATCAAAGTAGCCATGAAAGAAGAGACAGATGGTGGGCACAACGTCACCACTCCCCTTTTAATGATCACACACAGGAAGCTATCTACGTCTGCGGTACAGTGCGCTAACTGCATACATGTATACAAAGTGTAATGATCAAAGCCAGTGTGACCCAACACCCTTCTCCATAAGCATGTGATATTTCTTTATTAACAGCAGATTTTGAATTCCTTTCTTCTAGTTCTGAAATATATGATAATTTGCTGCAAACTATAAGCATCCTATATGTTGTAGCAGGTGAGAACTTTACTCTGTTTACTAATGTACTTTGGCACCCATTATCAAATTTCTTCTGCTCCCTGAGAACTGAGTAGAACTCAACTCAACTTATAGCAGACCAACTTTTTAAACTTTCATGGGGATAGTTTTCTCCCTGAGAAGGAAAATTCTAGAAACATGTGACATTACCATCTACACTGCCCTACTAAGTCAGCTGTGGAGTGGGGTAAAGTGTAGGAAGATTCTTTCAGGTCAAAATCCTCAAGTCTTATGAAAGATTTCCATGCCTCTATTTTAGAGATAACTCATTTTCTCTTGTCGTTAGCCTATGTGTATTTCAATATGCATGTGTAAAGCATATTGACCATGTATATTTGTGTGTGTACATGCATGCCAAGAGCCACTAATTTCTAATTTTAGCCTCAGATACATCTATATGAAAATGCATTCACTAATAATAAGAACTGACAAATTTCATTTTAAACTCTTAGAGGACATAATAAACTCTCAGAGGAAGAAAACAGTGTGCAAACTCCAAGACTTTAAAAGTAGTCAGTAGATAAAGTATAAAGTAGGTAACTCAGTTATTGCCCTAATTTTTAAAAGTATGTAAAGTTTTACATATTATCAAAGAAACCATTGTTAATGGACAAGTTTTACTTTTTCTCAGCCTCAGGGCTTGGTTGTCCTTTAGAGCTCCTCAGAGATTCAGGAAACCAGTCTTTATTACTCTTGAGCACTCCCATAACTTCTCTGATCTTCACTGTCCTGTCAACATGTGGCAATCCACCCATCCTCCCACCCACCCACCCACCCATCCTGGTCTCCACACTGCTGTATCTGTTCCACCTTCTGCTCTAACCTTGGCTCCTACTGCACTTATATTCTGAGTGATTCTGAGACAATGTCTTGCTACGTAGGTCTAGTTGATTTGTATTTACTGTGTACACCATGCTGGCTTAAATGTGAAGGATCTGATTTTGAGCTTGCCAAACTAAAAGCTTAGAGACACCAAAGTTCCCAAAGAAGATTTTGTAAACTATGCATGGACCATACCATTAAAGAGGGCTAGAAGTATAGTTTACAAAAGTCAAAGAAAAACCTATTTTCCTATCTCATCGTAGAATCTCCTTGATCACCACAGAAAAAGTAGACTGATGGGCCTTGTGAGGCTTCCCCTGAGGCCCCTCCCAATTCTCCCACCTTACACATGCATGCACACATCTCTGTGTCATTCTCTCAAGACATAGGAACTCAGCATGCAACAAGGACTCACTACACTTCAGGCATGATTCTCAAGGAACGTCTAATCCAATCAGGACATGCTGCAATTTACACTCTGAGGTAACCTTTGCATTAAAATACTGAAATTATGATCAAAAGTAGGACAAAAAGAACTTGAGGACAGCACTGATGCTTGGGCCAGAGGGCGGCCTGAGAGAAATGCAGCCTGAGCACTGTGCACTAGCTTTTCTCAGAACAGAATAAACTCTTTCTGTCACATATATGGAAAAGGCTAGTTTGAAAAAACAAAAACCAAAACAAAACAAAAACAACAAAAAAACAAGTATAAAACACATGCAAACAGAAAACTTTCTAAAACTAAAGATTATTGAAAATATTAAAAATTATCAACTAGGAAAAAAATGCTTCCTTTTGAGCACACAAGAAGAGAAACTGGCTGGGCAGCACTGGTGCGCCCTTACCTGCAATGTTTTCATCAGAGCAATAGTTAACAATAAGCACACTACCAGGTAAGCAAACACTAAGGAGATTTCTGAGTTCTGATACTTTGACATCGTAACTATTTGAAATACAAACTGAGAAAACATTGAGCATTGACAGCAGAGTCTCACCTGTGCTTTGACTGTGATCTCTTCCTTCTAGAATGGGATTTTGAGCTAGACCTGGACTTTGAGCGAGTGTGGGAACGAGATCGACCGCCTTTCCTTTCATTGCTCTTTCCAGACTCTGGGAGGAAAAAACCACTTTGCAGCGTAAGCTCAGAACAATTAAAGATCCCAGTTAATAATTAGGCACAAGTGGAATATACCACATATAGTGCAAGGGGCCTACTCTCTGTACATCCTCCTCCTGTGCAATTATCCTTCAGAAACATCCAAGAAAGTCATTGCATAAACTCGTTGAGTGCAGCCATCCTGCAGCAGTACATATAAACCACATGATTATAAACAGCTGTTCGTAGTATTTTGTTGCTGCCATAACGTAAGATTAAAACATGTCTGCAATTCCTATGACAGTGAGGCTAAGATCTTCCTGCATTTATTTTGTTAGAATTGAACCTAAATTCCAAGTATTAATTTAGGAAATCTAATGAAAGATAAATCAAACAGACATTTAGAGTGGAGTTTAAAGTATTTAGCAACACAAAAATTTGAATAAGTTTTCCTTTAATCTAGCAAAACTGAATATCTGTTTTTTCTAAATTAGATGCCCTTTCTCTTGTTTTAAAATTAAAACTTTGAGGGAAAGGCAACCTGCCTACATTTAACATTTTAAACATTTATTCTTTCCTTGTTAGCCTCACAGAAACATTCACACTCTGCTCTTAGCAAACCAACCTCAACACTGGCTAACTGTGGCTAAAGTTCATCACTTCAGTATTAGGGCAAAGTTGGTTTGTGCTGAGTTGCTCTGAGTAAGCCACTTACTATGTCTTGAGTTTCAGTCTTCTGATCTGTACAATGAGGGAACTGAGCAGTGTAATCCTAAAATTCCTTGCACTTCTAAGAGTCTATGGCCTTTAGACTACATCCTGTACAACAACACTGTGGCCTTACCTGGTTCAATGGCTGCTGAGATAAATGACTGAGCCTCCCGGACTCGCTTCATTACTTCTTCTAACTCCTTAGCTGCAGCCTGAGGTGTCATCTCAGGAGGTTTTACTATTGCATTGTTGGAGTGATTTATTCTAAATTAAAAATATTAGTATATCACAAACACACACCATAGTTTATAAAGCATGAAACAATTAAATGTTAGTATGATATACATGTTTATAAATCTGAGGACATCTCATCAGCACATAAGGAAATAAAAATAGCTAAATACAGAACAGTCAAAAGCAGCCTGAGAACCTGAGAAAAGGGGGATTAACCTCTCACCTCTGTCTACCGCCACTTTGTGCTAGACAAAGAAACAAAAAGCAAGAAAAACTGAAGTCTACCTTACTTCTTCCACAACTAAATTTTGCACATACCTTAGAAAAAAGTGACAATGCTGGTAATCAGGATTAAAAAGGAGCACTTCTACTCTTAATTACACTGTGCTAATATCCTGCACATCCCAGCAGGATGAGGGGACACTGACTACATGGCCATTTTATTCAATACTGTCCCATGTCTGAGTCAGAAGTGAAGAGCATCTGGTAAGTCTCCCTTATTAGGCAGAGTGGCTTCTGTGAAACACACAGACACACCTGCTTTGTCTATCTTACACACTCCACAGAGAAGACTGAGCACCCAGTAACAACAGTACTGATCATTTAAGAGTAAAATCCAATTAAGAGATCCACCTACAAAACTCAAAACCACATTCAACTTAATAATCTGCATAAATTAAAATTTCTGGACTTGAGTATCTGAAAGCTGATATGAATTTTTTGCAAACAAGAATGGCATGAACAGAAAAATTCACAATGTCTGATTTAAAACACTTCTAAATACTTAACACTATTTTCTTCCTAGGATTTGGAATTTATCCAAATTCTTCATAAGCAATTCTGCAGTTCAATTACAAGTTAAGCTGCACTTAATCTGCAACCATCACAAAACAAACCTGACTTATAGAACTGAACAGAAACATGCCTGAAGCCACTAGGTATCATATGCAAACAATTAACAGTCAACTGCATATTAAAACACGAAAAGAGAAATAGGTCTTAAGGTTACAGTGTCATGCATTTCACTTAACAGTCTTCCTTTCCACAAACTGCCAATTACTGTTTTTTTTTAAAAAAAAAAAAAAAAAAAAAAAAGCCTTAATTAAACCAAACACTTTACAGCTTTTTCTAAAATTTCTTTGTTGAAGATTTCTTACTTCAGTGGCCTGTCTCCAAACATAACTCCATTAAAAGCAAGGGCCCTTGGTACAGAATTTTGGTCTGCAAATTCCACAAAAGCAAACCGAGTTGGCTGAGTCTCATCACCTGCCATCCGAACAAACTTCACTTCTCCAACTTGTTTAAAAAATTCAAGTAGTTGATCAGCTGTCGTTGTCTGAGGAAGCAGAGTGACATTTTAATACAATATACTCTTTTTGAAGTCAGGTAAGTAAAGCAGGTAATGCTTGCAGGGCAAGGGGTACATTTTCTTTAGTGAGGAGGTGACTGGCAAGGTCCCCAGGTTCCTGTCAATAACCCTTGCCTTTGCTAATATCCAATCCCCAGTAAATTTCCTGGGTCCCAAGACAGACATGGCAGTAGAAGAGGGCTAGCTGGGAGGAGAACAGGGGTCAACAGGAGTGGGGAGGGGCCACAGGGAGCAAGAGGGGAAACGAACATGATCAAAATACGTGTGAAAATATCATAATGAAACCCATGATATAATATATGCTAATAACTGTAAAATTTAAAAACAAGTAAGTGATACTTTATCAACAAAATTTTTAATAATAAGCAGCTACCACCACCCAGTTTCTTCTTAGTTACCTGTGAATTCAAATTTCCAACATAAACTGTTCTCCTAATTTCATCAATTTTGGAAGGATCCACATTTCCCATGAGTGGTGGCTGTGGGATCTCTCCAAGGGTTGTAATGTTTGGGTCCAGTGCTGCTGCTGGTATGGCTCCCAAACTGCTAAGGGAAACACCAAGCTACAAAAAAAACCAAAAGTAAGCTATGAGGCAGTTTTCATTGGTGTCCAAAGTGGTGCTCTCTAAACCTGTGACCAGTAGATCAACTCAGCGTGAACAGAAGGAGAACGGGGACTCCCGGCTGTAAGCTACATGTATCTGAACATTAGGTTTTAAGATAACAAACTTTGTTTTAATTGCCTGGGTATTTACCTACCTTTAAAATGATACTAAAAATGAACAGTACTTTCCAATGTTCAGTGTAGTTATATTCTGTGATCACCATAAACAGCACTATTGTACACTGGGCCAATGCCTCGGAAAGAAGGAGGTTAAGTTCCTAGGAGCCTGTCGTGACAATATCCTGTCCATCAAGTACAGAACTTTCTGATGCGTCTTTCTGTCTGACGGTCCCTCAGTTAATATATGTTGATTCATCAACACTGAATACATGGCCAACAAAACAACAAATGAAACTTTTCTACATTTCCATATTGACTAAGCTTTTTTTTCTTTTTAAAGCACTGTGTGTGTTGAACTATCTAAAGAGCAAATTACACAAAAAAACAATTCCAAAGAATATTGCACAAAACAGACTACACACTCTCATTTGTCTGCAAACTGAGTACTGAAACACAACAGAAGACCCTTGGCTGCATCTGGAAATAGGCACATCATGGGATTCAAATTCGTCATTACTCGACAGCATGTGTCCGCTGCAGACAGTGATTTGGGAGTTTGAAAGCCTTTTACTAAGTGAATGAATTCACAAATACAGAATTTGCAAGTGTTACCTGTATTTTGGTGATTCAAAAACACCAACTGGGTGAGTTTGTAATCATTACTACAGCATTTAAGTTTAATGAAGTATTAACTTAATCCTTGTTATCAGCACTAAAACAGTAGTAGTACAGAATCCAATTTTTAAAATTTTAAGGCAGATATGGTGGCACACAACTGTTATTTCCACACATCAGAGACAGGCGGGCCATGAAGAGTTCAAGGTTATTTTCTCAGCTACAGAGCTGAAAAGAAGCCTAGGCTCCACGAGACCCTGACTAAAGAAAAGACCAAGAGGGAGGGGGGGATCTAAAGCTACCAAGCGGTAATGCCAGGCATCAACATGAACAAAATAAAGCTGAAACAGACAAAAGTTCAAGAAAAATCTGGAATGCTAAGCTTTTTCTCATGTGACAATAGAAAGAAACAATCCCCAAAACCACAGAATCATCTTTTCTTAAAATTTTAAATTTTATGTTTATGTGTGCACCACAAAGACCCAGGTGCCTGCAAAGACCAAAAAAAAGAGGTTACGGGGAACCCTGAAGTGGAGTTCCAGAAGATTGTCAGCCACCTCACAAAAGTGCTGAGACCCAAACCCAGATGCTATGCAAGAACAGTAAGTGCTCTTAACAGCTGAACCATTTCTCTGGGCCCCATTGAATAAGCTTTCTAGAACATTAGTAAAGTCAGTGTTAGAACACATTTAGGAGACATGTTCATTTTAAAGTATATTTAAAGAGACAGAAGTTCTCAGAATTTTAAAACATCTTCTGCATTTGGCAGAAGTAACTAAAAAAAAGGTTTTTAAAGAAAAAAAATACAATCATTTTCATTTCTACTTATGCTACTCCATAGAACTGATCACTGATAATATGTGCAAATATATTGTAAATGACTAAGAGTTAACAACTGTTAAATAACAGCAGTTTCTAAACATGAAAAAAAGAAGTTTACAAAACCACTGTCACTTCCTCTTGTCATAGTGGCCAGTCTCACCTTTTTAAAACCATGTGAGGTCACGTAGCTTCTAATCAACTTAAAAATAAAATTCAAATACTGTTCTATGTTCTACACCAGTCTTAACACCAAGTTCTGCCCCTTCACTCAGCTCCAGCCAAACTGAGCAGCATTAGTTCCTCAAGCACAGGAGCTCAGCTAAAACTCATCTGGCTCCATGGGCTCCTACAGTAGAACACCATACAAGATTCAAAGTCTCAGAGGCCACTTGTATAATCAGGACAAACTGACCACCACAATCATGAAGTTTGCACACAGCCTCTGAAACACTAGCAAGTTAAGAAGTCACAGTCCTTACCTGACAAATGGCCCTCCTTTAAATGGAGTATGACCAGAATCTTTCTCAAAAACCAAAAGCCCAGTAATGGTTGTATCTTTCCTTTACTGAGAAATCACAAGATATTAATTACTCTTTAATTCTACACAGCAAAAATGTAAGGATTCTGTTGTACTTTCATCTTGTTCGACCATCTCAGTCATCTCTGAAATGCTTTTTCCAAAAGTTCATTTCCCTTAAAGTGGACACATTCCTTGTGATCCTCCTGAACTGAGAAGTGATCCTGGGCCTCCAAGTCTGTGTTAGCTAAAGCACCGAGTTTCCTATTTGAATTTTCAAATGTAAACAGGCCCCCAATTATTTCAGAATAATTCCCAAAGCAATGTCAACGGAGATGATGTGGTGTAAATGTTTAAGCATGGACTTTGAATGGTTGCCACCAAACAAAACAAAGTAAAAATAATGTCTTACTCCTTCCTCAATCTACTGCATAGGTCAGTGCCCACACCAAGAGGACTTACACTACTCACTGCCGTCAGAGGACTGGAGGTCGGTATGGGAAGCAAGCCTGCGCCGGGCACCAGGCTTGTCATGGTTGGAGCAGGAGCCAGTAAAGAAAGGGCTTTGGCTTCTTCTGGGATTTTACCTGTGGAGGCAAGTTCCAGATATTATGGAAAGCAGAAGCACCACACCAACTTTACACTATGATTTTACAGTTACCCTTGCACTTAAAAAATAATAATAACAAATGAATCTATCTATCAGATCCGTACAAAGAAACAAATAAGAACATAAGGCTTTCCTCTTATCCTGCTCTACTAGGAAAAATAAAAGTGAGCAAAACTTCAAAGACTAACAATCTCATTAATGGAACATTATTTTAAAAACTGAATAATGTAGACAATTATTTAACACTTTGAGCTATGGGTCACCTGTACTGGAAACTTAATGTTCATGAACCAAACGATATCAAGCATGGACGCTTTCCCAGGACGCTGTTTTCGCGGTGATCGAAAGTTGTGTTACACATGACAACCGTTCGTGTTGGCTGCGTCACTAATAGCACACAGAACATCAGATACAGAAAAGAAGAACATTTTTTAAAGTTTAATCCCCAGAAATGGCAAATAACCAAATTAGTCAAAAAAAAAGAAAAAAAAAAAAGAAAAGAAAAAGAAAAAAAAACCAAATATGTGAGAATTGAAATTTGCTCCATGAGTGTCTCTATCCTGTTACTGAAGCTACCTACTTGAGAAGCAAACAATTCTGATAACCCTCCAAAAGACTCAACTCAATCTCAAATAAACAGAAGAAAACAGAAAACTTTGAACACATAATCAGCTTGACTTTATAAAGGTCCATACCCATTCATCAATAAGGCACCTCTCCAACTAAGACCTAGAGAGAATCCAATTCCAAAGATGCCTTAGGCAATTGATAAAAAAAAATTAGGGACTGAACCAACAAAAATTTCCCTTGTCTCAGGTAACCTCTTAACATACTAACTTTTGATGCAGTTTACATATACTTATCTGAGAACTCTAATGCTTATAAATGCTTTTCTCATGAAGCTTGTAATTTTCTAACAGGAGTAATAGTAAAATCACTTTTTAGTAATAGTAACACCATTTAAGAAAAATGTCTGCAACTTAAAAAACAAAAAATTTATTTTGAAGTTCATGATCTGCCATATTTGGTTTCTGAATTTAAATCAATTTGACAAAGACTAAAACTTTCACATTTTTCCTATCTTCTTAGCAAAAAAAGGGGGGTGGGTATATTTCTCAAACTTGATGCATATATAAATTAACATTTCTATTAATTCATTAAGAGTATCTTAAAACTGCATTTTCAAAAATCACACAAGCTGAAATCTATGTGGTAAATTTTCAAACGCACTATGTCTTGTTTCAGTGGTAAATCCTATTTACAACAACCAGATGCACAGAGGTAAATAGCTAAACAATCTCTCCCAAAAGACCTCAAAGTATGGATGGAATTCAAGTTGTTTAAAACTTTAGATAATGGTTTTAGCTTATCTATAGAAAAAATTAGGATTACAATTTAGTAGCTTTGGCAAATACATACTTTCTAATTTTACAGCATCTAAATTTAACTAACTTAAAAAATGAGGTTATTACTTTAAATTCTGGAGAACAAATTTCTTAACATGCAGAATGATAACAAAGTAAGCCTTCTGAAGATATAAAATATGTACTACTACTTATCTATATTTGCCCATATATACTATCCTATTTATATTGGTTATCGCATCCGTTTACCTATTAAACACGCAGAGTTACTTTTAAAGTTTAAAGCCTGAACACCTTTGTTGAATGCCTGCTATCCTGAGGTTGCACGCTATGCTTCAGGCCCCTAACTTATTCACCTGAGTTGCAATCTAGTAATGTGCCAAATGTAGTATTATTTGTCAATAACCAAATCCAGCTATCTATACAATATAGAGACTACACAGACAATAAGGTATTCAACATGAACCAAGCTCATTACTTAGTACTGTGAGGCCTCAGTTCTGTTTTAAGTCTTAAGTATTAGTAGGCTATCAGATTTTCCCTACCTCATGACAATAAACTGTTAAAAAAAACAGTAACTTTAAGCTCATATTATTTCTGTCTTATTCTATTAAAGATACTCTTAAGAAAACTTCCATTGTGCTGTTTCCAAACCAAAGTTCTGTAAAATGTGTCCTCTAATGCTCCCCTGGAGCATAGAGAAGTGTAAAACAAGCAAGCATTTAGCATTTTCCCCAAACTACACTTAAAAAAAAAAAAAAAGAGGCAGAGATCTCTCATACTACTGTGAGTCCTCACTTCAGAATCCACTTAAAAAGCTAGTAACCTCTGAAGAGTTTTCAACAAAAAAAATTCAAGCAAACAAACAAACAAAAAATGTATGCAAATAAATAATGAACAGTTTTCTCCAATTTCCCCAGAAGCAACAAAAGGCTTCATAGAACAAGGTAATAAAAGACCTCCCCCTACCTTCAGATGGTAAAAGAAATGCACTTATTTTCCTTGATGTAAAGTTTTATATGCCTACAGCTAGGGGAAGGACAGAAATTATAAGCCATCAGTTGGTTTTTATGAGAGATGTAGACTTGGGTAAAAAATAAGCACTGAGCCCATCAGAAAATGTTCCTAAGATTCTTGTAAGTGTTTTAATGTTTGAAGATCAAAATGTACCTCAGCAACCCACAAGACAATCAGAAGGCCTGAGCATCTTCACAGCACTGCACTCTAACTTACTGCAGGACAGTTTGGTTCATCTCAAGGTTGAGCTCTGTTAATCATTCCCCATAAATTGCAACATATTACAATCTCTTAATGGAATACCATTCACAAAGAACTGGAAAACCAGCTCATAAGTTAAAAGTGAAAGATTAACAAAACAAAAACAAAACAAAACAAAAAAAAAAGGGACAAAAGAAAAAGAAATGAAATTAAAGCAAAACAATAAAAACAGAGACAGGGCGTCCATCTTCTGCGGTTCAGACTCCGATCTCATTTCCCCAATGAAGGTTTCACTTGGCGGCAGGTTTAGTGGCATGGCAAACAATGCCTAACTCAGGCAAGTGTAACAGGTCTGCCTTGGCCAGTCTAGTCATCTAATAATGCACAAATATCACATAGAGAAAACATACAAAACCAAATTAATAGTCAAAATCCATCTACCAGAAAATGTGGACATAAAGTTATGACTGACGATTAGGCTCACACCTGTTACGTTGATCTTACTTTTTCTAAATGTTAACATTTATAAAAAGAAATCTGAAATGCACATAACAACAAGAAGGTCATATTTAGACAAGTATTATGAAGGTATATTTTATTCAAAACGGCACATTTTATTAACAGTAGTCCCTGCTTAATAGGTGTCAACACCACTTTCCCACCCACTTCTCACATCACTGTCTGAACTAAAGGCCAGCAAACTGAGAGAAACTGAACACTTTGGTAAAATGTTTTCTACAGCCTTTCTTGTTGGCACCACGGTGCTGCTTCCATGGCACTGAAGCATGCAGCGAGTCGAGTGTCCAGGGCATACAGAGCCCCATGCACCTCTCTCAGAGCTTCCTCCGCTGCAGACTGCCTTCCTTTGCTTCTCTCACTCGGCTCTCTCTCTTTTTACTATAACAAGTATTACTTTTTTGCTGGAGGTGCATAATCAGACTTAACAGCTGTAAAAGTTATCAGCTATATTTGAAAAACCTAATTTAAAAATGTGTAACAGTTTTTTCCGGATATATTAAGGTACCTTAAGATACTTTATTAAGGTACAGATAAAAAAAAAAAATGCAGTAAATTTTTAGATTTGCATGTAAAAAATGGTAAAGTTTTCTTTTAAAATGGTGGCATTAAAAATGCTAAAGTTAGAGCTGACTGTTTTAATCAATCAAGTAAAACAAACTAAACTAGAGACTCCCATATTCCCTAACCTTGAAAGTTTCTTACAAATCAGTTTCTCTGATTGTATGGGATTACAGCAAGGTTCCAACAATGATTTAAATCCTTCCTTCAAAATCAGTAATGATAAAAGCCTACGCTACATACTTTTCTGCTATTTCTAGTTTAAGATTGTTTCCCTGTGCATTTTCATAGCATGGAACTTTGTAGAATTGAAACTTCTTCCTCTCACACCTTACTCCCCAGCTCAGGGCTCACTGTGCTCTTAAGATCAGATAAGAATATATTTAGCAAACAATTTACTTTTAACCACATTTATCTTTCCTATCTATTCTAACCCCTTAAACACAAGAAATATGCTTTCAAATTTATCTTGGGGGGGGGCGAAAGAGAAACCAGAATGTCCTGTTCTGGGATTTCAAAATTACCATTCTAGAAGGAGCTTTATTTTATAATGCTCTTAACATTCCAAAACAGGCATTCTGAAACAAGCATAAAACTCCCAAAGTGCAGCAAACTCCATATGAACTAATGATTTTAATGTAAATCTAGTAACTACAACAAGTTTTAAAAATTACATATAAAAAGCCCATTGTTTCTAGCACACTTTTATGCTATAAAGTAGTTACTATCATCTAGCAAAAAAAAAAAAAAAAAAAAAAATTAAAATGTATGTATATAAGCCAGTCAGTACTCTAAGTTAATTGTACATTAAAACTGTCAAAATCAACAGCCAATTATATATGAATGACTCTGGAAAAACATAAAAATTTTAATAATAATTAGCTCTTAAAGCAAGGCAAGATGTAAACTTTAACAAGTAACTAGAAGGCTCTGGGCCTCATTCCCATCTCTGACGTCACTTCCTGATGGAGGCTTTAAAAATTGCTCTCCAGTTCCCTCCCCAATAAAAGCCAATCAAAGAAAAAAGTTCCCGGTGCATAACAAAAATTACACTGAATATGAAACAAGTCCCATTAACAATTGAGAGAAACTACCTTAAGAGGATATTTGAAAGAATAAACTGAGTATTTTTCAAATGAATATAAAATATCACAACCCCAATTTGACTGAATGTATAATGCTTTACTTGGAAAATTCTTAACTCTGTCCTCATGAGTATATGCTTACATATACATTTAAAATAGTTTTTTCATATCAACTTAAGTTTTTAAATTCTAAAAAGCTCTTTTTACAATCAGAGAATTGGCTACAGAAAAGCCAAAGTCAACTATAAAAGGCAAGTATTTGATAAATTTTCTAAATGTTCAGTTATAAAATCTCAAATATCCATAAATAATAAACTAACCACTTCAGTATAATTTTCTACAGGTGTTTTCTTCTTCAAATTTCACTCTCATTTTCACACACACGAATGTGAGTGTGCAGACAGACCCACACATAGAGTACTGGCCAATTCCCAGGGAAGCTACAGGCTACAGTAACAGACAGGACAGGTATTAAAACAGTAGGAAACCATAAGATACCAACCTTCTGCACAAGGAACCACTATCAGAGCTCTGTCAATAAAAACCGTGTTAGTTAGATGCTGGGCCACACCAACACTTGATGGGTCACGAAACTTAATATAACATACTTTGGAGGAAAAAGCAAGAGGTGTATTGCTGCAAGATAAAAAGGAAACAAATGGATTAATAAATATTTGCATGATTTTATAATTTTCATTTGAAATTTCTTTCTTACATCAGACTTAATTTTTGTTGCTAAGAATGACTACACGTGAAATAACAAATTTTAGTCATTTAACACTGACTTGTCTGGCGAAAACAGAGGTCACTTTAGGGGTGTCTACAAATCAGTCATCCCTTGAATGAAATTCAAAACAGCTAATATGTTATCAGTCAAAATCCCTTTACAGAAGTTCCCATCCTCAAGACTTCAAACCGTAGCCTGTCCCACTCCTAACTGACTCCCCAACATTTACATTACTAAAACCACAGTAAACCCATAGCCAGTGGAGGAGGCCCAGGGTTCAATGCCACCAGCTCAAAAAAATCACTGAAAACTTCACAGTAATCATACAATTAGGTAATATGGAACCAAACAAGGGGTTTTTACAGGGCTTCGGGCTACAAAAAAGGTGCTTTTCAGGACAAAACCAAAAGGTTTTTACAAACAAAATATTATATAATTTATTTTGCAAAATAGTAGACATTCTAGTCTATTTGATTTAACTCATTATCTATACTATATCTCATTAAGTCACAGAGAAACTGTCTAACTAGTAATTACAAGTCACGATTTAAAAAAGATTTCTTTTACTTTTAAGTGTATGTGTACACATGTAAATGCGAGTGACCAGAAGAAGAAATCAGATCCCCTGGAAGTGAGTTGCCTAAAGTGGGTGCTGGGAACCTAACACTAGTGTGTGTGCTCTAACCACTGCGCAACCTTTCCAGCCCCTCCACAATTACTTTTTTCACTAAATTTGTTCTCTTTGATCCATCATATATAGCAACAAATCCACCTTTAAAACAATGTAGAATAACACTAAATGGTTAAAGTTACAGCTACACTGTCAACCTGTGATGGTTAATATTGCTAGTCAAATGGACTAGATCCACAATCACCAAAGAGATGCTTCTATTAGATACTGTCTAGAGTAACTGAAGTAGGAAGAGTCACATTAAATATGGCTGGTACTATTATTCCCTGGGCTACATAAAAAAGAGAAAGCTGTGTGAACACCATATTGAGGACTCTGCTCCTAAGTGACCTGTGAAAGGGTTGTTTGACCCCTAGAGGGGTTGCAACCCACAGGTTGAGGACTGTTGGTACAGTACTTCACAGTGTCAGTAGTTCCCATGCTGTGGTACACCTGCACACACTAGGCAGGCATCTGCCACTGAGCTACGCGCACCCCCAGTCCTCAAGCAGTTTTCTTAATCTTCATCTCCCACCACTCTTCCTGATAAAGCCCAACTTCACAATGATTTTGTAAATATGTAAATACTTCAGCTTTGAAAAGAATTATATTGAACACTACAGATTTCAAATAGATGCTAACTAACAAATAAAAGTTGTTTATTATTATTATTAATTATTTTGTTATTATTATATTATTTTCAATACAGGGCTTCCCTGTATAGCCCTAGCTGTCCTGGAACATAGAGATCTACCTACCTCTGCCTCTGTTAAAGGCATGTGCCACCACTGCCAAGTATCAAAACCGTATTATTTATAAATCAGTTATGTTTATAAATCATATAATTATGTCTTTCTAGTATATCTAACCTATCAAGTAGAACTATTTTTCTTTATCATCACTGATTATTTTGTGATACTAGGGACTACACTCAGGGCCTCAAAAATGCCAGACAAGTTCTCTTAACTAAGAAACACACCTCTAACTCCTAGCACTTTAAAATCTAATTTTGATCTACAGGGTCCACTATGTTGCACAGGCTCACTCTGAATTTCCAATCTCCTCTCTCAGGCTCACAGGCTGCTGGGGTTACACACACGTACCACCAAAGCTCATGACCACAGTTTCCTTTCAAAAAGTTACATACAAGTAAGCCTCTGTAGAAAGCAGCTCTGTCTGCCCAGCAGCATGGTGAGACAAAGGCAGCTCTGTAAGTTCAAAGCCAGCCTGGTCTACAAATCTAGAAAAACCCTGTCTCAACAAGCCAAATTTAAACAAACAAACAAACAAAAAAGCACTGTCTAAAAGTAGTAGATTTTGCCCTCATTTGTTGAATGAAGTTTTAGTTTTTTTTAGAATATAAAACTTTTGGGTTTTAAGTGGAGAAATTTAAAAACAAAACAAACAAGCCCCACCTCTAGGGACAGGTTAAATTTCTGAGGTCCTAATTGGGTATTTTTTCATGAAACATGGTAATGTTACTTTACAATCTTTACAATGTTACTTTACGAATGCCAATGTAGTTACCAATATGCCTAATATTTTATTAATACATCTAGATATTTCTAAAGATGTAAAGTGGCTCTCACCCTTCCTGATGCTTTGACCCTTTGACACAGTCCCTCAGGCTGTAGTGACTCTCAACCATAAAATTATTTTTGTTGCTACTTCACAACTGTAATTTTGCTGTTTGAATCCTAATGTAAACATCTGTGTTTTCTAATGATCTTAGGTGACCCCTGTGAAAGGTCATTTGATTCCCAAAAGGGTTGTTTGTGACCCACAGTTAAGAACACCTGCTTTATAAGATCTATCAAAGCTACATAGTCCAAAACATGGACAAGTAGTTTTATATATGCAATTATTGACCAACAAAGCATTTACCTAAGGACTCCAAAAGTACTTTGGATGGCACAAATCTCCAAGCCTTTATTATGAAGTGCTGACACTACCTGCAGACCTACCAATCACTGCTGATCAACATTTCCAAATGCATCTAGCTTAAACGCATTCATTTGTAATTAAAAATTTTAAAGATAACCAACATAATGACAGAATTTCAAAAACACTCGACACAGCACATGTCTAAATATTACTTTAAAGCACAGCAATATGAAAGGTGCTTATTACAGATTAAGTAAAAAAAAAAAGTTTATAATCACAGTGTATGTCTCCTTTGATAATAGGCACATATGGAGGAGCAGAAGAAAAAATCATGCGAATGAAAGGACTTGGGTAGAGTGATGTGAAGACAGACTTTCTTGTTATCCATTCTGTATAGAATAGCTGCTATGGTTAGGTTACAAAGTAGCCTAAGAAGGCCCTGGTGTGTTGAAGGTGTGTTCCTCAGCTACTGCTGGTTCTGAGGATGTCTAGCTGAATGCACGAGTAGGAGGTGGGGCAGGCTATAGCACCAGCATGTACCTTGGAGGAGATTTTATCTTGTCCCTGGCTCCTTCCTGGGGTCTATTTCTTAACCACCTTATTTCTGCTTGGTCATAGGCTGAACCATCAGAGCCAGCCAAAACATTATGAAGCCTCTAAAATCCTGAGCCAAAGTACTCCCTGTTTGATGAGCTTAGGTGTTTGCCATGGCAACAAAATATAACAGACACAGCACATGTAATTGTTTAAAGTTAACTAAGTTACTTTAAGTAAACAAACAGACTTTTACTTTGATTCTTAGAACTTCGAAAACCAGAAAAGTAGGACCCCAGAGCAAGCAAGAAAAACTGCATAGGTGAAAATCTCCCTGGTGTTAGAAATCAAAATAGAATTGCCCTTGGGGAGGTTAGTCAACTGAAGGAAGGCACAAGGGAACTTGTAGCGTAGACACTCCCATCTGTGTGCTCGCTACACGGCTATGTTTAAAGCTGTAAAAAATACATGATGTTCATTTTCCTGTATAAACATTACATCACAATAAGTTTACTGAAAAAAGCAATTTGTATAATAGGTATTCAAGAACTATGAAATGCAATTATTATGCAAAAAGTTGGACAGTAATTCTAGATATTTAGTTATCTGACAAGAAAAAAATCAAATAATTCTTAGTGTGTTCAATGAATGTCTACATAAATCCCTTTTAATATTCTATATTATCTGTGCAAGTGTATGCACAGGTGTACTTGTAGAGGGAGATCAGAAGACAACTTTCAGAAGCTGAATTCTTTCAATGTGGGTTCTAGTCTAGAGACTGAACTCATGTTATCAGCCTTGACCCATATTATTGGCCTGTTTATATAAATGTTTAATGTTAAAAATTAAAATAAAACTGCTGCCCCCCCCCAGGGATCTGTAGGATTCTGGCACTCATATAAGAGCAGGGTGTGGTGGTGTGCAACTGTGGCACCAGCACTCCAAGTAGATCCCCAGAGTGAGCCAGCTAAGCCAGTCTGTTGGAGCTTCAGGTCAGAGAAAGACTCTCAAAAAATAAAGTGGAAAGCAAAAAAGGAAGACACCTGCTGTGACCTATTTTCACATTTCACTAAAGGAATGTATCTCCAATTCTAAATCAAACAACTGCTCGACTTCTAAACAGTAATCACAAAACAAGGTTTATGATAATCAAAACAACTATCACTATCTTTGACAAAAGTACTACTGACTGAATTTTTATACATTTCAGCCCCAAACTACAAGCATATCCTTAAGGACCAGCTAGCATAACTGCATTATGGAGAGGAAAACCTGATAATAAAGTTTATCAATATCACTACAAAACCAGAAAGAGGCTCTACTCCTAAACTTAGGAAAACTAGGTAAGAGTTTTTGTCTGGCAACAACTTTGCCAAAGGAGTTATTGTGACAACCTGACTCTATTTTAACACAAACAGTGGAGCTTTTTACCCCTCTGATCTTTAAACCCCAAATAATAACATTTTTTTCATGCAGGAAGGAACTGGATTTATTCAAGACCAGCCCAGAAGAAGATAAGGTAGATTCTTTACAATGCATCTTCCCAAATGCCAGTTAACACCTGGCAGTGTGTTACCATCATACAAACGGCATTCACTGGGAGGGAAGAACGTTCTGTCTTTCTTCAGACCCTCTACTGTCCCAAAGTTAATTTACAAGAGTTCATGGGCAGAGTATTTTACTGACTGGCTTCCAGCCCTTCCAGGATACAGCCCTCCTACAAGCACTCCTCAATTAATAAATGTTGAGCGCATAAGATGATAACTGAAAGCATCTTTAAATGTTAAGAGATACTACAAATGTTAGTGCCACGGTTACATCTAACCTTATGTTCATGCTCTTATGCAGGATTCTTGTCAAAAATATATTGCTTAAATCTCAGCATATAATCTCAGACTATGTCATTCTACAAACCGACATCACAAAAGTCAACTTTATTAAAGTTTTTTTTTTTAAGTGCGGAAGGGGCCAGGCCTGTTCTTCACTGGAGATAACTAAGTATTATCTGAACATATACTAGATAAAAGGGGGAGGGGGACATTATTAAAACACTGAATTTTCTTTCTTTTTTTTCTTATCTTTTGTTTTGTTTCTCTTCAACCAGAGAGCACTGGCTATCCTAAACTTGACCAGGATGGGCTAGAACTCAAGAGATCCGCCCCGCCCCACCCCACCCCCCTTTTAAGAGTGCTGGGATTAAAGGAGCGTGACACCACGCCCAGCTAGAATAAATGAAAATTTAATAATCAACTGCACCAAGTGAAAAGAATACTGATGGGCATTCACTGTTTTTTTTTTTTTTCAACTTTTCTGAATGCATGAAATATTTCCAAGAACAAAGGAATTAACATTAAATATCCACATTCATAAGAAACCAATTTGCAGTAGTTCAGCTACTTACAGAGAGTAGAGAGGTATATTGTTCTGTGTGCATGACTATGAAATAAGTCAAAATCTTTTCCCAAAAAATCGTGGGTAACTTTTCCTTCAAATAATTTTAGCATAAAGAACAAAATACTGTGAACCTTAGTATTTTCTTAAAGTTGGTTGAGTGCGAGAATGTTAACAACGGTAAAGCCATTATGAGTTATCTGATTAGTTAATATTGCATAGGGGAAATTTACCACTTAAAGTACACTGCCTAGGAAGCAATGTCGACAGATAAATGCCATTAAGCGCTGAATTTTAAACACACGGACACAGTAGCGATAATTCAGCACCGACTTATACTTTTTGAAACGTCTGAGCCAGTGTGACCTTCTTGGAGGAACATTCAGGCTGCTGCCAAAAGCAAAGATTGACGTGATCCTTAAGATCGTGAATATGGGTTCGGTTAGAAAAACCAAAACGATGGTAAATGTCTAAGATCACCCCGAGAACAAAAACAGCCCCGATTCTATGTTGTCATCCGCACTCACTCACTCTCATCAGCACTAGCAGCCTGACACTAAGACCTAGCTAGAGGTCCGGGCGTTGGCGTTGCTGGCGTTCTCCACGATTCTCCCAGTGCAAAAACGTTATAGGCATTTGCCATGAGGACTACCGCCGGCCCACCTGCGGCCATCTTAAGTTCGGGGGAAAGCAAAGGCCTGGGGCACCCAATTCGAAGACTGAGCATGAATCACAGTCCTGGAAGCTTGATAGGGGAAGGCACTCCTTAAGTTCTTTTGCAGGAACCCCGCGCGGAGCTTAATCAACAAAACCCAACGCGGAGAGCCCCGCAGTCAGCCTGGTGCCCTCATCAAACATGGCCGCCTAGGTAAGCGCGAGGTCACGTGACGCCCGCGCTTTCCCCCTCCCCCCCGCCTCGGCCCCGGAGGTCTGGATGGCGGCGCGCCCCTCCCCCCGCCGGGCTCCAGCACTCACTCTGGGGGGTAGAGCCGTAGCTCCTCGATTTCTCCTAGGAAGGAAAAGAGCGTCCTCATCTGCTCGCTGGTCACCGCCGATGAGAGGTTCGTCACCTGAATCACCGTCGTAGGGAAGAGGCCGAAGCCTAAGCCCAAACCGAAGCCGCCGCCGCTGTTCATCCCGGCCCCGCTACCGCTGCCGCTGCCTTCCCGCTCCCCAACGTCCACGACGCGTCAGCGACGGAGCCTGGGAAGTGAAGGCGCGCGGCCGTAAGCGCGCTCCCGCGAGCTAATTCGCGGCGCCGGGCACGTCTAGCCGCCCATCGTGCAACTCTCCTGCTCCGGGGGCTGCGCGCGCCGACCGGAAGCGTCGCCCTGGCAACGCGGCGGCTCCCTGCGGATCCTGGCTGCCACAGCCCTGGAGCCAGGTCGTTGGGATTGTTGCTAGGCTTCTCTAGATCTTCAGAGAGGTTTGCCCGCTGCCGCAGCGAGGGTTGCGTAGGTTGTGCTTACAAACTCCATCACTTCTCTATGCTTCTGTCAGTTAGGAAGCCCGGCTCTTTTTCCAAATCAGGCGGAGGAACCCAGAGGCCTGGGCTGCAGTGGTGAAGGGACAATGACATCTGGACATTATAAATAAATACCTGACCAGACTATAGCTTCATTATTAAATACAGGCTGCAACCCCACTTAACCTATTTTCAAAATTGACAGGCACCCTGAATATGAAAATTCTTGGAAATTTTCACACCAAGTGTGGAGGTTAGGGTAAATGAGTGAATGAAAGGATTTACTGGCGATTTATGACATGCAATTTATTCACTAGCGGGCCCTAATATCTGTACTATTAGGCAAAGGCAGGTAAAAGACATAGACGTCTACACACAACTTGCACCTCAATACGGCACAATCGTTTTCAACCAGAGCAGCTATATCCAAAGTTCATGGTTCAAGTCCATTCCTGTGGGCCCACAATATAAAAACACAATAGGGTCCTGGAGTTGCCCCACAAACCACATGAACACCAAACTCAGTTAAACAGGGATGATTTATTGAACTCACACGCCAAGACTGATCGGCCAGGGCAACACTCAAAGCTAAGTGCTAGACATTTCTTTTTTTTTTTTCGAGACGGGGTTTCTCTGTGTAGCCCTGGCTGTCCTGGAACTGACTCTGTAGACCAGGCTGGCCTTGAACTCAGAAATCCGCCTGCCTCTGCCTCCCAAGTGCTGGGATTAAAGGCATGCGCCACCACTGCCCGGCTTAGACATTTCTTAATGGCCATCTTACAAGGTTAAAACTGCAAAACAACAATGAGCTTATATGCAGGTGTTGGTCAGCCCTCACTCAAGCTATTGACCTTTAATTTGATGGGTCCTACATGAAGCTTATAGTTGTGGAATTTCTTAATTTAACAAACCCCTCATAACATACAGAACACAACGGGGTATGTGATCAGCATGACCCTGCTCTGAGTCAAGTTACTTTTCTGTGCCAATGACTGGCAGGCATATCACAGCAACGGTATGAAATAGCATGAAACAAAATGGCTACAGCTATGCTAGGGGGGAGGCCTCAACACCAGTACTATTATTGAGACTTTGTTGCCCTTTTCACATTGTACTGATGCTTTTAAAGCAACAGTAGAGCTGAGGGTGTAGTTACATTGGTAAATGTTCACCTTGTATACTTGAAAGCCTAGTGTTGATACCATAGACCTGAAACTGCCATAAACCTGTAATCTCAGCGCTGGAGAGATCAATGGATAGATGGATGGATGATGGATGCATGGGTGAATTTAATGGTAGGCTAAAGGGCTGACACCTGGTTGGGAAGCAAGGCAACGTTTCTAAACTCTTGAGTTACTGTTGTTTATATTCTTCACCTCTATCCACTCACACTACACTAAATGTAACTTTAAAGTAACTCCCTTGTAAAGGTGTACAACATTACATGTACAATGTATCCTTTTTGTATTTTTTGCTTTGTGAGATAGATTCTCACTATGTAGCCTTTATTGACCTGGGAGTCACTATGTGTGTCAGACTGGCCTTGAATTCATAGAGATCCACTTTTCTCCCAAGTCCCAGGGGATTAAAGGTGGGTGTATTATTTGTGTGTATTATTAAATGTATTATTTATTTGTTTGTTCATTTTTGGGGTTTTTGAAACAGTGGTTCTCTATGTAGCCTTGGCTGTCTTGGAACTCACTCTGTAGATCAGGCTGGCTTCAAACTCAGAGACCCACCTGCCTCTGTCTCCCAAGTGCTGGGATTAAAGGAGTGCGCCATCACCTCCTGGGTCTATAATGTATTTTTTAAATTATCAGTGCAAAATAAAGGCAAGAACTTCTGTTCAGATAAAGTAATTCTCTCTCTCTCTCTCTCTCTCTCTCTCTCTCTCCACACACACACACACACACACACACACACACACACACACACACACACACACACAATATACATCCAGATTATCTCCACTCCCACTGCAGTGTAGGGATACATTGAAAGGTTAATGGAGATTAGAGGCAAAGATTACTCATTGCAGTAATCAGCATGAGCTAAATAAGATACAAAACAAAGGTAAGTGGTCTTAATAATGGAAAGCAATAAACCATCCCAAATTTGAACAAACCTGAAGGAAGAATAAAGTTATGCGCTCAGAAAAAGACAGTGTGCATGCATTCAGTTTTGGCACAATTACAGACCCCTAGAATTGACAACAGCAAACTTAGAACACTGGCTCCAAGTTGAGTGTGGGGCAATCTATGGAAGCACTGCTGGGCTTTCTCCCAGAGTTCAGTAAGTTGGGAGTGAGGTCTGAAACATAAACTTACGAGTTCAGGTGACAATGCCGCTGGGGATGGGGGGTGTGAACAGCATTTTGAGAAACATTGGTTTAGAAGGGTGTAAATGTAGCTCACTCAGCAACTCACTGATCTTCTATGGCTCGAGAAGCAGCAGTTGTTTAAGTCTCTGGCTTGGAGGATTGGGTAAATGATGTCATAATTTATGTCAAACAGTAGAAAGGAAGAACGACCTTATGAAGAAAGAGCAGAGAACTGAGTTCTATTGTGGACATGCTTGAGATCAGAAGTAAATACAGTTGTGGCCAGGTGTGGAGAAACATACTGTTACTCTATCTCTTGTGGGACTGGGGCAGAATAATCACAAACCGGAGGCCAATATGGGCTACATGAGGATACCCTGACTAGAGAAACTGAGAACTGAGGACATTGGGATGTGGCAAAACACTTAGCTGGGATTCATAAGCTCCTGAGTTAGAATGGGAGGGAAGGGGAGGAGAGAGAAGAGAGGAGGAAGAGAAAATTTATCCTTTCTGATATGTGCATGCACACCTGTGTTCGGAACAAGACCCTCCCAGGAATGAAGCATGAAGTCTTCACTTTTTCTTCTAAACCACAAGACTTTTTCCATTTAGGATCCAGAAGTCATCATCTACTATTACTACTACTTCTCCTCCTTCTCCTTCTCCTTCTCCTTCTCCTCCTCCTCCTCCTCCTCCTCCTCCTCCTCCTCCTCCTCCTCCTCCTCCCTCCTCCTCCCTCCTCCTCCTCCTCCTCCTCCTCCTCCTCCTCCTCCTCCTCCTCCAAGACAGGGATTCTCCGTGTAGCCCTGGCTGTCCTGGAACTCACTCTGTTGACCAGGCTGGCCTTGAACTCAGAAATCCCCCTGCCTCTGCCTCTCAAGTGCTGAGATTAAAGGCGTGCGACACCACTGCCCAGCTGAAGTCTACTTCTTGTCTGTGATGGGCTAGCTGTAGATTTATGTTTGTTTGCTCCTCTTGCTGCAAACCCAGGGTCTCTTGCACACCAGGCAAGCACTTTACCTCCATCCATAAGCATTTTGGGTTTTGTCCTTAGTCTTTCCCAAATTGATTCTAACATAAGAAAGTTTCCTTATATTCCTTTTTTTTTTTTTTTTTTTGTCATAAATAGATGTGGTACTTTTCAAATCCTTTTTTTACTTACTGATATAATTATGTGGTATTTCTAGGAAAAAATTTCACCTGGGCATAATGTATGATCCTTGTATTTTGTTGAAATTCTTATCTTCATGAGTGTGTGTGTGTGTGTGTGTGTGTGTGTGTGTGTGTGTGTGTAATTTATCATGTATTGGTAGAAATGTATTCAAATGATACTTTGGTTTTGCTTTGTTTGAGGCAGGCTCTTGATTTATAGCCCTGCTGGCTTTCAAGCTTATGATTTCCTGACTGTGCTTCCCATGGGTTGAGATTACAGGTAAGTGAAGTGGAAACTGAAGGGTTCTTTGGAAAGTTGGTTAGATGGTTTTTTGCTGGGGCAAACACGTGAAGGAACATTTTGTTAAAGTGGTATGAAAGGCTAAGGCATGGGCTGGAGAGATGGCTCAGTGGTTAAGAGCACTGACTGCTCTTCCAAAGGTCCTGGGTTCAATTCCCAGCGACCACATGGTGGCTCACAACCATCTGTAATGGGGTCTGATGTCCTCTTCTGGTGTGTCTGAGGACAACTACAGTGTACTCATATAAATAAAAAAAGTCTAAAAAAAAAAAAAAGGCAAAGGCAGACTCATGAAAGAACATTTTACTGAAGCAGGCACAGGAGAGAGGATGCTCTGCAAGCACGTGAAAGGACACGTGATGAAGGATTCTTTGCTGATGACACGCATGTGAGGCACATGAAACAATGCACATACACATAAATGTAAAAAATAACTCCCTAACATTTTTATTACCATGTCCACACATGTGCGTGCATATACGTGCGTGCCACAGTGTGCATGGAGAGCAGAGGACAGACAACTTTGTGGTCATTTCTTCCTACTCCACCTCTTTGTAGGTTCCAGGAATCACCAGGGTGGCCGGGCTTGCACTGTGCACGCCTTTACTGGATGAACCGTCTTGCCAGGTCTACCATTAGTCATTTACCTCCTTAGAGCAGTGGTCCTCAACCTTCCTAATGCTGTGACCTTTAATACAGTTCCTCCTGTTGTGGTGAACCATAAAAGTATTTTATTGTTACTTCTTTTTTTTTTTTTTAAGATTTATTTATTTATTTATTTATTTATTTATTTATTTATTTATTTATTTATTTATTTTATGTATGTGAGTACACTGTCACTCTCTTCAGACACACCAGAAGAGAGCATAAGATCCCACTACAGATTTCTGAGTTCGAGGCCAGCCTGGTGCACAGAGTGAGTTCCAGGACAGCCAGGGCTACACAGAGAAACCCTGTCTCGAAAAACCAAAAAAAAAAAAAAAAGATCCCATTACAGATGGTTGTGAGCCACCATGTGGTTGCTGGAAATTGAACTCAGGACCTTTGGAAGAGCAGTCAGTGCTCTTAACCACTGAGCCATCTCTCTGGCCCCTTGTGTTACTTCATAACTTAATTTTGTAATTTCCATGTAGGAACTCGGGCTTGCTCACTGGCTCATGGTTCAGCTACCTTTCTTACACACCCTAAGCCCACCTGCCTAGAGATAGTACTGCCCACAGTGGGCTGGGCTCTCCCATGTCAATTAACAATGAAGAAAATACCCACAGGCATTTGCACAGGTTAATCTGATTGAAGTTATGTCTTAGTTAAGGCTCACTCTTCCCAGGTGTGTAATGATGATAACTAACACCTGCCATCCTGTCACTTAGGTCCAGCTGGTTGATAATATTGCTCAAGCCTTGTTTGTATGACATGCTCTACAGGACCCTAGACCAAAGACACTTGCTATGCTCTGAAAGCATGGTGGTGTATAACCATGTACACTGCTATTTCTGATGAAACCATATGTAACAGAAGGAGTAAAAGCCTACCTGAATTTGGGGAGGTGGGGGAGGGAGATCTTTTCCTGCTGCATTGATTCTCTAGCGCCCTCTGCTGACACTGTTTAATATTGCACAATCAGGCGTTGTTTTTCACTGTGCTGAAAAATCAAGGATGAATTAGGAGATGAAAAGCAGCTAAATTTGACTCCTCTACTGTTTATGACCATTAAACGTCTCTCTGTAGTTGTTTAAAATTCTTACTTGCGGTGACTGGAGAGTGCCTTTGCAGTCAGGAGCACACAGTGCCCTTTCAGAGGACCCGAGTTAGACACCCATCACCCGTGTCAGGTTACCTCCTTGTAACTGCAGGCCCAGGGTGATGGAACTCCTCTGGTTTCTGTGCGCCTTGCTCTCACAGTACAGCTCACGCCAGTCAGGTATGCGTGTCAGTCATTGCCATGGCTGTATGAGACACTGAAAATTTATGCAATCTTTAAGTCTATCCCAAGGGTAACTTTTAAAAAAGATATGTTTTTGTTCGTTTATTTCCCTGCATGTGTGGATCTACCACACACATGCCTGGTGTCCAGAAGCCAGAGTTGTGTTCAGTTCCCAGCACAACAACAAAAAGGGAAAAAAATGTTTCAAAATAAAAACATAATCCAGATGATGTAGCATCTTGTTTTTCTCCTTGCTGTGATGAAATACTCTTAACAAATGAACTTGAAGAGAGGACTTCTTTTGGCTCACAGTTCCAGGTTACAGTTGTGGAGAAGACACAGCAGCAGGCATCAGAGCAGCTGGTCTCCTTACGTCTGCAGTCCGGGAGCAGAGAGAGGTGAGTTCTGTGTTCAGCTCACTTCCTCTTCTTCATACTGTCCAGGATCCAGGCTCTGGGAATGCAGCCACCCACAGTAGGCAGCTCTTCCCACATCAGTTAACTTAGCCAAGGTAGTTCTCCACAGGCATGCCCCAAGGCCTGTGTCTAGGCATAAAACTGCAATTAACCATCACACAAAAAAATACCTAGTTTTAAGACATTGCAGTTTAATTCAGTTATATTGTGTTTATTCAAAAGGCAAAGGAGAAAAAAAAAACCCACCATACTTTAAAAATTCTATGCATTAAGAACACTGTGAGTCCCCCCCCTCCCAGGTCCTTAGGATTGAACTCAGAGCCTCTCTCATGTCTTAAGGCTCTACCACTAAGCTGTATCCCCAAAATTATGTTTAGTTTACAAGAAGAACTTTAACTATATGATGTAATTTCCTTAAAAACCAGTGTTTCTGCTGGCAAAGGGGAAAAGAATTGTCTCCAGTAGAGTGACACTGGGTATATCAACCACATTCCAAGACAGAAGTAGTTAGTCACCAGTAAAAGGATTCTGTATTTCCGTGTGTTTTCTTTCTTTCTTTCTTTCTTTCTTTTTTTTTTTTTTTGCATTATTGTTTGTTTTGATATTTGGTTTTTACTTCAGAGGAAAAAACATGAAGTTGGGTCAGTAGAGAGGTGGGGCAGATCTGGCAAGAGTTGGGGAGGAAACAGAATATGATCAAAATATAGTGTATGAAAAAAATTAACAAAAATATAAAATAAAAGCCAAGCTTCTTATATATACATACGTTGATTTGTGCTAAACACACAAATCTGGCTTTAGCGAGGTGGGTATTCCAGATCCTTCTCTATCTGTGCGAATTTGTTTTATATATTTTCAAATGTTTTATGTTACTATTTTATTTGTATAGGTGTCTTGCCTGCGTGTATGTTTGTGTAACATCTGTGTGCCCCGTGTCCCCCCCCCCCCGATGGGGATAGTGGAGAAGAGGCCATTGAATGGAGTTATAGATGGTTTCAAGCTGCCCTGAGAGTTCTGGGAACTGAACACCATTCCTCTGCAGCCAGTGCCCTTAAAAATAGAGGCATCTCTCTAGTCTGCTTTGCTTTTTGAAAGTGGGAGCTTGCTATCTAGCACAGACTGGTCTCCATCTCAGATCCTCTCCTTCAACCTATCAGGTTCTGGGACTCCAGGCAGTCCCCACCATGCCTAGCTAGTAACCTTGTTGTTATAGAATATGAATTTTAAAAGTAATCTGCAAACAAATTTCATGTGGTCTTTTCCCTTTGTAATATAAGGAAATGGAAACTATTTGGTAAATCAGAATTAAGTAGTTTCTCTACATTTAGAGGTAATAATGTGCTTGAAGGAAGCCATGTGTTGTTGGCATATTATTTTACTCTTTTGCTGGGTTCTTATATTTCTACATCCCTTCCAACCGCCCACAGTAGGTAAGAGAGAAAGGAGGTTAGAGGAGAAGGGAGGCATAGATCTCCTTCAGCCAACAAAATAGACTAGTTCCTGATGATTAGGGACATTGAGTTCCTTGGGGCAAGTCAGATCTTTGTGATATAACTTCTCATCCTTTTGCTCTCAAACACTTGACAAACCACAACAGCAGCAGCCAAGAGCAGCAATGTTCTTGGAGCACCCTCTCAGGATTCTTTCATTCACATCCTCTCCAGAGTCCCCAGAATTAAACTACCTGCAGGTGCCAAAGATCTCACCATTGCTAGAGCATGAGGCAAATCATAATCACCTGCTGTGAAGCAGCCTCTTATCCCACACCTGGGATTAAAACAAAAGCATATTCATATTACATAACAGGGTTTTAAAAGAAACCAAAACTCTTAACTACAGATGGTGGCAGTGCACGCCTTTAATCCCAGCACTCAAGAGGCATAGACAGGTGGATCTCTGAGTTCCAGGCCAGCCTGATTTACAAAGTGAGTTCCAGGACAGTCAGGGCTATTAACACAGAGAAATCTTGTCTTGATAAACAAAATAAAACAACAAAAGAGAAATAGATCACTGGAATTCAGAAAGTATACAGAATCATTAAACAATTCATTTACTACCATTCAGAAGACCATGAACAGTATGGCGTGCATAAACACATATATTTTGTATAAATATATGCATATTTTCCCAAAATGATACTGTGCCAGCCCCCTAGCTTGGGTTTTGTCTCTTGAATTCTGTTTTTCTTGCTTTCTCCTCACATTGCTAAAGTATATCCTTAAATGTCTTTCTAAAGGGATACGTCACTAAGAAACCTGAGTCTTTACATATCTCAGCATGCTCACCTGGGTGGCAATAGGAAACATACAAAGGGATTTGCTCTCTAGTGTTCAGCATTACAGACAGTTAAAACCTTCAGTTGGCTGGAGAGCCTCGGCTGGTGAAATACCCGCTGTACCAGCATGAGATCTGAGGTCATATCCCCAGTGCCTGTGATGGCTTAGAAGCCAAAACACTCATGCTGCTCGAGCCTGAACTGTGTTCAGTCCCCAGAACCGACATGAAAGGCAAAAGAGAGTAATCAGTGAGCTCCAGGGTCAGTGAGAAACCCTGACTGTCTCAAAATATAAGATGAAGACCAGGCAGGAAGGACTTTGACCTCTGACCTCCACACAGGTGTCCATATGTACACAAGTATCTATATGCTCATGCATGCTCTCATGCAGATAACATGAAAATATCAGTTATATAACCATAATATCAGTGATCAATTTTTCTTCTCTATAAGCCTTTAGAATTCACTAGAAAAACCATCTGAAGTCTCTTCCTCCCTCCCTCCCTCCTTCCCACTCCCTTACTCCTTTTTCTTTACCTTCTTCCTCTCTCTCTCTCTCTCTCTCTCTCTCTCTCTCTCTCTCTCTCTCTCTCTCTGAATTGTGCTTGTGGATAAAGATGTGAACTCTCAGCTACTGTTCTAGAGCCATGCCTGCCTGTTCTTACCATTTGCACTAACACTCTGGAATTATGAGTCCCAAATTAAATGCTTTTATGTTGCCTTAGTGTTTTACAAGAGCAATAAAAAAATAACTAAGACAGAAGCGCACACATTTGTACATGTATGCATGTTTCGAGAGTTTTAGTAAGCTTACATATTTTTAATTAAAATATAATTATATTGCTTCCCTCTTCTTTTCCTCCTTCAGTCTCTCCCTCCAACTCCTTCATCCCTCCCACTCTCAAGGTGATATTTACTTTTCCTGTTCTTTTGGCGGGGGTGGTTGTTTTTTTGTTTTTGAGATGGTCTCTCTTAGTCCTGGCTGTCCTGGAGTTCACTGTGTAGACCAGTGTACACCAGGCTGGCCTCTAATTCTCAGTGATCCTCCTGACACTTCCTCCTGAGTACTGGGATTAGAAGGTGAACTACCATGCCTGGCTTTTTCTTTGACTATTATTGTTACATATAGAGGTATGTATATGCACAAATATATAAGTATAACCTACTGAGTTTGTTTTTACTATTTGTATGTCTATGGTTTTAGGGCTGACTGCTTTGTATTGGACAACCAATAAGGAATTTATTCCTGATCAGTAGTCCTCCACCAAGGAGTAGGACTCCGTGAGGTTTTTTTATTCCTTCTGTATTAACATATCTATCATTATCTTTGTTCTGGTCTTGTGCTGGGGTTACAAGTGTGTGTCACAAATGGAGTTACAAGTATGGAGCCATTTCTAGGAGAGACCATTTGACAGCAGTCTTCCTGGTCTTCTGGCTCTTACTATCTTTCTGCTCCCTCTTTTGTGGTGTTCCTTAATCCATAGATTCGAGAAATATGATGTAAATGTGTCCACTGGGGCTTGTTTACCACAATCCCTGCATTATATCTAGTTGTGGTTTTCTGTGATGGCCTCCTTTGCTGTAATGAGAAGCTTCTTCTGATGAGGAGTGGTAGCTACACTTCTCTGTGGGTATAATGGTAAGGTTTAGAATGTAGTGGAATGTAGCTGAAATAGCAATGTGTCAATGGTAGAATCTTTCTAAGATCCATGACCTCACTAGCCCCAGGAAGTTGGCTATATTACTGGTACCAGACTTGATTCTCTCCTGTTGAGTAGGCCCTAAGTCCGTTTAAACAGCACAAGTTTACAGACACACTATTGCACCTTTATGGATGTCTCACCATGCTGGTCATTTTGGTTCATAGGTGTCACAGCTTCCCTCAGCATCTTACATAGTATTTTCTGGTACCATGGACATTAGACTGCAGTAAGGAGGCTTTCAGGTTAGATCAGGTTGAATCATCTGGGTCTTGTGTCCTAAGTGTGTGGTGTCTTCAGCAATGAGGACCTATCTTCAACCTCTGAGAAGCAACTAAGGGTAACAGCAATACTCTATATGATTTTGGGAGTGACTTGGACTACCTAACCAGCCACTTGAAAGGAGGTTTCTTGTGCCTGGTCCTGGGGTTTTTCTTAGTCTATAATTCTTGTAGAAATCATTGTCAACCCAGGTGTCATAAATGCCCTTATATGCATGTATGTGCATGTGTGTGTGTATACACTTATGTGTATTGTGGTTACCTTTATAAAATTATTTCTTGGGGCTTGATCAAACAACTTGCCCCTCCTCTGTCCTCCTCCTTCTGTATTGGCTGCCCCGTTTTTCCATTTCTTGCTTCAGATCACCTGTACCCTGTAACTCCCTTCTCATGGCCTTCCCCATGTTCCCTTCATACTTCCTGGCTTCTGCGGTTACTGCAAGTTCTAGGAGTCACAGACGGGAGAGAACATTAACATTTGTCTTTCTGGGTCTGGGTTATATCACTCAATATAGTCTTCTCAGGATTCAACCATTTACTTGCAAACTTCGTGATTTCACTTTTTCACTCCAGTGAATGGTATCCCAGCATGTCCATGTACCATGCTTTCATTATTCATTCATCAGGTGAAGGACATTTAGGGTGTGTCCGTTTCCTGGCTGTTGTGAACAGGGCAGCAATAAGCAATGCTGAGCAAGCGTCGGTGGAGTAGGGTGTGCAGTGCTTTGGGCGGATGCCAAGGAGTAGAGAGTCAGGCCATATGGTAGATTGATTTTTAGGTTTTTGAGAATTCTCCAGACTGGATTCCAGAATGGCTGCACCACGTTTACATGCCCCCCAACAGTGAATGACAGGCCCCCTTTCCCTAGAACCTTGACAACGTTTGTTGTCAGTTGTTTTGTTAATTGTAGCCATTCTGACTAGGTTAAGATGAAATCTCAGAGCTTTAGTTTGCATTTCCCTGATTACTAAGGATGAACACTTTTTGAGGAATTTCTTAGCCAATTTTATTTCTTCCATTGAGAACTCTGTTTAGATCTCTAGTCCATTTTCAATTGGGTCATTTGTTTCCTTGACTCCTTGATTTTTTTTTTTAGCTCTTTGTATATTCTGGATATTAATCCTCTGCCAGATGTATAGCTGGCAAAGATTTTCCTCCTTCTAGGGTTTCTTACCCATTAGATTGATTGGTTCTGTAAATGTACAAAAGCCTTTTAGTTTTATGAGGTCTCATTTGTCAATTGTTGGTCTTAATTCTTGGGTAAATGCGGTCCTATTCAGAAAGCTTGTTCTTATGGACTGGTGAGATGGCTCAGTTGTTGAGTACTGTCTGCTCTTCCAGAGGTCCTGAGTTCAGTTCCCAGCAACCACATAGTGGCTCACAACCACCTGTGATGGGATTTGTTTCCTTCTACTGTCAAGCAGACATATATGCAAATAGACTACTCATACTCATAAATAAATAAATCTTTAAAAAAAACCCCAAAAATCCTTTCTCATATCTGTATCTGGTAGCTTTACTGCCTATGTTTTCTTCTAGCATTTTTAGCATTTTATGTTTCAAATTGAGGTCTTTGATCCACTTGGAGCTATCTTTTGTTCAAGGTGGTAGATACAGATCTGGTTTCATTTTTGTGTATATGGACACATAGTTTTCACAGTACCATTTATTCAAGATGCATTTTTTAAACTTTTTTTAAAAATTTTATATATGTGAGTACAATGTCACTCTCTTCAGACATACCAGTAGGCGTTATCAGATCCCGTTACAGATGGTTGTGAGTCACCATGTGGTTGCTGGGAATTGAACTTAGGACCTTGGAAGAGCAGTCAGTGCTCTTAACCTTTGAGCCATCTCTCCAGCCCCTAAAGATGCATTTTTTTCTCTCATACATTTTTCTCTTTGGTCAAATATCAGATGATAAAACATAATACAGAGAGTAGAACTGGAGGGGACATACCTCAACATAATAAGAACTATATATGACAAAAAAAAACCCCTCAAAACAATTCCACTAAAGTTGGAAATAAGACAGGGCTGCCCACCCTCCCCACTTCTCTTGTAAAGTGCTGGAAGCACCAGCTGGAGCAGTGAGGAAGAGAAGGGAATTAAAAGGCACAAATAGGAAAAAAGTCAAAGCATGCTATTTTCAGATGATTTGCTATTATACATATGAGATCCCAAAAAGCCCACCAGAAAACCTGAAAAAAAAATCAATGATTTTACAAAAATGGCTGTGTACAAAAAAAAAAAAAAAATACAAACATTAGTAGCCTTTCTATACACTGCCAGCAAACGCACTGAGGAAGAGACTGCGGATGTGCTACCATTTACAGCAGCACCTAAGACAAGAAAACACCTTGGAATAAACTGACAAGGAAACGAAAGACATCTGTAATGAAAACTTCCAGTCTCTGAAGAAAGAAATTGAGAGACACGAGAAAATGGAAACACATTCGTGGTCATGGCTTGGTAAGAATTAATACTGTGAAAAATGACCATTTTAGCTAAAACAATTTAGAGATTCAGTGCCACCTCAATAAAAATACATACAACATTCTTCACAGACATAGGAAAAAAACCTTAAAATTCATAGGAAACCAGAAAAGGACACAGCTAGCCATAGCAATCAAGCAAAAAGAGTAATATGGGCGGTAGTGCCATTCTGGATACCAAGAGTCACGGTAGAGCTATAGGAATGGAAATGTCTTACAGGCTCAAAAGCAGACACAAGGACCAATGGAATAAAGTAGAAGACCCAAACATGAGCAGCTGAATAAGCTTCTCCTTTTTCTTTTCCTTTTTTTCTTTCCTTTCTTTTTCTTTCTTTTTTTTTAATAGTGGAGGAGAAACTTCATTATAGATATGTGGGAAAGCATAGTCAGAGGTAGGACATATGGGAGAGTCGAGAGTGGACAAGACCAAACCAAGCTGGGCCTTGTGAGGAAAGGGGGAGGGGAAGGAGGAGAGAGAGGAGACCAGGTGTAGTAGCCAAGAGGGCAAAGATACAAAAGGGTGAGCAGTTCTTTTCTCTTGTTTTGTGTGGTTTTGGCTTTTGAGACAGTTTTCCTGTATATCCTTGGCTGGCTATTCTGAAACTCTCTCTGTAGAGCAGGCTGGCCTCAAACTCATAGAGATCTGCTTCCTTTAGTGCTGGCTCTACAGGTGTGTGCCACCATTGCGCGACTCATTTTCCTTTCTTAGGCTTTGGAGATAGGACATCCCTGTGCAAACCCAGTGGGCCTCAAACTTGCAAGGACTTCCAGGATTACAGTGCGCCACACTCGGACTTGTATGATTTTTCTGTTTGAAAGATCTGTAATGGTGTCTTGTCCTTCACTTCTAATCCTTCCTTCTTTTTTTACTCTACAGTTTCACAAAGACTGTCAGCAATCACATTCATGTTTTAAATGTACTTTTTTCTGCTTTGTGGTTGTCTTTTCCTCCCTCCCTCCCTTCTTCTCTTCCCTTCTCCCTCCCTCCCTTCTTTCCTCTCTCCTTCCCTTCTTCCCTTCCTTCTTTTCTTTCTTTTGGTTATTCAAGACAAGGTTTCTCTTTATAGCCCTTGCTGCCCTGGAACTCACTCTCTGCCTGCCCCTGGCTTTTGCGGCTTTTCTACCTTGGATTTTCTTTCTCTTTCTTGGCGTTGACATGCTTTTTCTAATTTTTTTTAAAGAAAGTCCTGTGTACCTGATCTTTAGCTTGCTGTCTTTTCAGTGACATCCTTGAGCGTCCTTCCAGAACAACACGTGCAGAATCGTCAGTGTCCAAGGCTACCTCATATCCCTTGTACAGTAACTCCTCTAAGGAGGGTTTTTGTTTTTTTTAATTTTAATTTTTTTATGAGTACACACCAGAAGAGGGCATCGGATCCCATTACAGGTAGTTGTGAGCCACCATGTGGTTGCTGGGAATTGAACTCAGAACCTCTGGAAGAGCACCCAGTGCTCTTAACCACTGAACCATCTCGCCAACCCCCAGGAGGTTTTTATTATTTTTTTAAGATTTATTTTATTATTTATTTTTGTATATGTCTGTGTGCACTTGCATGCAGACACATGTGGTAACCAGAAGAAGACGTTGGGTCCCTTAGAGCTGAAGTTATAGGTGACTAGTGAACAGCCTACCATGGGTGCCAGGAAATAAATTCCAGTTCTCGGCAGGAGCAGCAGCCGCCCTTGACCACGGAGCCGTCTCTCAGCCTCCTCAGTGCTCATCGTTTTTGTATATTACCGTTTTAAATGTTCACGTAAATGAAGTCCCACTCTTACACACACATATGGAGGGGCAGGGAGATGGCTCCATGGGCAAAAACACTTTCTCTTCGATCCCAATGGCCTGAGTTTGGCCTCTGGAGCCACACAAAAGTGGAAGGAGAACGTGATCTTATAAAGCAGCTCTCTCACTTCCACACACGCACCATGGCACACGTGCCCCTCCCCCCACCATCTCACACCCCCACATCCCCACAACACCCCCCGCACACGCACATACACACACGATAGTGATAAATTAATATATTTTAAAAAACTGAAACTAGCTGGGCAGTGGTGGCACACGCCTTTAATCCCAGTACTTGGGAGGCAGAGGCAGGTGGATTTCTGAGTTCAAGGCCAGCCTGGTCTACAGAGTGAGTTCCAGGACAGCCAGGGCTACACAGAGAAACCCTGTCTTGAAAAACCAAAAGAAAAAAAAAAACCCTGAAACTTTGGGTGTATTGTATAATATCCAGTTTCAATATTTAAGCACACTAATGACAGGATGTCATATGTGCACATGCTTTTTTTTTTCTCAGCTAAGTTCCTACCAGCAGAATTCCTGAATCATATGACTAGTGAAAAGATCTTTATAGCTAGGAATATAGAACAGTGGTAGAATAGTCAACTGGTGTGTAACAGGTCTTTGCTTCAAATCCCAATACTGAAAAAACAGAAGAGAGAGAGAGAAGAGGACCCACAGAAGGAGCTGTGCCAGATTTGGAAGGTGGCGGTGAAGACACCCAGTTTCTGCATCTTTCCACTGTTGCTCTTAACAGCACACTGTGGAGCTGCAGGACTGCTTGTGTATGCAGTTGCATGAACGATATATTTTTTTTATATTATATGAATATATATTTGCATTTGTACAAGGTATATATAAATGTGGCATATTTATTTTATACCATATATAAATAATGGCAACTAATTTTTTTGAGTGCTTAGTTCCTGCTGGGTAATCTTTGATTTGTTTTTTTTTTTTAATTTATTTTTGATACTTTATTTACATTTCCAATGTTTCCCCTTTTCTGGGTCTCCTCTTTGGAAACCCCCGTGTCCCCTCCCTCTCCCCGCCTCTGTGAGGGAATTCCTCCTCCCACCTA
>CM052716.1:45839590-45888779 GCA_028551405.1 Uromys caudimaculatus | reverse complement strand
GTGGCACCGGGTCTGATCTTGGTCCCTGTGTCTCCCGGGTTCAGGGCAGTTCCTGGTGAGCTGTGGGGCGTGTCTTTGGCCCTCTCCCGGCTTTTCTGAGCTCCTGAGAGGGATCTTTGTCCCGGCGCTAATTTGCTATGGAGCCCTGTGGCCCAAGCTGAGGTTCCCGGCCGCCGGCCGAAGTTGCTGTCCGTCAGTCTCTGTGGCCCCCGGAAACCGGGCAGAATCAGTGAGCTCTGGGGCTCGTTTTGCCCCCGCTCGGGGCTTTTCCGCGTTCCTGGGAGAGAAAATTTTCTCCCGGAGCTGCTTGACTATGGAATCCTAGTGTCCCAGGCAAAAGTTTCCTGCCTCAGCCACCCGCTGTTGGAATCCAGGGGGGTTTCTAAGCCCGCCTACCTCGGTCCCTGTGTCTCGCGGGTTAGGGGCCTGCATGAACAATATTAAGTATTAGGCTTCCAGGTTGCTAGGGCACAGAGCACCCACTGTCATTATCATCAGTACCACAGATGCAGAATGACTCCACAAATATTCTGCAGCAGATTCTGATCCCTAACTATAATTGCACCGTACACATATGTATGTATGCATAAGCACATATATGACTGTATGTGTATAGAAGCATTTGCATATGCAAATAACTGGTCTGTAACTGTGCTCATGGCAGATCCCATACTGACTCACAGACAAGACAATGTATTTCCAGACCATAACCTACAGCAGCAGTTTCCAGCTAACAGCTCACAAACAATTGTAACAGAAATAAAATTTCTTCAAATAGGTTTGCTTTTTTAAAAAAAATAGTGTTCTGGGAGTCATTCCAATACGTGTAGCTTGGTACTTGATACTATCTAGTCTTATACTGATTTTTGAGTATTTTTAAAGTTTTATTTTCCATGTAGGGCTGTTTTGCTTGCATGTATGTCTATGTACCAGATGCATGTCTGGTATTCTCAGAAGCCAGAAGAGGGTGTCAGATTCCCTGAGACAGGAATTACAGATAGTCATAAGCTGTCATATGGGTGCTGGGACTTGAACTTGGGTCCTCTGGAGAAGCAGCCAGTGCTCTTAACCATTGAGCCATCTCTCCAACCCTTTCACATTGAATTTATAAGCACCAGTGTCCCATGTGTAATTTCTCTCTCTTGAAAGCAACTTCAATAATGTCTTTGTTTTATGTTGCTATAACTTACATACTAACATGGTACACTTTATAGAGAAAAGAGATTTATTTAGCTCATGATTTCGGAAGGTCAAGAACATGGTACCAGCTCAGCTCTGATGAAGGCCTCATGCTGGTGGCATCAAAGCTGGAACATGTGTCAAATGATGAGACAGAAATCACGAGAGAAACCCGAGCCAGCCAACTTACCTTATGCCAACCCATTCTTGTGTGACTTCATCCACTTCTCAAGACTAGCATTAGCTCCTTTGGAGAAGTGCATGCCCATGACCTAATTAATTAGTCTTAGTTAGGACTTCTACCACCTCCACATTCCACAGTGGGGACCAAGCTTCTAGAATTGACCTTTTGGGGCACGCCTTTCACCCATATCCAAACTATGGCAAGTAGTTCTTGATATCTCATAAAATAGAGGCACAGACAGCTAAAAGCAACAACTCACTGACAGCAAAGGTCAAGTTCTTTGCACGGATCAAGCCTGAATTCAGAGCAAGAAGCAAGCAGTGCTCCCCTGCTCTGTTCTTTATGGGCACACAGGCTTTGAAAATCTTTGAAGATACAACTTAGAATTTTTAATATCATCCAGTTCTCCTCTTTTGTTGGTTATTTTACTCTTTTTCTTTAAAAATACTGGCATAGATCTTATGATTATCATCAACTTACATTAAGGAAGGACTGGTATTGGTTGTGATTTTAAACTATTGTTAAGTGCTCCTATCTCTCCATGGGTTTCTCCCCAGATTGGAAAGTCTTCTTAAAGTTCTCTACATGCAGAAGATATCTTCTGTAAGGTCAGCAATGTTGAAAGGCAGTGAGCCAACAGTAAGACTAAATGCCAGAATGAGAAACTTCTTTGTTCCTGAAATAAACACAGGGCTGCTGGCACCTGTGGCCCAAGACAGGGATGGGTGAGATCAATTAGTCGTACAGACCTTAGTTAATTTAAATCATAATGAGGTAATCTGATAGTATGGTGTTACCATGGAAATTGAGCTCAGAGCTGCAGGTCCAAACATTTGGTGGATGTGCATGGCTGAGGAGCCAATGGTGTGAAGCTGCCATCTGTGAAACTATATCTGAGTTCTCTCCAGTCAGAATCCTGTCGGAGTGGGAAAATGGTTTTCACTGACCAGATGAAGCAAGAAGTTGAATCCCATCTCCCAGCCACCTCAGTTTTTGATTTTTAAGGCTAGAAAACCATTTGTAGTTTTTTATACTCAGGCTAAGGGTCACTTTGTTTTCCTTCTTGTAGTTTTCCAAAGTAGACAATTATAAAATGGAACTTCAGTGAACTTCTTCTTCTTTGCAGTTTTGCCTTACTTTTCTAGCACTGGTCTGGGTGGCTCTATCAGGTTGCTCAGGTTGCTTAGGTCTGTAATAAAGATCTATGAATCAACCAGTTTAAACAACAGTTCTGGAGAATAGAGTCTAAGAGCAAAGTGCCAGTCAGATCATGCTACCTAGAAAGGCACCAAAGAAGGAACTGGTCCAGGCCTCACAACCTCACTCTAGTAGTTTCCTGACTTGTGTGTGTGCATGCATGTGTATGTATATGCATTTATGTAAGTATGTGTATACATGTATGTATTTGTGCATGTTTCTAAATTTCTCCCTTGATCCAGTTGGTTCAATGAGTTTATTTTCAAGTAAGTTCTCACTGTGACATAATGGAGATTAGGAGTCAAATATGTAAATTAGGAGGAGTGCATAATTTAATCCATTGTTTGTTTATATAGAAATGCCTGTTCATTGATTCTGAGCCTTGACACCCCTGGATCATTCAGAGATTCCTCATGATCTTTTTCTTTCCAGCCATCTGAGAAATGCCTAGCACCATCTCTCTTGCATTTACTTACTAGCCTTTCCTCACCAACTAGAATGTAAGTTGCTTGGGAGACAGACTTGTTCATTTTCTGTATCTCTAGTTTCTAGCAGAGTGTACACTGAAAAATTACGATAAGTATTTATAGGTTGGATGGTCGAGTTGGCCACAAGCCAATTTAAATATAAAGAAGAACCAAGCTACATCTTTAGACCCTGTTTTAGAGACACACAGTGTGTTTTAGTTACTTTTCTATTGCTGTGAAGAGACACCATAACTAAGGTGACTTATAGAAGAAAGCATTTCATTGAGGCTTGCTTATAGTTTCAGACAGTGAGTCCATGACCATCACGGTGGGGAGCATGGCAGAAGGCAGGCAGACATGGCCCCAGAGCAGCAGCTGTGACCTCACATCTTGAGACAATAACCACTAGGCAGAAAGAGAAAACTAACTGGGAACAGAATGGGCTTTTGAAATCTCAAAGCCCACCTCCAGCAACATTTCTACTCCTCCAATAAAGCCACACCTCCAAATCCTTCCCAAATAGTTCCACCAACCGGGACCAAACATTCAAATCTACAAGCCTTTGAGAGCCATTCTCATTCAAATCACCATATAGCCTTTTCCAGTCAGGTGAAGCATTTGGGAGAACCCTTCTGTTCATTAGATCTGTACCATCCAATGTAGGTATGTGGCAGTGGTCTATGACAGGCAATCTGACACCCGGTCAAGCACAGGCTTAAACCACGGGAGACCCAGTAGGGTTTACCCTACAAGGGACCAGAAAACGTTTCTGCCAATGCTCCCGGGAGGTCCTGGTCTTCTGTCAAACAGCTACAACCTCCACAGCCCCTGTAGAGAGGTTTGTCACGTAGGAGTGACACCAAGCCCTCCCACATGCAGATAAGGTACCCTTAAACTCTCAGACCAAGCCAATGGGAAGTACCTGTTGTCAGACCCTGACCCATCCCAAACTGTATATTAGACCATCCCAAACGGTATAGAGGGATCCCCCATCCAGAAGGAATAAAGGTGTGAGAACTACTCCGTTGTCTGAGAGCTTCTATCATAAGAGCTGTAACACTGCTGCTTGGGAAGAGGTCTGCTCTCCTGAACGCCGCCAAAAGCTTCCCACACTCCTCGCCGGCTAGTCAGCCTGTTGTGGGCTCAGCCTGGACCCACTCAGCGCAGGGTGGGTGAAGCGTCTTGGAGCAACCAAGGTGGCAACTATGGAGACCGAGGTGGAGGAGACTCCCGTCCCTGCTTGCGCTCTCCCCTTTGCCTGAACCCTCGCATTTGGCCAGGCCAGAGATCCTTGAGGAAAGCTCCCAGCACGCAGGCCCACATGTAGGTACCACTAGCCACATGTGACTATCTAAATTCAAGTTAATTGATATCGACTGTAATTTTAAAATGCGGTTTCTCACACTAGCCACATGTCAATGTTCAGCTGTCACGTGCGGCTGCCAGCTATCATACACGCATAGACAAAGAACCTGCCCATAATTTTTGTAACTCCTACCAGAAGGTGGCAGGCTAGACAGCAATATGCCTTCACAAGTTTTTGCTTTTTCATATGTGTGTGTGAATGAGTGCCACTTGTATACAGGTGTTTGAGGAAATCAAAATATCACGTTACATACCTAGAACTGTGGTCACAAGCAGTTGTGGGCCACTGTGAAGATGCTAGCGACTGAACCTGGGTCCTGTGCAAGAGCTGCAAGCCCTCTCAACTCCTGAGCCATCTCTTCAGCCCCAGAAACATTGTCCTTAAGGAGCTAAACTTTTCTCAAAGACACACTCAAGCTTAGAATTAATTAGCCCTTTCAAGACAGATGAGTGAAGTAAGTTAACTATCTGACCCCAAGCTCACCATTTAGTGAGTTCCCCTTTTATGGTTATGACTTAACCCATTTCAGTACATCTGTTGGAAAATATTTTGTTAAAGGAAAGTTACACACTGAAAGGTAAGAAAACCCCCCAAAATGTCTTCATATGTATTCTCCAGGAAGTGGTCGCACTGTCTCTTTTTTTATTGACATTAAGTGAAATGAAAGTAGACTCTGTGTTTCTACCATACCTGTGAAGGTCATGGTTATGGGGCACACACGCTGATCCCACTATCAGGAGACAGAAGAGTGCCACATTTTACCTTAACACACAAGCTGTTAACTTGAGCCTTTTTAGAGTTCAGCCCATAGTTTAGTGTTTGGCTATGTTTTAGATTCCTGTGAAAATATGATTAAATCAAACTAAATTACCTTTTTTCTGTTTAGAAATTTCCTCATAGCGTTTTACTCTTTACTATCAGATCAGTCAGCTCTGATCTCGTAGAAATCAAGGGAGAAACAACTTTTCAGTGACATATGGCAAAGGCCCCTCAGGCTTCCAATTAGACTGTAAGAGACTGAAGGTCATCTTACACATCACAGAGGGTGTTTAGTGAAACACTCAAGATGATCACATTAAATTCTGAAAAAGATATATGGATTAGCCTGCAACAAAGTAAAAAGATAAGACTGGCAAAAATCAACTGAAACTATTTAGTATGAAAATAACTTTCAGGTGTAGTGAATCCAGGGCGTGCTTAAAGGATGCTTCAAGCTGTTTAAATGTCACACTTGGTTATATGCAATGTCTGCATCTACACCTTTCTGCTGGGCCAGCAAGATATAGGTCGTGAGTAAAAGCCCCTGCTGCCTTGCCTGACAATCTAAGCTCAATACTTGCAACCCATATGGTAGAAGGTTGGAAAGACAGTTCTCTGTTCTTATGCATGCTGTGTAATGTGTGTGTCTTAAAAAATAAACTTCCCCTCTAGTTGCTGGTAAGTTAATATCTGCTATCATTTTAGCAGACTAACTTAAGATTACTTTTTCTTAAAATTTAGAAAGCATGTTTAGAAACGTTTTGGAGCCTGGCATAATGGTGCACACCTGTAATCCCAGCACTTGGGAGACTGAAGCAGGAGGATCATGACTTTGAAGCTAGTCTGGAGTATATGAGAAGACCCTGTGTGGGGGGTAGGGAGGCAGAAAATGAGAGAATGAACCACAGTGTGCCTACGCCGTATAACATGCAGTTTCCTGGCTGCTGAGGTTCCCCTGTGTGTAAAGCACTTGCTCTGTTAGCACGAGGCCCTAGGCTTGGATCTCCAGAGCCCACAAAAGGCTGGATTCAGAAACATGCATCTACAACTCCAGAGCTCCTCTGGTGAAATGGGAGACTGAAACAAGTGAGTCCTGGGACACTCAAGGGCCAGCTAGCCTGCATGCAGCACTGAATAGCAAAGGGGAGTCTTCTCAAGGTAGAAGGGAGGTGCTGACACCCAAGGTTGTCCTTTAGCCCCCACAGGTATTCTGTGCCTTGTATCTGTCACTCCCACAGCCGCCAATACAAACACAGCACAGCAAAGAATAAACAAACAGAACGCTCTTTCCGCTTGACCTTGTGCTTTTCCACGTTGTTTAATATTGCCTTTTTACTGCCCTAATCTTCATCTAGAATTTTCATGCAATAGACCAAGTATCTGGCTTAAGTATTCTTGTATCATTATCTATTTGTGAGGCTACCAGTTTGGGAGGTTTTAAATATAGTACTACTGTAGACTGAAGACCAAAACAACTTTGTAATACTTAGAGACAACAGAAATCTGGATTTTTTTTTTCTGGTTATAACCAATTCAAAAGTCGATATTCTAGACTAGTTATGCAGCTGAAAGGTAGACGGCTTACTGACCATACCCAGGCCCCAGGTTCAATCCCCAGAACCACAAAATTTAAAAAGAAAATAAGCCAAATTTCTAGCATATATCTCACCTTATCTCCTTTATACTTAGTAGAACTTAAAACAGTCTAAACAATACTGAATTTAAAATTTGTCTAGTTTTAAACATATAATTACTTTATAAAGCCTCTTTAAGGTTTTTCTGAATGAAGAAAATTTTTACTAGTTTTGTTACTGAGCAAAATAAAAAGCTGTCTGGTCATTATTGAGGTCCAATAATAAATTAGAACTTAAGTTTCCTAGTGTTTAAGAGTTTCAACAGAAATTGACTTTTCCCAGTGTATTTGTGCACGTGTACAGGACAATCCAGGTATCATTCCTTAGGCACAGTCCATCTTTTGGGATTTGCTTTTGAGACAGGATTTCTCATAGTCTGCAGTTCACCATCTAGGCTAGGCTGGCTGGCCAGTGAGCCCCTGGGATCTGCCTGTCTCTCTCGTTGTTGTTGTTTTAATTTATTTGTTTTTGTTTTTCCCAATACTGGGATTACAAGCATGCACCATCATACCTCCCCCGCCCCCAACGTAGTTTCTAGGGATCAAACTCGGGTCCTTGTTTTTGCAAGGCAAGCCTATCAACTGAGCTATCTCCTTGGCTCCTGCCAATGTATTTTATAATACAAATAAATGCTTTGTAAATGAAACTCTTAGCTTGTTAGCAACACATCCAAAACATAGTACAAATAATGAGAGTATAGGAGAAGAATGTGTATAGCTACATACATCTGTCAGTACAGTACCAGGGGTGTCAAAAATATTCAGGTGGGGAAATTCTATGCTTCATTGATTAATAAACAATACACAAAACACACAACTACAACTTATTTTAAAATAAATATAAAAAGTGTATCTAAAGAAGAGATCTTTTTATCTTTGTTCCTAAAAATAATGAACATGGTACTGAGATGTGAGGAAACTGAGGATGGGGAGCAGATGGGATTCCTGGCAGCCATTGGGCAAGCCTGGCTCTTGGCAACAGCAACTACCTAGTGTTTTAGCATATGGTGCTCAAAATACCTCAAGCAATTAAAGAAGCACCACCCGAGTCTGCCAGTCAGGGGACAGCTTAACTACTGTTTCTGAAGCCAAGAACAGCTCCTGTGTAATCCATGGGCCATGCAGCCAGATTAGGATTCACTTCTGATTTGCTGATGACAGTGAATTTACAAGTCCCTGCCTAGACATAGCACTGTTGTGAGACACGGCTGTCGCCTAGGATAGTGTGCGGCTGGCTGGAGAGCACAGGCATCATTTGCTCATTCATTCATAGACTGTATTGAATGTGGAAGCCAAGTGCTTTAGCGTGTATGTATGTAACAAATCTTGTTTTGAAAGCAAGTTAGCATGGGGCTCTTTGTGAACGTGCACAGGTCTTTGTCCTGCCTCTCTCCTGATTGTCACTCTCCTTTTAGATTCTAGCCATCCTTACAATGGCCTGGACTGTAGAACCTCCATGTGTCTGCTATGACCTCTCTTCTCTTTTCTCTCCCTCTGTCTCTCTGGCCTTCCCTTTACCCTTGTCTACAGAGGTAAGTGTGAAAGTCCATCACAGGGGAGCAAAGAGTCCTTCAGAGGGCATTGAGAATTTAATATCCATCCAGTGCATCCAAGTAGACACAGAAGGAGTTTCCAATACCTTTCTGAAACTAAACAGTATACAAATAACAGTAAGAGCAGGTGGCAACTTCTTTTAAATGTGACTTTTTAAGGCAGTCTCATTATGTGGCCCAGACTGGCCTTGAATCTTCCTGCTCAATCTCTCAAATGCTAGGATTATACTTATGTATTAAGTTTGGCCGGTATAAATTTGTTTTTATTTTTTGGTTTTTTGGGACAGAGCTTCTCTGTGTAACAGCCCTGGCTGTCTGGAACTTGCTCTATAGACTATACTGGCAGAGATCTTACAGAGATCCGCCTGCCGCTGTCTCTGAGCACTGGGACTAAAGGTGTGTGCCACCACTGCCCAGCATAAATGTCAAATATCAAGAAATGGGGAAGTTCTGAGTTGAGAAAATGCAGGGTGATTGGGAGCAAGCAAAAGAAACTTGTAAATACTGCCATTTTGTTTTCAGACTCCATTTAATCACAGGGGGAAACTAAGTTTAAAGTCCCAGACCCTAGGGAAGCTGGGGACTTTCCAATAGCTGAACAGCTTCAGTTGCAAGGAGACAGTTGTCTGAGTTCAGCCATCTCAAAGACAACTTCTATGTCTTCCTGTCAGGGTCAAACTAAGTTCATGTTCCCAGGCCCAGGAACCAACTCCTACCATGATTGGTGCAAACTCCCTTCCTCAACCCCCATGTCAAAATGTGATTAGACAATGCTACCGCTCCCTCTCACTTTCTGGTTTCATCCTTTAAATGTGCTGGACGACCTCCCTTCAGGGTTGCAGGTCAGCTCTCCAGTGTTCTGTAGCCCTGATTGATTAGTAGCAGCCTGGTTACAGTGTGTCATCTGCATTGACCTGGTGTTTGACTTACGTTACATCTAAGCAGGCCCCATAACATGGTCAGTGCTATCTTCTGGGACCCAGGTCACACCATGACCTTTGAATTCAGGTGAACTGTTATCTCTGCCCTTTCCTTCCTTTCATCCCCAATCATCTGGTCAACATGTCTAAATGTTCTAAACTAAGCAAGTCTTATTTGTGATAGCCAGAAGCTGGAAACAACCCAGATGTCCCACAATGGAAGAATGTGGTTTATTTACACATTGAATACTACTCAGCTATTAAGAACAAGGATATCATGAGTTTTGCAGGCAAATGGATGAAAATATCCTGAGTGAGGTAACTCAGACCCAAAAGGACATGCATGGTATGTACTCACTAATAAGCGGATATTAGACAACAAAAGTACAGAATACCCAGGATACAGTTCACAGAACTCAAGAAGGTTAACAAGCTGAAGCGCCCAAGTGAGAACGCCTCAGTCTCACTTGGGAGGGAGAAGAAAGCAATCATGGGGGGGGGGGCAGAGGGAAGGAGGGACCTTCATGGGAGAAGAGAGGGAGAAGGAAAAAGGGGAACATGATCAGGTATGGGAGGGGGAGACAGAAGTGAAGCCCTGAGGGCCAGCAGAAAGAATGGAAACAGGCAACCTCGGAACGTAGTGGGTGTGTTTGTGTGTGTGTGTGTGAAACCCTATAGAATGTACCAGAGATCTGGGAAGTGAGAGATACTCAGGACTCAGAGGGAGGGACCTTAGATGAAATGCCTAACAGTGGGGAGAGGGAACTTGCAGAGTCCATCCCCAGTAGAAAGACAGGGCATCAAGTGGAGGGATGGGGTTGCCATCCCACAGTCAAAACTCTGACCCAGAATTGCCCCTGTCTAAAAGAACTACAGGGACAAAAATGGAGAAGATACTGAGGGAAAGGAGTCCAGTGACCAGCCCAAATTGGAATCCAGCTCAAGGGGAAGCTCTAAAGCCTGACCTATTACTGATGCTATGGTGTGCTTCCAGATAGGAGCCTAGCATAGCTGTCCTCTGAGAGGTCCAACAAGCAGCTGAAAGAGTCAGATGCAGATACTTACACCCAACCAATGGACAGAAGCCAGAGACCCCTGTGGTTGAATTAGGAAAAGGCTGAAAGAAGCTGAGGAGGAGGGTGACTCTACAGGAAGATCAGCAGTCTCAGCTAACCTGGACACATGAGATCTCTCAGACGCTGAGCCACCAACCAGGTGCTTACACCAGCTGATGTGAGCCACCCTTCCTCCCCCTCCCCCCATATTTGCCCAGTCTGGCCTCAGTGAGAGAAGATGCACCTAACCCTCAAGAGACTTGAGACCCCAGGGAGTAGGAAGGTCTAGTGAGGTGGGGCTGGGGACATCCTCTTGGAGACTGGGGTAGGGAGGAGGAGGAATGAGATAAGGAACAGAAGGAGGGAGGACGAGGAGGGGGATAATGACTGGACTGTAAAAAAGATTAAATGATAATAGTAATAATAAAATAATAAGCAAACCCAACAATAATTTTCATTCCTGATTTCAATTTACAATGCCACCACCCACTCCTGATTGTTCCCCATCACTGTGTACATCCTATATGACTATCCTGGCTACAGATTCTCTTTTCTAGACTCCCAGCTCCATACCTTAGCTGGTGCCGGTTACCTTTATGTGGCAGTCTTCTGTGTCACTAAAGCTAGACTTGGCACTCCAGCTACTGGGCTTCCCACCATTTTTATACAGAGGAGTAATCTTTTCTGAGGTTGAGGTTACTCATTAATTTGCTCAAGAGAAAACACAAACAAGCAAAAAAAAAAAAATCCTCTTAAACCCACCCAAGCTGCTGAGGCCAGGTCTGTGGCAGGGGAGTCCTTGAATAGAGGTTCAGATAGGCCATTGTGTGAAGGTGTAAAGTGAACCCTGGATTTTATTGAAAATTCTAGAATGTTGGAGGTGCCAGAGATGTGGGAGAGCTGTATGCACAGTGAGTGGAACCAACCCAAGAGAGAGACATGTACTGCAGTCAGCAGAGCTGGAAGGAAGAACTACCATCAGACATGGGGTTACAGGACTTAGAGGTGGCTCTGATGGGTTCCAGCCTTGCTTTGGCCCAGTATTCCACGTCATCTCTCCTTACTTGAAAAGGTGACATATATATTGTCACTGTATGTTGGAAGTATGTAATTTGCTTTTTTATTTTATAGGGTGTTATAACTGCACTTTATAACAGTCAAACCGAAAGACTATGGGGACTTTTGAAGTTGGACTAAATGCATTTTGCGTTATAATATAGCTACAAGTCTATGGAAACCTTGTGGGGTTAGAGCGAGAATGGCCCCACAGGCTCAGATATTTGGATGTCTGAGTTCTAGCTGGTGGAACGGCTTGGGAAGGATTAGGTGGTGTATGACTAGGGCATGGGCTTTGAGGTTTTAAAAACCCATGCCAGAGCAGTGCCTTAGAGGTCCCGTGGATCTGTGTCTTGCTTCAACAGTGTTTGGACGAACAGACTCGGGATTCCCACTTTTAGCTAGCAGCCACCTTACAAGTCTCTCCAGTCACAGCCTCCGGAGACCATCTCCTCACTGTCTTCAGCCAGCACCGTCTTCGTGGTTAGCCCCATACACCGGATCAACCATGACCCCTCAGATTCGTCAGAATTATTCCACTGAAGTGGAAGCTGCTATGAAGTGCCTGGTCAACTTATACCTTTGGGACTTCTACACCTACCTCTCTCTGGGCTTCTTTTTTGATTGGGATGACGTGGCTTTGGAGGGCGTAAGCCACTTCTTCTGAGAACTGGTGGAGAAGTGTTAGGATGCCAGCGTCTCCTCAAGTTGCAGAATGATCATGAGGTGGCGGGGCGTGCACTCTTTCAGGATGACCCCAGGAGGTCATGGAAGCTGCCTTGGCCCTGGAGAAGAACCTGAACCAGGCCCTCTTGGATCTGCATGCCGTGGGTTCTGCCCACACAGACCCTCATCTCTCTGACTTCTTGGAAAACCTGAAGCTCATCAAGAAGATGAGCAACCACCTGACCAACCTCCATGGGATGGCAGGGTCACAACCAGCGCAGACTGGCGTGCCCCAGGCATCTCTGGGCTAGTAACTCTTTGAGCGCCTCACTCTCAAGTTCGACTGCACGACTAGGAGGCTTCTGTGCCTTCCAAGGGGCTCCCTCCTCTGCTCTGCACCAGCTAGCCTCAGGACCTCCACCTGAATGAACCTTTCAAGCCACTAGGCAGCTTGTAACTGCCCTGGAACCTCTCCCAAGTCTTGGGCCAAGTAAAAATCAAGCTTTTTGAAACAGCAAAAACAAAACAAAAAACCAAAACCCCATGCCATTCCAAGTTGCTCTCTTTTCCTCCTGCACCCCCACCTTCTGGCTGTTTGAGGATGTGAGGTCTCAGGTATTGCTGCAGCACCATGCCTGCCTGCTGCCTGCTGCCATGTCTCCAGTGATGGTCATGGACTCTAACCCTCTGAAACTGTGAGCCCCAAATTAAATACTTTCTTTTATAAGTGGCCTTGGTCACAGTGTTTTGTTACAGCAACAGAAAAGTAACTGAAACAACCACCAGGCCTGGAAAGTTTACTTTCTTTTTTTAAGCCTTCATACTGTTTTCCATAATGGTTGTATCATTTTACACTTTGCCAACAGCACATCAGAATTCTACTTTCTCTGTATTCTCACATTATTTTCTGTTCTTCTGACAGGTTATCAGGACAGTTAACCCCTTGTAGCTTTATTTATTGCATTTCCTTGATAATTACTGGTGTTGATATCTTTCCTGTGCTTACTGGACATTTATACAATCTTTGGAGAAATGTCTATCCAAGTCACTTTATTCAGTGATAGATGTTCTTTATATATTCTGAATATTGACCTCTTAGGTTGTCTTTTCGCTTTGTTGCTAGTTCTCTTAAATGATCAAGTCTTTAAGATTAATGTGATTTCTTGGGCCTATTTTTTCATTTTGTTGCTTGTGCTAATGTAAACAGATAACATAACACCCCCCCTTTCCAATGTGGATGTCTTTTTTTTCTTGCTGTGGTTTGAAATTTCAGTATTATAAATCAGTGACAAAAACGAGTGTCCTTGTCTATAATCTTAGATAAAATACTCTCAGCTTTCCATCACTGAGCCTATTACCTGTGGAATTTTCATAGACAGTTTTCTGCCTTGTTGAGAAGGGGCATGCATGTGTAGGTAAGAGGTTGCCAGACACCCCCCTTCTATTGTTCTCTGACTTATTCTCCTGAGACCGGAGCTCAGGGAACCTGAAGCTCAGTTTTGGCTAGCATGGCTGGCCAGTGAGCTCCCCCGCCTCCATCCCCAGTGCTGGGACTCAAACCCGGTTGTCATGTTTTCATAGCAAATAATCTCAGCTGCTGAACACAGCAACATTTGTGTACATTGTTGTTGCTGTTGTTTTAATGACATGAAGGTGTCATATTTTGTTCCTGTGTTGATTTTAATGTAGTATAAAGTCTTTTTATTCTTTGACTTTGTATGCTAAATTTCGGTATAAATATTCATTAGGGTGAATAATTCTTTAGTTGAATTTGGCTTGTTAGTATTATATTTGGGATTGTGTGTATGTGTCACCCAATGAGTTTAATTAGTTGGCTACAAGAGCATGACAGAGGGGTTGTTTACATGATTGTGGATAGAAGGAATTACAGATGCTGAGACTCAAAAGTGGAATGGCCATGTAATGCCCAGAAGTCAGACTCCTACAACACTCTGCTTTCCTTCTCCTGCCCTTACATTCTTTCTGCTCCCTCTTGTAATTACGGTTTTCATACCAAGGATATTGTTCTATGGCTCTATGCTATTTTTGCCTAGTTTTGATATAAGGGTAATCAAGTCTCACTGTGTTTGAAAGTATTCTTAGTATTCTTTCTGTAGCCCTGGCTAGCCTGGAACGTGCTATGTAGACCAGGCTGGCCTCTGCTTTAGAGTACTGGGATTATACATGGTGATTCCAGCTTTAATTCTTGAAGGAGTTTGTGTGTGCATACACACACATACTCAAATGTGTCATGGTGTTCATGTGAAGATCTGAGGACAACTTGTAGGAATTAGCTCTCTCCTTCCCCATGCGATCATGGGAGAGAACTTAGACCATCAGGTTTGGTCAGACGCCTCTCCAGACTGAGCGTCTCTCAGGCTTTCTCCTCTCTAATTTTTAGAACGGTTTTAGAAGGACTGGCGTTAATTGTTCTTTAAAGTCTTCAGGGATAGATACAATGTAGATTTCTGGGCCTTTTGTTGTTAGGTTTTTGATTATTGATTCAATCTCTTTACTGATAACAAGCCAGGGTGGTGGTGGCCCATGCCTTTAGACCCAGCACTCGGGAGGCAGAGCCAGGTGAATATCTGAGTTCACAGGGCAACACAGAGAAAACCTAAAAAGACATTTTTATTTACTGGTGTTATACAAGTGTTTTACATATATATTTCTTTTCCTTTATGTGATCTGTTGCAATGTCTATTGTTAATTTTTACTATTATTTGAAAATTTGTCAGTTTTGACTTTATTGAAATTAACTTTTTATTTCTATTTGCTCTAATCTTTAGCATTTCCTAATATTGGGTTTTAGATCTCTAAGTTATAGTTATTTCCACCTACACATAAACAGTCAATGCTATATATCTTCCTGAATTCTGGTTTTGTTGTATCCCTTAAGTTTGATGTATTGGTGTTCAAGTACATGCATTTTTGTGCATTTTATGTATTTGTAGATTTTTTTCCAGTTTACTTGGTTATTTTTAGTTTCATCCTATTGTAGTCACTGAAGGTATTTGGAATGGTACCAATCTTACCAACCTGGTTAAGTTTTGCTATGGTTTGGATGTGGATGGCCATATGAATGCCTGGTTTCCAGTTGGTGGAGCTGTGTGGGAAGCAAGAGTATGGTGGGCCTTGCTGGAGGTGTGTCACTGCCCACATCATTTCCAGTTAGTACTCTCTGCCTCATGGCTGTTGTGTCAACATGTATGCTCTTAGCTATTGCTCCAGTGCCATGGTCATGGACTACTCTTTCAAACTGTAAGCGCACCCCCAATTAAATGCTTTCTTTTGGTCATGGTCTTTCTTCACAGAAATAGCAAAGTAGCGAAGACAAGTATTCAACTTCGTAAAAAAACCATATTCTCTACCATTTGAAGTGGATTGCTTTATATACGTAAATTAAGTTCAAGTGGTACACATGTTGTTCAAGTTCTTTTTCCTATCATGTTTCCTCAATGACAATGAAAACTGAGGACTGCATTCTCCTACTGTCTTGCTATTTCTTTCATTTCTGTAAATGCTTGTTTTCTATTTGGAAGCTCTATTATACGAACGTATGTATACATTCATAACTGATGTGCTTTTCTAGTGATTAACATCTTTATCATTACATTTCCTTGTTTCTTTCGCACAACAGGTATCTTAAACAATCTATTCTTTCTGCTCCTTTACTGCTCATCTCATTCTTTCTCCCTCTAATGCTTCCTAAAATGCTGCTATGCCGCCTAGCTCTCCTGTCTCAGTCTTCTAAGCACCCTGGGGCTGCAGACACATACCACTATGCCTGGCTTTACTTTGTACTGAGGTTCTGGTTTATATGAGCTATCTTTTTCTATTCTACTTTAAGTCCATGTATACTCTAAGGTCTCAAGCCTCTTGCAGACAACATATAGTTTTATCTTGTTCTAAAAATATAAAGTCAGCAATTATTCATTTTTCTTGGTATCTGATCCAGTTACAGTTAAGTCACTGCAGCAGGGAAGGATGCATCAACTTGGCATTTTTGAGTTGCAGCTTTGCTCTTGGCCGCCTTCTCTTGTGCTGTTTCCTTTGTATGTGTGAAATGTGTGGATCCCTCATCATTCCCCGTCCATACTGTCATCTCTGTAGTTAGCACTGCGTTTATATAAACATCTTAAAGTTGTTGCAATCTACTGTGATTAACTCCAACCACAAATAGGCTTATTCCTGTATACCTTTGCCACTTAAATGTTTTGTTACAAATTAACTTCATTACATATACACTAAGCCTTATAATTACTTTGTTTTAAAATCCTTTGCCTCAGGGAAGGCCCCAAGGCCTGGCACTATTACTGTTGCTATGGTGTGCTCACAGAAAGGGGCCTATCATGACTGCCCTCTGACCCAACAAGCAGCTGAAAAAGTCAGATACAGATATTTACACCCAACCAATGGACAGAAGCCAGGGACCCCTGTGATTGAATTGGGGAAAAGCTGGAAGAAGATGAGGAGGGTGGCTACCCTATAGGAAGACCAGCAGTCTCAACTAACCTGCACACACGAGATCTCTCAGACACCAGCTGATATGAGGCCCCCAACACACATACAGAAGACTGCCTAGTCTGGATTCAGTCAGAGAAGAAGCACCTAACCCTAAGAGACTTGAGGCCCCAGGGGGAGGGGAGGTTTGGTGGGGATGGGGTGGGAGAGTAGACTGGGAGGGGGATAAAGTCCGGACTGTAAAAAAGATTAAAGAATTAAAAAAAATAAAATTAAATCCTTTGCCTCATTTAAAAATGACTTACATGCCTATATTACGACACAAGATTCCATATTTACCTGTACGCTTACCTATACTGAGGTCAGCAGTTGAATCTGGCTTTGCATTGCTTTAACTTGAAGAACTCTTCAGAACTCTGTTTAGCATTCCTTGGAGGATAGGTTTAGTAGTGAAATACCTGACCTTTTGGTTATCTGGGGAAACTTTAATTTCAACTTCATTTTGGAGTTTTCCAGATACTGTCTTCCTAGCTGTAGGGATATATTAGCTTCCTCTCTTCTAGCCTAGGTTTCTATTGAGAAAGCTGATGATAATATAATAGCAGGTGCTTTGTACATAATGATTCATTTTTCCCTTTTCCTTTTTGAAACACGTGGGCCTCGAATTCAGAAATTTGCCTGCTGTTGCCTCCCCAAGTGCTGAGATTAAGGGTGTGTACCACCACGCCTGGCTATAATGGCTCATTTCTCCTTCTCCTCCTCCTCCTCCTCCTCCTCCTGCTCCTCCTCCTCCTCATCATTTTGGTGACAGAATCGTATGCAACTCAGGCTGGACTTCCAATTTGCTAAGTTAACACCTAATAACTTTGAATTCCTGATCTTCATGTGCCACCATACCCAGTTTTTGAGGTGCTAGGGATTGAACTCAGCCTCTGTGCATTCTAGCAAGTGTTATGCCAACGGACTTCATCATCATTTTTATTATAGTGTATCTCAGCCTTGGTCTCTTTAGATTTTTTTAGTTGGCATAATCTGAACTGTCTACATTCAGGTATACATTCTTGTCCTGAGATTATGTGGCGTTCAGCTTTTTCCTTCATAGAGGGTCTCTGACTCCCTCTCAATTCTTCTGGAGATGGAATAAAGACCAGTTAGTTCCATGAGCCCGTTTCCTTCCCTACTTCATTTCCTATTGAGTCACTTACACTAAAAAATATATTTGAAAGTAGTTACTGGGTTGCCAAGATGGCTCAGTGAGTAAAGACACTTGCTGCCTAGATAACATGGATTCAATACACAGAACTCACACGTGGAAGGAGAATGGACTCCTGCCAGGTGTCTTTTGATCTGTACAACCTTGCCACGCCATCTACATGAACAAAACAATAATCTCAGAGAGTTAAAAAAATATAGTCAACAGTATTGACTCATTGGTTTATTCATTTAAGCAAAATCTGTTACATGCTGTGATAGTTATCAAACCTGACCCCTCTGACAGTTATCTTAGCTAACTGACACCATCCATCAGAATGGCTGGAACATCTCAGCACTCAGCATCCTGAGACAGGAGAATTGCTGTGAGCTTAAAGTCAGGCTGCACAAGATACTGAGTTCCAGAACAACCTGGGTTAAAGAGTCCTCTCAAAAACAAAAGTTATTTATATCCAGTCATTTCTGTTCTTTCCCGAACACGTAAAACTTAAAATGCAAACAGCTGGGCATGGCAGTGCAGGCCTGTAATTCGGGCAGTTGGGAGGCTGAAGCAGGACTGCAGTGAGTCCCATGCTAGCAATGGCTGCACAGCAAGATGGTTTAAAATAACCAGAATGAAGAACTAGTGTTTCTCCTCTTTAAATGTTTCCTAGTGATGCAACTGCAGAGTCAACACTTCATAGGGGTATAATTTAAGGGACTTTCATAGCACGACCAAAAAGTGAAGGAATGCCAAAACATCTAAGATATAAAGCAGGTAAAATTCTTAACAAACTTCACTTTTCAAAGTTCTGCCTAGGCCCTCCTTCCTGCTCCACAGCTTAGGACACTTCCTCAAGGGTGTAGCCTGGGATGGCTGCGGGCCAGCCTCTCCTCCCCTTCCCTCAGCATCGCTACTCACTGTCCTGTGCTCAGTGCTATCAAAGTCATCGCTGCACATTCTGCCTGATTTTAGCCATTACAGTCATAACTAGAAAATTAAATGTCAAAAACTTATCATGAAATTTACTGGAGGTGGGGGAAGCAAAAAACAGGAGCAAAGATGAATTCTCCGTAAGGCAGTAAAGTCTGGTATCCCCAGACTGTAGGCATCAGTAGCACCTGAGAACTTGCTATGAATGCAAATTCTTGGGCACCTTGCAGGAGCCTCTGACAGATACTGAAGCTTGAGGAGAAATGCTTGTATAAAATATTAAGATACATGCAGGTTTTACGTAACACATTAAGAGCAAGTAATAAAGTCAGTTATTAATGGAATACAGACAATAGGTATTCACTATAAATTTAACAACTTTTCTGGGACAATATAAGGCAGATGCTCAGAAAGTCCTGCATATATAGGTTACTTATTTGTGATAAAGTTTACATTGCACATAGTAGGAAAGTAGGCTGGGGCTGGAGAGATGACTCATAGGTCAAGAGCACTGATTGTTCTTCATCTTTCACAAGATTTGGGTTCAACTCACAGAATTTTCATGGAGGCTCACAACCATCTGTGACTACAGTGCCAGCAGATCAATGCCCCATTCTGTCTCTATGGGCACTGCATGCATGTGGTATACTAGCATATATGCAGGCAAACATTCACACACATACAATTTTTAAAAAGTGGGCTTTTATAGTTGATGCAGAGAGACCATGTAGGTGGCTCTCCACCTGACACAACAGTCAGTGATAAACTCAAGATAGATGAACTAAGGGTCTAAACCATAGAGAAAATCTACACGGCTAACAGAAGTAAACATGGAAGAGGAGCTTTGTGACTCAGGCATGGAGACTTTACTAAGAATAATGAAGCATAAATGAGATTTGAGCATATACATGCTAAATATTTAAAAAAACAAAAACAAAAGCATAACAAGATACTATCAACAATTTTGGCCTGGGAAATGTTTGTAATGTCTAAAGTAAAGAATTCAGGCACTGAGCTATAAGCTTGTAATATCAGCAGTAGGAGAGCTGAGGCAGGAGGATTCTGAGTTCTAGCTACACAGTGAGTCTGAATACTTCCTGAGTTACACAGCAAAAACTTGTCTCAAGTATTCCTATGCCAAAAGATAAGACATCAGTATTTAAAGTATGTAAGAAACTTGTGTGGTTTTTATCATTAAAACTTCATAGACTCCACATGTAGATTTTGTGGGCTTGGGAGGAGAGAAAGGAACATGCAGGAGAGGGGAAATGAGAAGCTGTCATGGGTTAGCTGAGCCGTAACGTGGTCCCAAGGGCTGCCCGATTAGGCGTTAAGAGCAGCTCAGGGTTATCAATAGGAAAGTAGATTTGAACAGCATGGAGGGCAGGCAGCTGCCAGCTACTGTGTGGCTTAAGGCTTATTGTAATATAAAGGCTGCCAGTGTGTCTTTCATCATCTGGAATAACCAAAGGCAGGGCAGAAGCTCCAGGCAGGGATTTTAATAATTTCTACTACACATAACTGTCTGTAATTGCAGTTCCAGGGGATCTGGAACCCTTTCACAGACATACATACATGTACGGCAGAGCACCAATATATATGTATAAGGTAAGAATAAACTATAAAAACCCCAAACACTAGAATGTAATTCTGTATGTGTGTATTTACTTATGCAAGTGTGTATGTACATGATGTGTAGAGGCCAGAGGAGGAGACTGGGTGCCTTCTCAATAGGTCTCCACCTTATACTTGGTTTTTAGTTTTTGAGACAGGATCTCTCACTGAACCTGCAGTTCAGATTCTGTTAGTCTGGTCTTCCTCCTCAGTGCTGGAACTACGGGCACATGCTGCTTCACATGGGCTTTTTATGTGGGTCCGAGAAACACACCGAGGCCCCCATGCTCATGTGGAAAGCACCTTCCTGACTGAGCATCTCCTGAGCCCCTAGATGACATTTAAACACTTACCATAAACAAGGTGGATCTGGTTTTGAAAACCTGCTACACAGTGGGTGCTAAAGTCAGTTTTGAGCATGGTCATTACTACAATTTAGTAAACAATATAAGTTAAAAATGGCTTCTGCATTTCATCAGAAGGTACAGATTATCATTCACACTGTAATATTGTTATCAGAACAAAATTCTCACAAAGTGTAATTTTAATCCCCCCCCTCCAATATTCTGTAAGAAAACTTTGGGTGTTAGTTTAACTATAACAAATTACTATTTAAATTTTTTTACTTTTATTCTATGTTATTCCAAACTTGGACAACAAAGTTTCTTATCTGACTGTCAAGAATGCGCCAAACCCTGAAATGAACTACAGAGGAACAGAGAGCTAGTACATATCCATCGGCTGCACTCAGAGTTACTTGAATGGAATATGCAGAGTGGATCACCAAAGAAGCTGATTCTGTGAAGCCTACTTCCTTCTGCAAAATTATAACCAACGATCCAAGCTAAGATCACTGAGAATTGTGTGAGTATATGTATCTTAATTATTCCTAATTAAAAGTGATTGTGAAATGTGACGCCAATAAAGGGAGAATGTGACAACACCAACATAAAATAAGAATAAAGGGAACACCGAGACTTGTATTAAAGAACTGTTTGTCATTCTTTGTTTAAGAGATTACAACACATACAAGTGAATTTTATCAAAATACAGCACATTTCTTCTACTATATTCATAAAAATCAATTCCTATGTAAATAGTACTGAAAATCAACTAAAAATGAGTTAAAATTTACAAAGAGTTGTTAAAGGGTTTCAATCAAAATTATTAAAACTATACTGTACAATACCCAATTGATAACAGCTTGAAAGAAGTGCAATATTTAAGTTCAAATATTTTTAAAAGTGCTGACTATTTTGACTAGAAATGGAAATGAGTCCAACTCATTTTGTAGAAATAATGTAGGCGGTGCTTTAGCTAGTCCTCTAAGAATCTCAACTACTCAAGGTTGAACAAAACAGCATAACACATTAAAAATACCCAAATTATGCTTCTCAGAAATAAAAAAAATGAATTAAAGAACTGAGTATTGCTTTAATAAAAGTTTTCAGACTAGCCTCAACTAAAAACAGTCGCTGGTCTCCTATGGCACTTTTCTCTGGTCCAAATAACCATGCATTACTTCTTACCACTGCATGTTACCCAAATTTTATTTGATTATAGAACGAAAACAAATAAAATTAATGGTTTGGATCAACAAAATTAATAAACTTCTATCATCAATACTTGTTACAGTAACTAGGAACAAAGGCAATTGGTGGTAAAACGCTCTCACACCGGTACATTTAGAAACCCTTTAAAGACTCTGAAGTGTGGAGTTCACACTGAATGTTCTCTGTAGAACAGCCCTTTATCTGAACGCTTACACACTGGCAGGCCTCGGGGACCATCCCTGTGCTCTACACTCTCCGCAGCAGTTCTCCATCGCTGTGCCAGTCTCACAGACTTGCTTTGGTTTCCTAGCTCCATGCACACTCACTTTCCTCTCACTTTACCAAGGCAGCGCCAGGCCAACAAAACCAAGAGGCTTTCTGAAACCTTCTGACATTTTGTATGATGTGTGACACACAAAACTTAAAACTGGCTTTTTATTCATCTGCTTCTTAAAACAAAAATTATAAATTAGATTATGATGGAGTGCTAATTATAAAAATTAAGTTGCAAGTACCACCATTTATCAAAGAAAAAAAGTATCAGGACTTCATAATATGAGAAATGCGTGGCCATGCATCTACATTAGAGTTAAAAACTTCAGTAACTAAAAAAATTAAAAATTGAATCACCAGTAGCAAATGTATAGTCAACAGCTATGACAAGAATCAATCTTGTAGAGCTCATAAAATACAATTACTATCTTTTAAAAAGACGTTACGTATTTTATTGCATTATTCTATTAATAAAAATACATCATCAGATAACTTTTTTAACTGTTTGCCTCAGATTTTTATAGGAAATAATGCTTTAATCTGGCCTTGAAAAGTGAACCCACCAGCACTGACTTCATCTTCCCACTTCTCAGTATGCACATAGCAAAAGCCAACACTTCAAATCTCTTACCCACAAGGAAAAAGTAGTTCGGCAGAAAAAAACATTAATACCAGTTGATAAAAGTAAGGACACAAAAGCTATGAGATAGACAGCTCTGCCATCTGTCTCTGGGCTACATCAAGGCTAACTATTGCCTTGCATACAGTCAGTCATGTGTATGAAATCCAAAAATAAACCTACAATCTATACAAAAACAACATAATTTTGTTTTTGTAGCCTTGATTTGCTAAGTTTTAAAAACCTAACAACAAATTTTATCTGACTTGAATCCAACAGTCTTTTATCTTCTGTACAGTGGTTCTTCCCTCTAACCACAAGTTCCATTATTTCAGTAATGTACAAGTTCCAAGTCAATAGTCGGAGTTCTTCTTTATATATAAAAATAAGCAACAGTCATTTCCCTTGCAAGTGTCTTCCATAAATCTTGCTATCCCCCCCCTTTTTTGTCTATAGTGCTTATGAAGAAACTTCTCGTACAATGATGAGTTCTACTGCATTATGGAAAGTTTTTAACAAGGACACTGCTTGCCCATGTTCAATGCTGATAAAACTGTAGCCATTAGCCTAGAAGAAAGAGGAAAAAACACTTTTAGGAAAAATTTTAGGAATGGATTTGCAATTCTAGATGTAATTTTCTGACAGTTCACAAACCTCTCAGAAAATAAAAAGTATTCTAGCAATTTAAAAGAACACACTGGCTGATGAAGTGGCCAGAGAGTAAGGCCACTTAATTGCATGTGTGAAGCCTTGAGTTTGATTCTGGAGACCTCCATCATAGAAGGAGAAAACTGACTCCTTCAAGTTGCTCTCTGACCTCTACACTCATGAAGTGCAGCACATATCTGAACACACATATGTAAAATTAAAAGCACAAATAGACTAATGGTCCCTACACTCTATACTTATGGAAATACCACCTCTGAAGGAAGAAATAACCCAGGAGCTGGTAGTTTGTATGTGTATAGGGATTCTTCCTTCATATGTGTCAGGCTTACCAAACTACAAGGGTAACTGAAGGCGGTGTCTAGACTTCTGGTACCCAAGGAGGCCAGAAGAGGGTGTCAGATGCCCTGACACTGGAGTTAACAGATGGCTGTTTCTGGGAACCCACCCTGCATCCTCTGGAAGAACAGCCAGCACTCTTAGTCACTGAGCCTTCTACTCTGTCCCTTAGATAATTCTAGGATCGTGATCAGATGTTGGGAAGTACTTGTCTAAGACAGGATCAGACAGGGTGTTGTATGTATGTTAACGTATACCCAGCCTTACCAAACTGCAAGGGTAACTGAAGGCAATGTCTAGACTTCTCATTTACAGGAACCATTAGTTCAAGACCAGCATACAGATTATATAAAGGTTAGATATTATTTATTGAGCACTTACTCTGCAACCACAGATTTCCAGGTGGTTCAGAATAATCTCTCCTCTCTCCCCGCCTCCTTGTGTGTGTGTGTGTGTGTGTGTACAGGGAAAATAACAGTGGATACTACAGATATATGGCAAAGTGCAATCACTTTTGTTACATATTTCTTGTGAGTTTTCAGAGTTAGAAAATTACTTAAAAATAAAAAAATTAAAAATTAAAAAGTTGTAGTACCATGAATTTGCCTGTCACTGTTTGAATCACTTCAATTTTATTCTATGCACTGCTGATGCAGACACTGAGTGAACAGTTAAGAAGGCTTGAGCAGGATTCAATCCAAAATCTCTACTTTCAGCTATTAAACTCTAATGTCTCTATCATTTTTGGTTTGAGGTTACTTCTTCTTGTTATCTGAAATAACAACAGTGGAGTAGGAGGGAGGAAGTGGCCTATCCTTTGTCCTAGGAGAAAGCCATAGTGCATGTATTTAGGTAAAATGAATGACTCAAGTAACATAGGAAAGAAGTGCAAATGCAAAAACGTTTCTTAAATTTTGAAATTTTACTATTTGATATAATGATAACTCACCTCCAAGTAGATCCCCTAAATTAGTAAATATTAACATTTCTAAACTTAAAATTATATATCAAAATATAATCATGATTTGCAATGTGTAAAGTAGAACTACTTAAAAGTAAAAAAGTATATAAACACTAGAAAGTATTGTAAAATAAAATTACTATAAAATGAAAAAAACATAATAAAAAGATGGTTGACTTAATTACCTGAATAATTTTATCTCCTGGTTGTAGTAATTTTGATGCTGGTCCTTCAGGCTGTACCCTTGTTACAAATATACCCTTTAAAGAACAACAACAAAAAATTATTATTTAATGCCAAATTACAAACTGAAAGTAATGAATCAGTAACAAGGAAAAACTTTTCTTCAATACATGCTAACATGTGAATATAGCGGAAACAGTCTCCTTAGCTTCTCAGAGCAACACTGTGACACATCAAAATAATTTCTGCCTCTGACTTTATCAATGTAGCAATATCACTTTTATGGCTTTTTGGAAAAGCAATAACAAAACCAGAAATAACTTGGCAAAATCATCAATATTCACATTTTTGGTTAAATTCATTCCTTCAAACAACATGGAATGATCAATTTTTAAAAACCAAAGGAAATAAAGAAAGTAAAAGAATAAGAGCCATATACAGTTACATTTTCACTTAAGTTTAAGATTAATAAGTGACACCTTATGAATATTCAAGGACATATTAAAAACAACTTACATCATCACCAGGTCTGAAAGGGTTTCCTCTACCCCCGACACCTCCTGATATGCTAAATCCAAGTTCTGGATCCTTTTCTACTCTTATTCGAATCTGATTTAATATGAAAATAAAGGAAATATTACTATATCAGAAAAATATAAAATATAACCTATTTATATACTGATGAATTAAATTCAAGCAGAATATTCAAGGATTCATCAAAAATAAACATTTGGCGCCAGGCAGTGGTGGTGCACGCCTTTAATCCCAGCACTTGAGAGGCAGAGGCAGATGGATTTCTGAGTTCGAGGCCAGCCTGGTCTACAGAGTGAGTTCTAGGACAGCCAGGGCTATACAGAGAAGCCCTGTCTCAAAAAAAAAAAAAAAAACCAAAAACAAACAAACAAAAAAATTTGGGCAGATGAGGTGACAGCAGATGAGGTGACATGACAACACAGAACGGCATTAATGTTAATGAGTTAGTGAGTTAAAGGTACAGTGGGATTACAAAGTGTAGCTCCTAACTTTACCACTTAGGAGCTCAGTCAATCAACTGATGTTGACCCTATTTTAACTTTTAGCCAGCATGAATTTTAATGGCATGGTGCATACCTACAGAGCATATATGCGTATTCCCGTCAGTTTTCATTTACAGATAAGATATGTCATAAGATATGTCCTAATAAGATACTTATGACGTTCAGAGCTAGTTTTAAAAAATCAGCTCCTCCTTCCCTGTTTATATGCTTCAGAGGAGTTAGGATTTTAAGATCAGATCAACTGACAACAGTTTTTATAAACGACTGTAAAATGAGAATCCAGAAACGTTTTCTTGAGACAGGGTCTCATCATGCAGTCCTGGCTGACCTGGAATCTGCTGTGTAGACCAGGTTGGTTTAAAACTCAGAGATCTTCCTGCCTCTAGCCCTTAAGTGCTGGCTTGTATTTTGATACAGGGTCTCACTAAATAGCCTAAGTTAGCCTGGATTGACTGATGCATCCAAGCTGGCCTTGAATATACTACTCTCCAGCCTCAGCCTTCAGGGTGCTGTATAGAGTGGGTGATAGAAGCTAAATTTCTGTTTACAAGATGCTCCTGTTTACATAGACTCAGTCAAAACAAAATGTGTTTCAATGCTATCATCATCATCATCTCATAAATAAACCACTAAGGCATATGAAATTATAACCTACACATCTTGAAGACCAAACCTTCAACCTAGTCTGGAGACTATAGCTGAATTTCCAACTCTAAGAGCCAAGACTCTGGTGTAGAATGGAGACTAAATGGTCTACTACTTAGTCTTAGAAGAATATCTACTGGAGCGCAAGCAACCCATTTTGTACAAGCAATAGCCATAGAATTTAAAAAAAAACAAAAAATACCCAAACACTAAATCTTACGTTACATGAAAATAAAGCCAAGTTAAAAATCACCAAGTTTAATACTTTAGAAAACTAAACTTTATAAAAAAAAAACAAAATGGTAAAAACTACTGTTAAAATTCTATATGGAGTTATTGCTATTCACCTATAAGGATATATGAAAAGTTTAATTTCATATTTCAAACAGTCTTGATGAGTCTTACCTCTTGCTTTGCCAGTTCATGGCCTTGTCTAGGAGAACAATGGGGATGTGTATATGGAGGCTGGTGGGCCACTTTCAGCATCAGATAATCAATTAGTTGTTCTCTAGAGGGATGCCTTGCCACAGATGCCTGAGGGGGATGATGTGTTTGACTATAACTGGCCTGAGGCCTGAGAGGCTGGCCCATTTGTCCATTACTCAAAGGCATCTAAGAAAAACATGAATTATCTTAATATTCTCCTTAGATTAATACGCAAGCACTACAGTTTTAACATTCTACACCATTCGATACTGAGTTACTCATAATCTTCTAAACCATTTTATTAAACCACTATATTCTTGTAAATCACTATATTTTTCTAAAACTATTTTTCAAAAGAAAAGTTATTACTGTCTTAATTCTAATGGTGCTTGAATGTTTACTGATTGAATCTAACAACAAACTTTTAAATGAAGGCCTCATCTATATTTTAAATAAATTGCTTTTCTGTTAAATATAAATTTACTGTTACTTTCACCAAATGTTAAAACAGGAAACAAGTATATTGAAAAACTTTTAACTACTGATATACATAAAACAAATCTTTATATAATAATTAAAAAAAAACCCTTAAACTTGTTAGCCTATTAGAAGTGTATCTTTTCATACCAAATCATAACACACATACACAAAAGGTGTATTTGTTTGTTTGTCTTTCGAGATAAGGTTTCGCTCCCTGACTGTCCTGAACTCACTCAGTAGACAAGGCTGGTCTCAAGCTCAGAGATCCACCCACCTCTGCCTCCCTAATGCTGGGATTGAAGACATGTTACCTCTACTGCCCACCTAAAAAGGTAGATTTTTAAAATGTTTTTCCTCTGGAAAAAAAATAAATCAGGAGTGCAGCTTTTTCTTAATTTGAATATATTTGCTACCTTTATTTCTTCCTTTTCAGAAGTGACAAGTCAATTCAGCTATCTACATAGGAATTAAGTGATTTATTGTTTATGTATGCATGCATGTATCAGCAATTTTCAAGCTCTCTAAATATTAGTTCTGTGAAATTTAAAAACCTAAGACTTAAGTACTGATGTTCTACTTTATTTTGCACAAGAGAAAAAAAAACCCCACCACCAGATTTAAACCACCTTTAATACCACCCATGTGTTAAGAAACTGACCCTGGATTTAGATTTAGGATTACATTTGTAGCCAATAGCTTATTCTGTTCTATGAAGAATCTAGCTAAGAAATAAATCTACATTTATATTATAAATGTTCATATGTAAAATACTTATACACAGAAGAGGAAATAAATGCTTCAGTTATTTAATCACTTAAAATTTCCTTGATGGGGCTGGGAAGATGGCTCAGTGGTTAAGAGCACATAGTGCTCCTCCTGAGGACCTGGGTTCAATTCCCAGAACCTACACCAGGAGACTCAGAACAGCCTGTAACTCCAGCTCCAGGGGAATTTAACACAACTGGTCTCTGGGCACATCTGGCCTCATGTGCATATACCCCCAACACACACATGCACATAATTAAGATAATAAAAATAAATCTTAAAAAAAAATTCCTTATTGGCTAACAGAAAAGTATTTCTCGAGCAGAAAGTAGCAGAAAACAAAATTTCCTTAAAATTATCCAAAATTAGAAGTTTGGCAAAAGTTTCAGAACTGTATGTTGTGAACTTTATCTTGCTAAAAATACAAAAAAGTTTGGTGTTTAGTTAGAAAACTTATCCTAAAAGGACACTTTTTGTCACTGTTACACTAAAACTTTTAGTTAATACTCAAGTCTAGGATGATATTTTGGGTAGTTTATAACAGTGGACAAAAATGATAATATTCTGTGACAAATCTTATACTGGGTTAAGTACTATATTATGCTTACAGGTCTGAAAAAAATCTATAGGTATTTGATACTGGATAATTGTAGACTTAAAGCTACTAATCTATCAAAGGTGCTCTAACAGTAGCACTGGTTGTGCTACTGTTTCACTATTTACATAACATTCTATACTTTTTTTCTCTGTTTATACCATTTATCCTATATGTAGATTTCATTATCCTACTCTGACAAAAACCAGGGTACGGTCTTCTTCATGCCAGGCAAATGTTCTGCCCTAGTGACACCCCACATCCAGACACCTGTATGGCTCTTCTTGTTGCTTTGTTAAGTATTATTTATGTGTGTATGTATGTACATGTGTAGGTACACGCATGGCCATGACATGTGTGTTTAAGGAGTAAGAGAGAACTTTCCACCATGTAGGTTCCAGAGATTGAACTCATGTTGTCAGACTTGAGGACAACTGCCCTTATCTACTGAGTTGTCTTTCTTGCTTGCTCCCTGACTTTAGCCCATGCTGGCCTCAAACTCTTGATCTTCCATTCTTGGGTTTCAAGTGCTAAGATACATGTGCTTACTATACTGAGCCTATCCTATTCTCAGGAACAGCTGATACCTGGCTATTTGGTTTTGTCTAATTAGTATTAATTATAAGAAATATATTAAGCTATGTTTAGCCAATGTCTCATGAAATTAAAAAAAGAACTAGGTTATAAAGATGCATGCTGAAAAGAAAAAGAATGATAACTTTGAATTAAAAGGAAAAGGGATAAAATAAATAAGTATGTATTAGCTTATATATGGTATGGCTAGATGCCTACCTTCAAGAGCAAATTAAGCATTTTAGATAATAAACATGACTCATAGTTGTATGTGATTACACTAGAGGTCTGTAATTGGTTAAAACAAGAAAGAATGGCTGAGAGAGAATGAAAATTACCTCTGACACTGCCAAAATTATTTATCTGTAAGTTCTTATCTACAGAATACTAAAGAACACAATGAGCACCTATTCTATTATATATACATACATGTCTTTCAAGATGAGTTCTAATTATATCTGAAGATTTTCAAATGTTTTTAGTTAAAAGTAAAAGATTCTAGAATGCAGAATTTAAGATAAAGTCATCTTCTAACCTCCCAAATAGGTTTATTATCAAGAACACTAAAAATTTCTTGATCAAATAAATACTAAAATAAGCAGGTGGAACTACAGAAACCAATGCAACTATAAAATGATTCTCTAATATGAAATATCACGGAATAAACTGGGAAATAGAGTCATATTCTATCTTGTATTTATGAATCATTTAAAAATAATCCTACATAATGAGCACAAGAAAGGCCTTATAAAATATTTTTAGTTGAAGTACATGAGATTTCAGATTCAAACCCTGCAAACCATAGCAAGCTCCTTTCTCTGAGTGAGCACCTACTTTCATCAAGCTGTCTGGAAGATCTCTGTGACTAGGTGCACCCGACGGGTGGCTCTGCTCTCCTGACATCAATCTATCATCTTGGCAACATTCTCCTGGACTGGATGTCTGGGGATGCTTCAAATGAGGAGGGAAAAAAGTAAACAAATAATATACTTTAAGATGTGAAACAAAACAACGATGACACATGGGCGGAGGAGAGAAATACTGCTAGACTGCAGAATGAGACAGACTCAGACCAGATGCTGGGATCATCGCTGCCTGCACCTTCAACTTTCTTCAAAGGTACATAGCAAGACATTTGTTCGTGTAATGTGAAAAATTTCATAATATATACCATTTCTTGTTCTTTCTTTTTATTTATACTCCTAAGTTAGTATCTCTAATCAATAAATGTAGTCAGTGGTTAAATCCTCTCCAATTTTAAGAGCAACTAATACATTACTGTTAAGCACTAAGGAAAGTGTTCATTAAAAGAAAATGAACTGCTCCTGTTTTAACCTCATGGTTCTACATAGAAAGTCCCCTCAATTACAGTGATGCGCAATCTCAATGAGCTAACTGTATAAAACATGCTGTGCTGTAATTCTGTCACATTAATATTAGCTCAATATTTTAAAGGCACTGTTTTACAGAAATGCTTTAAAATTAATTCACGAGGGCTGGAGAGATGGCTCAGCAGTTGAGAGCACTAACTGCTCTTCCAGAGGTCCTGAGTTCAATTCCCAGCAACCATATAGTGGCTCACAACCATCTATAATGGGATCCAATGCCCTCTTTTTCTGGTGTATCTGAAGACAGCTACAGTGTACTCATATACATAAAATAAATGATTTTTTAAAAAATTAATTCATATCTTCATATGCTAAATATTTACTCATTACAGTTTAACTTAATGATAATCTTAAAGGGGATAAAAAAAACAGGCTCAAGGCTCAATGTCATTCTCCCTGAATATTTATTATTATAAATATGATGTGAATAAAATATCAATATTTACATTAAGCTAATGCTAAGCACACCTAATTTAGAAAATAAAACACAGTATGTTTTACTATTACTTTCAATCTTTCAAAATAGCATATTCCTAGCAGCAAAGAAATGTTAATTTTATATTGAAAAATAACTCAAAATACACTCCATTATAATATACCATGGAACATGTACAATTTTAAGGAATTTTTGGAATTTAATCTTAGAAAAAAATGCAACATACCTATCATGTACAGTTTAGTTGCTAAACACATGGCTAAGCATTTTTTTGGTGTGATTTGACCTAATTTTGTCTCCTAACAGTATGTATTTCATTTTCTTCTCTTATTGTAACATATTTCTAGAATATATAATGATCAACATAGCTCAATTCTTGCAACTTAAACTCCAGCCTGAATAGACAGCTATGCTTATGCACTCTAAAATCAGCAAGCATATGAGTAAAAAGCTAAACTTCAAGCCATACAGGCTTTAAATTTAATAAAAATAAAAGCAAAATGTTAATGTAAAACAAATTTGGAAAGAACAGTTGTTCTAGATGACTATGAAGGCCATTCATGATCTGCTAAAATCAAAGGCAGGCTTAGTCTTTTCTTCTTCTTTTAAACTAAGATACTCCAATGACTGCTGTTGCTAAATAGCAAAGAGACCAAGTAATGGCTAATGGTAGAGCTCAGGCCAAGACCAGCGCAGAGCAGCCACAACAAACTGAATCTGGGAAAGAGCTCCTGCTCTGGAACATGACAGAGCACAGCCAGGGATGAAGGCAGAGGGAAACTGCCTAGAGCGAGAGAGTCTGGGTGGAGGTTACCTACGAAAAGGAATAAAATAAGGTTGTAGAGAAGAAAGGGCTTTCAGAGCAAAGGGAGGATTTATTTAGGGCTGTGCTGAGCCATGACAGACTCGTATTTACTCTTAAGCTTTCACTAGAATAATAAATCTTTTACCACTAAGGACCATGTGTTCAATTAAGTATTTGGATTTCTCCTTTATGTTGATACTTTCACATCTTCTCCAGTCTCATATTTAATCATATTCTGTGAAATATGATTAAACTCCGGCTCATATAGTGCTTATTACTAGACTTATAAATACAGCTGGCTACATTATCAACATATGACCAAAGAAACAGGGACAGAAATTGTAGAACTAAGTCATAAAGAACTCAGAAAATACACAGATTTCTAACTCACAGAAGTTTTTCCCCTAGAAATGTTAAAATGCAATCTGAATTCTCTCATGTATGTGCTAAAAGTACTGGCCTACTGTAGGTACTCACTCGAAAAATGTGCCCACCAGAACCTCTTCCGTCTGCAACACTCAGGGCAAGACTGCCCTGGCTGCCATGCAGATCCCTAGAGCTGCCATAGTGAGAACTGCTTACAGCAGTAAGATTGGAATTAAAGGACCTTGACAGCATACTCTGAATAAAGAGAGGGTAGAGTTACAGAGATTAGTATAGCATGCAAACCCCACAAGACACGTTATATACACAGACTTATTTACAAGTAACCCCACCCACACCACGAACAAATATCATGCAACATTAAAATTCAGAGCCCGAAAGAAATGGGTACATACGGCTACATAACAACGAACATATGCATGAAGAACGTGTATAATCACAACCATTCAGATGTTTAAGAATCAAAGATGTACTAATGGATAGTTGCTTTTGTTTATTAAATACTACTATTTCTTTTATGCCTAATACATTATATATGTCAGAAATAGAAACTGGGCACATACCCAGATATGTATTTATTAGTACACAGTTGTATATAAGCAACTTTTTATTATCAGATGAATTTACCAGCAATTAGTTATTCGGAGTCAAATTTCTGAAGGCTCTCTCTATTTCATTCTACAGGAATTCTCTTGCTGAATAATGTCAACATTTAAACATACATGCTACAGCCAAATGTATTCGTGATAAACACCCGGATATCAGTCATTTCACTCTTCCAAAATTTATTTTCCACATTTTAAACAATATTTTAAATTTTAAGATGCAACTTTAAAAAAGATTTTCTAATTTTTTTATTTATACATATGTCTGTGCACATATGTATGTATAGCCATGTATGTGGGTGCCCACAGAGACCAGGAGGAAGAGTCAGATCCCCTGAAGCTGGAGTTAAGGGGCTTGATAGCTAAACTAGGGAAACCACATTCAAGGAATGGACTGTTACTGAAATAGGTAAATGAAGCATATTGCTCTTAGGAAACATATAGCTTCTCTAGATTTGAAATTGATAATACCAAGAAATGATAAAGACTTGCAAAAGGAAAAAAAAAACTGTAAAATTATTACTCTTATTTTGTGAATTCTAAGGTATTGATTTTAACATGTTAATTTGATTAAATGCTAGGCATAATGTCCTAGGCATTGCTGTTCAGTGCTGTGATGGCTATTTAATAGCACAAAAACGGGGCTGAGTACATTCCTCAGTGTTAGCAAGGTTCTAGAGCAGTGGTTCTCAACCTTCTTAATGCTGAGGCCCTTTAATAAGTTCCTCATGTTGTGGTGACCCTTACAAGCTTTCCTCTGACCATGGTGCAAGTGCATGTATACACACACACAGACACACACACAGACCCCCCCCCCCCAATGTAATTTAAACATTTAAAAACTGGTAGTTGAATGTGGTGCTAATTTCAGCACTTTTAGGGAGTGGAAACAGGGGTTGGTTCTATGTCAAGTATAGAATGGAGGGGAAGAGAAAAGAAACACAATCTGAAGAATACAGTCTAGAATGAATACAGCAGACCTACAGCTAACAGCAATGCTATTTCAGTATTTGTTAGAAATATTTCCTAACCAGTGAGCTGGCCTATACTCCATCATACTCACCAGTCCTGTAGTACTCTGTGAGGCAGGGGTATGGCAAACATAACAACAAGGACAGCTCCACTTAATAAAATACGCGGTATATATCTTAGGAAAGAGAGCTATTCTGTCAGCTATGGATTTGTATTCAGTGTCCCTGTTTCTGTTCTCACAAGTTTTCTATTTTATTAATTCACTGAATTGGCTTTTGACTTTCAGAACACAACTACAAAACTACTGTCATATTTTCTAAGAAACTGTGTTTCAAATTTCTAAATTTATGTTTTATGCAATAGGAAACAGAAAAGCTAAAAAGCTCACTCAATAATAAGCTAGGTACTACTTTCTTCATATTTACTGAAGTCCAGAAACACTTTAGTCAAACAGAACAGTGAGAGAACAGCTACTTACACTGTAAGCCACACCAAATAAAAACCGTCTTCCATATAAGAAACCCTCCTTTACGTTTGGTAATAGTGGAATTCTTAACAGCCACTTACACAGAGCACTAACTTTCAAGTTCTGTCCCTTAGTCACAGTGACTATAGGAACACTCAACCAGAAACAAATGCTAAGGACGTCAACTCTACTTCAAAAAGTCTCTTGAATTCATCCCTGTATCTCAATAAACTGACAAACACTTCATTCATTCTTACCTGTGTCTCTGAAATAGCCTCTTTGATAATACCTTTTTCCATCTAAAATCCATTTCTACATGTGCAATACAAGTTTATTATAAATTAGAGCCATGTTCCTCCTATCAGCTCAAGAAAATTTAAAATTCCCAACAAAACGAACACAGCCTCAGCAGTGTGCTACAGAGTTACAGCAAACAGAAAAGATGAAGTAGCTACAGCTCACAGGTATTAGCTAAAAAGCTAATAGTTACAGGTTGAGATTTAACAGAAGGTAATAATCACATTTTAGGCATTTTTTTCCTCAAAAATATTTAAGGAATTTAAAAATAATAGACTAGATATGTTCAGCTGTATTTAAAATTTATTATATATTTAATAAGTAAAGAAATGGTAATTTTAAAATAAAATCCATATATATGCATATATACATGCTGGGTCATAATAAAAGAAGTATTTGAGGGGAGTGGGCAGGGAACCAAGGTCTCACTATGTAGCACAGGCTGGCTTCAAACTGGTGGTCTTCCTGCAGCCTCCTAAGTACTGCAAGTGTTATGATGCCATGTCTGGCTTAAGGAGTGTTTTTTATACATGTGGGCACATGGCAATGCAGTAACATCAACTTTACAGGATTTTGTTTTTTAATTCCCTTCAAAAGACACAATTTACCAATAAGGTTATGAAGAACACAAGCATTAGTTATTTTACCAACATGTCTAGTTGCATTACAGCCATACAACACTCAACTGGCTTGTTCGAGTACATCAGCAATGCAATCTAGCCATGTCAGGAAGACATGCCATGCCAGAGCCATCTGTGTCAGTGACGATGTTAGTTCATTTAATATAAACTGGAGAGAAAAAAGTTTTTTGATGAAGTATTTACAGTTGGAAATACATTTTCTGTTATTTTAGTAATTATACACTAAACTGGTATTTTCTTACAATAGTTACATAATCACTGGTAGTGAGCAGAAAGCGCTAACATAGTTGATATACATACTGCATCTAGTTTGTGTGTACTTGCTACAAGAGACATACAAGTATGTCCATTGGAGACTTTAGAGAGTCCGAAAGCAGCCTATACAACCAGCTCATGGGTCCTGGCTTCAGTCAAAATATTTAACTATGTTCCCAACAACAGGGGAGAACAGACTGAAAAGAGATAGTAACTCAGAGTGTCTTATTTCACTGATTAAAAACAAAGGATGAACCATTTCTAAGAGAAATAAATTCATAAAAAGAATAAAAAAACTCACGTTCAATTACCTTTTCTAGCTTTTTGGCCTCAATGTGTCGAAGTACTTGTTCCCGCCAGTCGCGAGGAACTTTACTTTTTCCTGGAGGATCTAATAAAGAATGTTCGGAACCGACCCTTGTATTTGGTCTTTTTGAAGGACTAGTCCGTGAGTAATTGAAATCACTAACTGACATAGTTCTCTCTGGTATTTCATTAATAGAGGGCCGGGCACTCTGAGGCCTTGATGTATTTGGCCCATCAATGCTGTATGCTCGCGCCGAAAGAGGTCTCTGTGATCCTGACATGACTGGAGTTCTTCCCATTGAATGTAACTCTCTGTATGATAAATAATCTCCTTCAGTGCGCCTTGTGGGATCACCAAGATTTACAGAAGCTGTAGAAGACACACTACTCTGTCGCTGAACAGTAGTTCGAGTTACTGCTGGCACTAGCCGGTCATTTGGGGAGATAGCCCACATTTCTCCATGTCTGGCTGGGGCAAGTCTCTGATGTAAGTGATATGCAGTATTGGCTCTAACATTGTTATGGTTAGAGAAATTCATATTGGCAGAATGCTTTGCATAACTGTGATTTTCTGCACTCTCAGATCTAGGAAGACGCTGAGGAGGAAAATTAACAGGGTCTATTTGTGGATTCTGTTTAGGATGCCACAAAGTGTCTTTCATGGTAGCACTGCCACTGTACTGGACATTAGATTGTGGAGGACCATACAGTTGAGGTGTAGACTGTGGGCCAGGTACTGTGGGAGATCTTATTATATCTGGCTCTTCGGGGTTATGATTTGAATCAAACTTGAAAACCGCCTTTGTACCTGACAGTAACTCAGCAGATGAGGAAGAAGCAGTGAACACCTGCAGGGGCTGGTCATACAGCAGTGTGGCAGACTTGCTCCTGACGATATTTTTCCCATCCACAGTAGATGCAGTTTTAACTGTTGCACTTGGAGGCTGAGGACCATCATCACCAAGAATGTCATAGATTTTTAAGCCTCCAGTCTCCATGTTAGTTATACTATGAGATTTCACAACAGATCCAGCTGGACCACTTCTCTGTGGAGATATATCTTCTGTGCTTTTAGAAATACCCACGTCAACAGAACTGGTATTCTGTGGTTCAATCCTACCAGGAGACTGAGGAGTGTCCTCAGAAAGACCATTTACCTTATTTATGGACTCCAAATTCGGAAACTTATTTCCATTTTCTATGTGCTCAGCTTCACTTTTAGGATGAATACTTAAAAAGCTTGTTCCAAGCACTATATCCTGCATCTTTGATCTTTCCATTATTTCTGGTTGAAAAATATTATTGGTCACAAGTTTATTAAGATTCATGTTGATATGGTCTAATTGGTGAGAGTCATCAGATGTGGCTTTTGAATCAACATCTTTTTCAATCAGAACTAATTGCTCTTCAATATTCAAATCATACTCAGGTAACTTAAAATCCTTTTTATCATTAATTTTGAATTTTTCCTCTGGTGAATTGTTTAAATTAACTCCATTTTGTAAAAGGCTGTTAAAATTTTCATCTTCTTGCCTAAAATAAAGGAGAATTTTATGAGAAAGTAGAAAACGAAACAACAAAAACCAACAAGTTTCTTGGTAATAGAAGATTAGTAACTATTAGCTATGTAGCTAACACAAATAAAAGAACTGCTGGAGCCACAAGTACCAAAACAATACTACATCTATTGATATGTACACATTTTGTGTTTTTATTATCAGTTAAGGTTAATCAAAAATTTTTGTCAAGTAGAGATTTTTTATTGTTAGAGAAACAAGTAAAAGAGCTAAAAGGTATCAATAACATCAAGATTAATTTTCATCAACATATTCAAAACAGCTTGTTACAGAATAGGTTACTAGGACTATGCTAAGAACAAGAGTAGACTGATGTATCTTCTATGTCTTTTTACAAATGTGCTAAAACTTAAAATGCTTCAAGGTGAGAAAAATACACTGAGAGTAACTTAAGTAATTAAGTAAATGGCACAGGGCTATTTATAAGTAATTCTGAAACTTTACATTAACTTACTAATCACAGGCTACTATTCTTAACAAGTGGTTATTACTCACAAATATATAAATAATTAAGTTAAACTAAAACAAAAGTGCATAAAAACCTAAGTTTATAAAGTGATCAAAAGAGAAACTATGTCTGAACATTACTCTGTGGTACAATTTGACAACTATTTTATAAATTTGTCATTATAAAACTATAGAAACTATTTTATTCCTATTTGGTAGTACAGAATAAGCATATATAGATCTTGACACTACACAAAAATTATAATTCATTATTAGAACAGCAGATAAAAGTTACTGCTTAACTTTGTTATATGAAAGAATGATTTGTACCATACTTGGTTCCAACAATAACATTAAGAAAGTTTTGTAATTCAACAAATTAAGCATTTTCTTTAACATGTAATTACAAAATCAGCATTTTGCTAAGTCTATAGCATAAAATTAAGAGAACAGATAATATAATATCTGAACTCATATTCAGACAGAAAATTAGTATTCTTTTTACAGTAAGACAAGTAACAGCTTTTACTTAAATAAGTCTACAACTTAGGATCAATTTACTCTAGTTAGGGTTTAAAATATCTGTAAAACCAGCATGTGGTTTAGAGGCAGCCTAAACCTTCCCTCAAGCAGACTTCTAGTCAAAAGATTTAATCCACAAAACTGCACACATGGCATGGCCTTGTTTTGATCTTATTCTGGTGACCAAGTATCTTTGAAGCTTAATAATAAAATTACTTTTAAACGTCTACTAAACCCAGAATAAATGAATTTAAGTTTGCATAGTTTTCTCTCAAAAGATTTTTTCCTACAAAATTGAGGCCAAATATAGCACCAAATAAGAATATCTGAATGAACCCTTTAATGGCATCTCCCTAGAGTGATCCAGCATTTCTATGGTGGTCTGAATGAGAAATGTCCCACACAGGCTCACATATGGGAACGCTTGGTCTCTAGTCAACGGTGCTATCTTGGGGAACTTTTAGGGCATGGGGACCTTGATGGAGAAAGAATATTACTAGAGGCCAGTTTTAAAAGTTTATAGCCTTGCCTCCTTTCCAATTTGTTCACTACTTTCCGGCTGTGGTTGGAGATGTGATGTTTCAACTGCCTGCTGCCACGACTCTCCCACTATAAAAACTCTTCCTTTGCAACTATAAGCCAAAATAAACTTTCCCCAAAAGTCGCATTTGGTCATGGTATATTATCACAGTAACAAAAAGAAGGTAAGACAGAAACTGGCACCAGAGAGTGCGGTCGTTGCTGCCTGACCAGGTTCATTTTTGGAGGAATTTGGAACACCTTTGAAGGCTACACTAAAAATGTAAGCAGAGCTTCTAGGCCATTTTAGTAGAAAGCAGGAAGACAGCAGCGCTGCGAGTAAAGAGGCTGGGAGAAGTCCTGATCAAGAAGTTTCAGAGGGAAGAAAAAAACTGTCTTAGCAACCATGCTACATACCATTCGTTGATATGTTGGCAAAGAATTTAGCTGCCTTCTCTGTCCTAAGAACTTGCCTGATGCTAAACTAAAAAATATCCAGCTGTAACTGTGCATGGGAGGCTGAACCAGGAGGATCTCTGTAAGTTCAAGGCCAGCCTGGTTCTACATGGCAAGGTTCATGCCAACCAGGGCTATGTGGTGACTCTGTATAAAAACAAAAACAATAATGAACTAATTTCTTCGGTGCATGAAATCTGAAGACAGTATAATGCTGAGTCTCTGGCATAGTTACTATTGGTTACTCTTTATACTGGTCTATAATGAAAAACATCAAGTAGAACAAAAGAAATGAAAAGTGTACAGAAGGACAGAATAGGAACACTAGGAAACCGTATTATAGCAATGAATGTGCTAGAAAAAGGTATTGTTCTAGAGATATCACCATTAAGGACAGTGCCCTGCTCTACACTGGAACAATGAGGACAGTGCCCGCCCTCAGGGCAAGACCCACTCTTCCAACTTACAAAAGAGCCTAAGAGGGTTTCTGCTCCTAGAAAGCAACTGTTTAAACACATAAAAGAGATACTAATGTAGGGTGAGGCATCAAGGGTCCACCCCATGCGGTCAGTTTCACTTGCTAGCATTGTCTATGGTATCAAAGACGGAAGAGTGAGGTAGTCATGACCGTGGCCATGAAACCTCCTATATAATTTCAGAGAGCCCTGAGGACAGGCAATGTCTGGGCAGGCTGAAGATGCTATGAAAGGAAACTACGTGAAACATTAAAAGCAAAGCCTGGGTTGCAGCAGAAAACCCAAACTGTTAGATACCAGAGCCATGAGACATCTGCTAAAAGCTGATTACAGAGAGTGGAACCAGCTTGAGAGATGTATGCACAGGCCTCAAAGCTAGATGGGCAGAACCACCTGAGCATCTGACACTGGACATGGAGCTATAGGATTTGGAGTTTACTCTGCTGGGTTTTGGTTCAGTATTCTCTCACTATGTCCTCATTCTTCTTCCCTTTTGGAATGGTAATGTCTATGCCACACCATAATATCCTTGAAGTATACTTTTTTTTTTTTTTTTAATTTTATGGGTTGGGAGGTAACACTAAGACACTGTATTAAGTTTGAGACTTCTGACTTTTGAATAGTGTTAAGACTGTTAAAAGTTCATGAGTACTTTTAACACTGATTTAAAAGCATTTTACATTATGATATGGCCATGAGCCAAGGAGGACAGGGGACAGAGCATTACAGGAGAAAGTCATCACTAGGAGTGGGCTTGTGAATTTATAGCCCCATCCCACTTCCAGTTTGCCCTCCCTGATTTCTGCATGTGGTTGGAGGTGTGTAGTATGATTTACTTTGTGTGCCTGGCCCTTTAAAGGACCCTAGGACCTTCAGTGTTGGTTACATCTTGGAATTCTTGGAACAGGAAAGGATATAAAAAACCCAGCAGAGGCTGAGAGAGTATTTGGATTTAGTAGGTTCCAGGTGGCAGAAGAGTAGGGTTAGAGAAGACAGTTGGTGACAGATAAGACAGAAGCTGAGCTGAGCCATAGAAGATATTGTTAAAAGACAAAAGAATCCACACACAGTAGCTAAAAGAAATAAAGCAAAGCTACAGGTGTGGTCTCTCAGCTTCCTGCTGCCGTGTCTCCTTGACCGTTATGCACCATCCCTCTAGAATTATAGGCCAAAAAAGCCCTATTTCTTCCATAAGCTGTTTTTTGCCACAGTGTGTTATCACTGCAACAAGAAATAATTAACATGGTTTCTAAGGATAAAAATAACTCTTTTAATCTGAACTTCCTCAAATCAGCTGTTTATATGTTTTGACACCTAGAATTATTTATATAAATGTTTGTTCATTTCACCTAAAGATTAAGAATCTACTGTATTTTGTTGTTTCTTTCTCAACAACCAAAAAATGGTTTTAAAACAACTTTATAATCACTGTAGAGCCTGAGCCGCATCACTAGGAGTGGGTTTGTGAATTTATAGTCTCACTCCACTTCAAAGGGCTGTCAAAGCTATGGCTGATCCTTCTCTCCCCAGCCTGTGGCCACCTCCAGCCACAGGAGCTGTCAGAATGGCGACATCTGTCAAAACAGCGACACCTCCTCAGCTCTCTGCAGGTATGAGGTACCACTACAGGAGCTGTTCACCTCCTCTCCAGCCTCCCCAAGCAGTCAACAATGGCACCTTGGCCAAAGCTGACTGCAATCTTTTGATCCCAACCCATTGGCCTGATTCAGGGAAAGGTGTGGGGGAAAAAAAGCCACCAATCCCTGAGTAGGAGAACCAATCTCTGAGCTTCCCACAAAACCCCACCACTCCCTGAGCAGGAAAACCCACCAATCTTGAGCTCTCCAAGTCAGGGCTTAAAATCCTCACCTCACCAATCCTCTGAAAAATCTGCCCTGAAAAGCTCCGCCCCCTATATAAGCCCTGCCCTTTGTTCAATTCCTTACTGTCCACTCCTGGGAACTGAGGCAGCCAATGCTGGATTCATTCCTCCACACCCTGGGCCCTCCCAATGAATCTCTTATGAGATTTGCTGCCTGGTGTGACTTTCTCGTTGAAGTAGCCAGGAATCAATGAAGAAAAGAAGGGACGAATCAAAGAAAAGGAGCAGGGTTGAGGCTCCTTAGCACAACTCAGCTGCTGTCTACCCCAGGGATCCCCTCCTGGGAGCTGCAATGCCTCTGCTGAGGAATCTTCCCCTCAAGAGCTTCATGGATCCTGGGCTCCCATGTCTCAGGATGCCATTCCATTGGAACGGTGTCCCACCTCTGAGCTGTGTGGTTCCTGGGCTTCCGAGTCCCAGGACACCTTCCCATCTAAGTAGGAACACTAACAATCACTACTTAATTACTTTAAAATGGAGTAAAGAAATTTATTGCATAAGCCACTTCTATATTTGTGAAACCATTTATGTTTAGCCCTATATTTATTATTTGCATTATTATTTCTATTTATTGTATAAGTAAATGCATTTGTTCAAATGTTCACAAACCTGACTTTGGAGTTACTATCAATAGGAGTCTGTTTCACTGGAGAACAGAGTGAGGTGTCTTGACTGCTATCAGTATTAAGAGACACTGAATCAGACATCCGAGATGGAGAAGAACAGTTGCTGTTATTCTGATTACTATTGTGTGTGACTTCATCTGATAAAGAATCTGTATCCTTTGCATCATCTGAAACAAGGAAAAAGTATTTAAGAGCAATGATGAATTCACTAAGAATTTATGGAAAACTTTTGCACTAATTCTATGGCTGAGGTGAAAAATTAAGTAGGTAAGATAAGCAGAGGTATCTTTGAAAATTAAATCCTAAAATATACAAAAATTCAAGAATTTAAAAGTTGTAATAGCATTTTTTAATGCAATAAAGTAAAGGGTACCCGAAATTTGATTTAGATTACTGCAGTTTTCAAAGGCTACCAAGTCATTTTGGTGAATGAATGTCCTTTTAATTTTAAGAACTCATAATAAAAATATATGTTTATAACCACCTATAGTTCATCTGGACAAGAAATTATTTCATATGAATGTGAAATTTTTTTCAGCCTATCTTGATAATAAAATTGAGCAATGTAATCAATATATAAACAAAAATCAAACTTTCAAGGGTCAGTTCCTTCATTTCAAATGTAAAGATTTATTTTTATTCATATGTTTGTGTGTGTTTATGCATTTGATTGAAGGTGCCCAGAGGCCAAAGGTATCGTATCCGCTGGAGCTGAAGTTACAGAGTGAGTGAGCTGCCCAATGTGGATGCTGGGAATCAAGTGTGGGTCCTCTGTATCTCTCCACCTCAAAGACCTGCTTATAAAGTGGTAATCTCTCAATGTGTGAGGTGGCTGTTTACAACAATGAAAAAGAAACTTTATATCCACTAAAGCAGAATTTTAAAAGGAATGTGAATATAGCTGTAATAAAGCTCTTTATAAAGAACTCAATTCTAGCCAACTCAAGGATCTAGTGTACCCAGACATACCCACATATGGATTAAAGATATGTTTATTGTTTTTAGAAACAGGGCTCAAATAGTTTAGTAACCCCAACCTCAAAGTACTTGTGTCTTGGTTTCTTAATTTATTTAAAAAAACTGTTAGACGGCCTTTGAAGTACTTTTTATGGGGATATTATGACAATCAATTGTCCAGCAGCTAAGTAACAACTGCCTAGTGCCGAAGCAACGGTCTCTAAGTACCATTGTAAACCCAAGCTAACCAAGTGCCACCTTGGTAGTATCAGTAGCTCTGTGAGAGCAACAGTCTGGATAAGCATTTGGTAGAGATAATGCAAAGCCAATCAGGCACGAGTTGCAAGAGTTGTGTGCTGAGATAGGTGTTCTTTACAACTTACTTTATTTCTAAGAGTCTAATATTGTGTTACATGAAAATTGGTTGGCAAAAGTTGGGGAAAAGCACTTAATATATACCATTCTGGAATAGATAAGAATAAAATAATGTGTATATAGTATATGTCAGATACTATGTTATGTATTATATGCAAAATCCTTCATTAGCCTCACTACAATTCAAATTTGTCATATATAAATGGATAAAATTAAGCACAGAAGGATAATGTATCTAGAAGATACTCAACAGAAATGGAAGTATAACCTAGAATTCTGTCCCTTTACCGTCCACGCCCTTACAAACAAAACTGCATGGGAGTAGGGATGACCTACCCATCTCTTTCTTTAAAGATGGGAGATGAGAACATTTTGGAAAGGCAGTTTTAAATTTTGTTCTCAAAATGTTTCAATAATGTAACATTCAATAACATTTACTTCCACAAAGTTAATACAGCTTACTTAGGCGATTTCTAGTCTTAATGCTCCCTCCGCCCCTTAATATCTAACCTTTTTTATTATTACTAAGTGCTACAACTTTGGGCTGATTAATCGAGGTTTCAATTAATGGAGGTCGCATCTCTGCCATTTTCATTTCTTCATCAGAAGAAAGTTCTTCAGATTCCTAGTTTAAAGAAAAACAGGATAAATATAAGAATTAAACTTTGGACTCTTTAAATGAATAAATATATCATAAAAAACATCACAGGGAAAACAAAGCAACTGTTTAGACCATGTATAAAAGTGCTTTTTAATGGTAATAGGTGACAAAACTGCATGACTCAACTTTTTCAAATGCAGCAATAAACCTACAGTAGTAGTGTAACAACATTAAAACTTCTCATGTATCATTTTTGGGACTAAGCCTTATCAAGTGTATTAGTAGTTATTATGTGCCAGAGTGTGAGGTTACTGCCAAACAAAAATGACCAAAGCACAATCCTGTTTTTGAAAAATTCCACGTATGGAGTCTTTCAACAGAGTCTTTTCCTAATTGTTGAGTAGTCTCATAACTATATTTGGCTTCTACGATGGACTACTATTAATGTGAACTAAAAAATTTCACCTATTTTGAAAACAGAATTGGTTATTTTCCATGTTTATTTCTTGCAATACGCCACAGTTGTTCCAGACTACCTACTACTGAGTACTGTCAGCAAAGAAAATGACTTGTTAGTCATCAAGTATTAATAGAGATTTTAATATCACATGGCGTGCAGGAAATGAAATCTCTTGCCAGTTAAATTATTCCTACATACTAAGATGAAATTAAAGTAAATGTTTTACAAAACTTGCCCCCCTGAAAAAGAAACAAACAGTTCTAAGGACTTTTACGTGTTTGTAAGTGCCATAATAGAGATATGAACAGTGGAGAGATCACTCAGCAATTAAGAGTACTTGTTGTCTCGCAGAGGACAAAGGTTTGTTTTCTAGTACCCCTACATGGTAGTTCTATTTCTTGGTGCACAAAAATACTATTTTAATGAAATAGTTTGCAATCTCTATTCATATCTTTATAGATTTATTTTTATTTCTTGTGTATGAATGTTTTGCTTGAATGTATGACTGTTCTCTCTCTCTCTCTCTCTCTCTCTCTCTCTCTCTCTCTCTCTCTCTCTGTGTGTGTGTGTGTGTGTGTGTGTGTGTGTGTAATATCCATGGAGGTTAAAAGAGGGTGTTGAGCTTCTGGAACTGGAGTTAAGAGAGAACCAGAGCCACCATGGAGTTCCAGCTAGGCATAATAGCTCACACCTATACATCTAGCATCCAGGAGGTGTGACACGAGTTGTACTAGCTTGAGCTCCACAGTGAGCTCCACACCATCTGGGCTACAGAGATCTAGTCTCAAAAAATTGAGAGTTCTGTCTATGTTTAGTAGTCTTACTTACACCTGAGACATATATTCAATAGAATATTATTCAGACGCCACAGAAATAAGATGCAGCACTGAGAGATACCACAGTGTGAACTTCAAGAGAATATGCCAAGTGAAAGAAATGATGAAAGACCACTTATTAGACCAGTAATAGGCAAATATGGACAGGCAAGGTACATACTTGTTGCTTAGAGTTGAGAGGGATGCAAAGCCTTAAGAGAAACAAAAAGTATGAAATTTCTTTTTCTTTTTGTGGCTATAAAAATATTCTGCAAGTAACTGTGGTGATGGTTTTACAACTTTGTGAATTGTTTAAGCCACCGAATTATATACTTTGAATCAATAAACTGTAGGGTTTGAGCTATCTCTTTTTAAAATGGCCTCCTGCCTTAAAAGAAACCCTATAACGTTTACTTATTCAATAGTAGAAATTATATCTAGGTTCTCAGATACTGAACAAGGGTAACATTCAATGATAAAGGCTTACATAAGTTAAATGATTGGGCACACTTATAGTAGACACTTTTTCTTGTCCCCCCCTTTTCACAGTGCTGGGGACAGAATCCAGGACCTTATGCAAGCTGGGACAGTACTCTACCGCTGATCTACATCTTCAATTTTCATTTTGATTTTACAGATATAAAAGCAAGGACTGAGGATGCAGAAGAAAGAACATGAGCCTATTATGTACAATGAAGTGAACTTGATCCCCATTACTGCAAAAAATAAAGATATAAAAGCAACTGTAGTTTTTCACTTTATATAACACATCATAATCTAATTTACCTACTAGTCATTTACTTATAAAGAGTAAAAAAAAATTAAAATTCAAGGGGTGAGTGATATTTTAGCAGTCTAAAATTTCTCAAGGATACTTCAATATAAATACTTGTTAGTATTTTCTGCAGTCATACTAACAGGCTTCTGTTGTTTACAGCAATGAAATTCTACATAGAAAACTCTCATGATTATGTCAGAATGAAGTTATACCTCAAAAACATCATCATGGTTAACAATATGCTTCAGGTTCCCAGACAATTTCGTATTCGTAGTCACTGGTAAATTTCCAGCATTGGTCTCAGCTTCAGGCTCACTCATTTTCTGTACAGAATTCATATGCTTTTCTCTTTCATCAAGTTTGCTTTTTGTTGTAGTACTTTCTGAAGTCTACATAAAAGATAAAGATCTCATGTAAGCTTTATGTCTATTCTTGTATTAAATATTACATAAAATGTAAGCGATATATCAACTTCCAATTCTAAATTAATATTAAAGAACTATGAACATGTAAATTAGACTCACAGATAGAGAGACATGATTATATTAAAGTACAACATTTAGCAAAGTTACTTTCCCACGAGAAGACTGGAAGGCTGGGGTGGATTGAGTCAATTTAGTTCGGCACACTGACAAAGGATAGAGTGTAAACCATTTTTGCCAGCTGTGGACTCTACAGTGACTCTAATGGCATGACAGAACTTTTGTTTGAGTGTAGGGAGCACTGAGAAAAGTTCACTAAAGAAATGCATAGCTTAAGAAACTTGTGAATGTTTCTGAAACATTCCAGGGAAGTACCAAATGTCTATAATATCAATTCATTAAAAATTGGAATAAAGCAGATCAGTATCATTAAAATAGAATATTTGCAGAATAACTCTCTGATAATCATATTTTATTATTTGCTCAAATTTTTTTTCAAGACAAGATTTCTCTGTGTCGTCCTGGATGTTCTGGAACTCACTCTGTAGACCAGGCTGGCCTTGAACTCAGAGATCCAACAGCCTCTGCCTCCTGAGTGCTAGAATTAAAGGCATGTGCCATCACCCAGAAAATATTATAATTCAAAGCCCTTGAGTCTTTTCGGTTTGGTTTGGTTTTGGTTTTTTGAGACAGAGTTTCTCTGTGTAGTCCTAGCTGTTCTGGAACATGCTCTGTAGATCAGGCTGGCCTCAAATTCAGAGATCTACCTGCCTCTACCTCACAAGTGCTGGGATTAGAGGCATGTGCCACCACTGCCCAGCAGTCAATGATTTTTTTAACAGCTATCTTGATATTATGCTGATACAAGATGAGCAATGGGGAATTCAAAAAGTTCACGATTTAGGCACCTGAAAACAAAACTACAAATTAAATATCATATAATTAAGATCATCATATCGATTATCTCAAAAACGCCAGGTAACTGCAAACACTTTAGGTCATTACTTGGAATTGAGGTTTCTAACCTTCACACCCTTAGCCTTATTTACAACTTGCTCATCTTCATGCTGTTTCAAATCTCTCCCAGATTCATCATTAGTCTCTTCATCTTTTAATCTATGGACAATGGTTTGAACAGTCTTGACCATATTCTTAAGCTCATCTGGGTATGGTGTCGGATATCTCTTTAAGTTTCCCTCCTAGAGAAATAAGAGAAACATGAAATATTAGTATTTCTAACATCAATCTCAGAACTTAATGTATAATCTCTCTGAACTGTGAAGACAGATGATGGGTTTTTAAAAAATTCTGTTTTTCTCTTATATTTATTTATATATATACTTCAGATTAGGCTATTTTGTTTATTTTTCTCTTTCTTTCTCCCAGTGCTAGAGATAAAACTCTGGGGCCCTTACAAGACAAACAAGAGCTCCAGTATGAGCTCTCTCTCTCTCTCTCTCCCTGAAATATACCTTGTAAGGGCAGATTTATATTGATCTCAGTTTTTTTTTGTAGTGAAATAATTTGGATTAGTAAGTGCTTTTAGGGTAAGCAATGAATCCAATACTTCTCTGTAAGAGCATAATATAGGTTTACAGTACCAACTTTAGTCAGCACACCTGAAATAAAAGCTATCAGACTCACCCTGGGGGGTGCCTCTCTTTCATCTTTGTCTTCATCACATTCAAATGCCACTTGAGCCCGCTGTTTTCTCTGTTCTTCCCACAATGCAGGATTAAAACTTTCATTATCTGATATGAACATAACTAGAGAAAAGTAAAAGAAAAGCTAGTATATTTTACAATAATCACAGAAAATTATTACTTATAACCTTCATTATAAAAACAAGTCTAAGAGGAGGTGATAATGCATGCCTTTAATTCCAGCACTCAGAAGGCAGAGAGGTAGGTGGATCTCTGTGAGTTTGAGGACAGCCTGGTCTATACAGCAAGTTCCAGGACAGCCAGGGCTCCACAGAGAAACTCGGTCTTAAAAAAAAAAAAAAAAACAAAACAAAACCCAGAAACAAACAAATGAAGACAAGTCTATGGCAGTTAAAACTGGTCCAGGACAATAGCAACAAATTCCATGCAAGAAACAGGCATTTGCTTTAAGATTTCTTCACCATGACCAGTGTAAATTTTATCTCTTAGAAGCTGATTTGGTTTTTGTTCCTAGAAGGATTCATGAAGTTGTCAATTTAAGCACTGCAAATTCATAGGTTTTGTGTGGGACCCTAAAAAATTTAAGACAATAAAGCTACCACATCTTCCAATTTTAGAATTCGATTTAGCATTCATTTTATTCTATTTTAGAATTCTGTTTAGCACTGATAGCTCAACATGGTGGAGGGATAAAAGGATTCAAC
>CM052716.1:45793248-45839090 GCA_028551405.1 Uromys caudimaculatus | reverse complement strand
CAGGGCTTCCCAAATGCTAGACAAACACTCTACAACTGAATTAAAACCTCAGAACATTGCGGGCTATTTGTCGGTTTGCTTTGCTTGCTTGTCTGTCTGTTTTAAAGACTTGTTTATATATTTTATGTTCTGGAGTGCTCTTGTCTGCATCTACTACACCTGCAGGCCAGCAGAGGGCATCAGAAGTCATTACAGATGGTTGTGAGCCACCATGTGGTTGCTGGGAATTGAACTCAGGACCTCCAGAAGAGGGATATTAGGCTTAGCCATCTCTCCAGCACAATGCACTAGTTATCAAAACAGGGTCTCATAGCTTATGCTGCCTCTCTAACTTGCAATCCTCTGCTTGACTTTTTCTGAATGTTGGGATTATAAATATGTTTTTGTTTTCATGACTAAGTTCAAGATTTTTACTCTAACTACTTTGTGAGTTGCTTAGTATTTACTTAATGGACTATTTTTGTTAAAAAAAAAATGTGGACTATGGTTCATTGTTGATATTTCTTTGTGGTATCATTAGAAAGGTAAGAGATGTATTTCAGTTGGTACAGTGTCTCCCTGAGTTCAATTGCTAGTACTAAATGAAACCATAAGCCAGGCAGAAGGGCACTATGTCTGCAATCAAAGCAATGCTGAGTCTAAGGTGTGACATAAGATGTTCAAGTTCATCCTTATAGACATAGTGAGCTGGAGGTCAACTAGACCTACAGGAAATTCTGGCCCAAAAGATAAAAGAGAGGTTAACTAGAGCCAGGCAGTTTTCAATAATCTATTTCTAGGATTCATATAAGTAACTTACTTAAGTTTGGTAGTAATTAAAACCTGAGAAGCTCTGCCAGTGCCTGACAAATACAGAGGCAGATGCTTGTGGCCAAACATTGGACTGAGCATGGGGTCCCCAATGGAGGAGTTAGAGAAAGGACTGAAGGAGCTGAAGGGGTTTGCAACCCCATAGGAAGAACAACAATATCAACCAACCAGACCCCCCCAGAGCTCCCAGGGACTAAACCACTGACCTAAGAGTACACATGGAGGGACCCATGGCTCTAGCCGCATATGTAGCAGAGGATGGCCTTGTCGGGCATCAGTGGGAGGAGAGGCCCTTGGTCCTGTGAAGGCTTGATGCCCCAGTGTAGGGGAACACCAGGGCAGGGAGGTGGGAGTGGGTGGGTGGGGGAACACTTTCATAGAAGTGAGGGAGGGGGGGATGGGATAGGGGGTTTCAGGGGGGGGGGAACCGGGAAAGGGGATAACATTTGAAATGTAAATAAAGAAAATATCCAATAAAAGAAAGTAATTTAAAAAGCATAAAAATCATTAGTATGTGTGTACATGTGTGCATGTTTATGAGAAGAAATTTTGTGGATCATTTCTTTCCTTCCACCTTTACATGGATTCTGAGAATGAAACTCTGATAACCATTCTTGGGAGGCAAATATTTTTTACTCACTCACTGAGCCATGTTGACAGCCCTTGGATAGCAACTACAATCACCAGGCAGTCTCTAAGTGCTTAAGAGTTAAAGCACTTTACACAAGAATGTACTCAGGTTCCCAGCGTTACATTTAGTAACTCTGACCATTATTCTCATTCTCAATAGTTCCTGGTTAATTACATGTCTTATTATTTTTGAATAAATTCCTTATCATTGAAGGTTCAGGGTACCAGGCAGTATTATTTCCTACCATTACTTTAGAGTCTAACAAATCTGAATGTTGAGATACATTCATTTAACACTCTAGTATCTGACTAGAGGTCTTCTCTTTAAGACTTGCTCATATCCTGAATAATTCGAATGTGTTATGCCACTCTACTGTATAATTTTATAGTTCCTAGACATCTTTAATCCTAATGTTGATGTTCATATCACCTAAGGGACTCATAACTACAGTCACACTCAAAACTTTCCCACCTCTTTGCCACTAAATCCTCCTTCTAAATACTAAGTCACATTCCTGATTGTTGGTAAATGCTCAGGGTTTTAGCCATCTTTCTTTTCCAACTTGCAAAGCCACTCTAGGTTTTACTTCCTTCTTTAATGATGCTTCCATTTCATGATATAATAGTCATTACCACCTCCTTCGAATGCTCTTTCTCCAATACCAGAAGCAAATTTCTTCCATATCACTGAATTACCTTCATTGTCACTATGGAGGGAAAATTAATAAAAATTCCCAGAGAAGCATTCCAGACTAATATTTCCCCACCATACTGTTTTCCACCCTACCTATATTACATATATAACATGTACCTATATAAAATAGGTAGCTTGGAAAAGAATTAGCTATTTCCTTCTCCCTGTTTAAAACTAATTCCACTAGGACAGGAATGGTAGTACACAGCTTTAACCCCAACATTCGGGAAACAGATGCAGTTGATTCACTGTGAGTTTGAGGAATTCTAGATCAGCCAGGGCTACAAAGTGAAACCCTTTCTCCAAAAAGACCAATTCCTCCACCTAGACTGAAACTCTCATTCCTATTCTTTCAAATTTCCTCACTATCATCTACTTTTGGAGTATAAAAAAGGAAGGGGTTTTACTTAGCTCTATCAGCACCTGTCACATAGGTTGGCAAAAACCAGAGTAAGCTCAATGTAAACAAAATGTGTTTCTCTCAAGTTGGTGTAAAACTACAATTGAACATTCACTATCTGATTCATTGGTTTCTTAGAGGTAATAAATAAAGAAAAATATTTCTTTGACGTTCAAAGGAAATGCATCAACCTCTTGACAACACTATTGTCTCCCATAGGCTCACATTTGAATACTTTGTTCCTAAGTGGTACTACTTTGGAGTCTGAAATGTTAGGAGCTGTCTGTGCAGGAAAAGCATGCCTCTAAAAGTAACACCATGGCCCCAGCCACCACCTCTGCTTCTGTGATGCCTTGACATGTACTTCTCTGGATCTACTTATATCTGCCTCATTAAGATGAAATGAGACCTCTGAAACTATGAACTAAGGGAAATCTTTCTTCCTTTGTTTCTCCTGATTCTTTAGTCATAATAATGCAAAAACCTGGCTGATACAGTAAGAACCTGTGAGAGTCCTAAAATAATATCAATACATGATATGATCAAATAATTATCCTTCTGGTAGTAAAGATTGTTACTTAAAATATTTGTAAGAAATGAAATGATTTCCTAGTTCACAGAAGATAACATTTTAATGTCCTATTCACAGACTGACATACTATTTCAGTAAAGGGCCATATAATAAAGTATTGCTGTTTCTAGCACTCGAGAATAGGCTAGAAGTAGTCATAGACAGCATGTAAGTAACTGGCTGCTCAAATGGAACTGCTAAAGTTATTTAAAGATGAGGAAATGGAAGCTTAACCACCTAACTTGACATGGCATATTTTACTTTTATTTTATCTGTATGCATGTTTTACCTACATGTATGTCTGTGTACTATATGCATGCCTGGGGCCCACAGCGTCCAGAAGATGGATTGATCATCTTGAACTGAAGTTACCAACAGCTATAAGCTGCCAAGTGGATGCTGAGGACAGAATCTGGATCCACTGGAAGAACAGAAAATGTTCTTAACCACTAAGCCCTCTTTCCAGCCTCCTCGCAGAATATGTGTTAAGACTAACAATGAATTACACTTTTCTTCAACATTATATACTGAGTTAATTTCTAAGTTACTTCAGATCATAGCTATTTTCACTGTCTTAAAGAAAGATAGAAAGATACATACATACATACATTAAAAAGACATTGAGTATAATTTGAAAAATGTTACACACACACAGAACAACATATAAATATATGAGGCTGGAGAGATTGCTCAGTGGTTAAGAGGATTGGATGCTCTTCTAGAGGTCCTGAGTTCACAACAATCTATAATGGGATCTGATGATCTCTTCTGATATATATTAGATATACTAGAAATAATGTGGTCCTCTGTCTTCACACACTAATCCACAAGTATACACTTGTGGCTAGTATGTATGAAATAATATATCCTCTCTTGCTGGGCAAAACTCAGGAAGTAACTTAGCAGTGACATATAGTCAAAGACTATAGATTCGCAGATGACCTTGATCTAGATTTCAAGGGCATTATATACTTTAGTACGGATTTCTAATCACACAATGTTAACTAACATTAGTTAAGTACTATTTGAAATAAAGAAAGCTACAATTAATAACATTATCAATGTAACTTAAAGAAAACACACCTCTAAGTTCAACTCAGAGATGTTACTTATCATCCAACTATTTACTGAAAACTTTCTGATCAGTTTTCCAAACCCTCAATGAAATAATAAAAAGTTTTGGATCTAAGAATTCTCTTGGTACTTAGTTAAGGAGAAGGGGAGAAAGTAATTTTCAATTCCTACCATCTTCAGTCCTTGGTTGCTGAGGGAACATGTAATTAGTAAGCACCATTTTCTGAGTCTCTGAATCAGTTTCTTTTTGAAGAGGTATCAGAGGTTTGGACTAGGGAAAAAAAATAAATGGTTAATTTTAAAAAATCTATAAATATACATATCTAAAAATCCTTATAATTAGCCACCACCGATTTTATAAAGTGTCAAGGTGCAAGCTAGAAAACCAAATTTGTATGTATATATACAATAGCACTATGAACACTCATGGGAAATCTAAAAAATGCAGCTTAAATATTAGTAAGAGACAAATTTAATATACTCTATCACTGACAAAAATTGAAAAGATATCAATAAGCCAAGATAATCTATGACCTATGCATTCTTTATTATACAGTAATTTTACCAATAGAGTTATAAAACACATTTTCCATTTTATATTATTTTCTGTCTCCAGTATTTCCTTTTGCAAAAATGCTTTTAAGGGAAAAAATATTTACAAGACTTAAACTAACTAGTTATCTAAACATTTATTCCAGCCAGTCGCTAAACAGACAGCAAGTTGAAAACTGCTTCTCTCTTACTCTCCGTTAATAGTACCAACAAGACACTTGTTGGAGGTCCCAGGTATTTTAGACTTCATTCTTTTCTTAGTAACAAATAGTATCAATTCCTATTTTAAATATGCACACCTAAAATTCTACAGTACAGCCTTAAGTGATTCCATGTAGGCAGGAACTACCAGTCTTCTTTTCTATTTCCTTATCAGCTATTCTTTGGACAAACTCTTGTGAAAATATGATTTCATCCTCAACTCTTACTCCCAAATATTTTATAATTTGTGGCCTTTATCTTGTTAAAAAATAAACTGTTCTATATTTTCAAATTCCGATCATTTTCCTTGATTTGCTCACATAGGGAACTGGTGGCCCTACGCTCGCTTTCCCACAGACCTGCTTTCCTGAAACCTTAAACCCAGGCTGAGCCTTCTTTCATGCTTTGTTTCCCACAAGCCAGACAGTGCGACAGTGTCTACACTGCTTTGGGCGCATCCTGGTCTATATTCAACATAAACTTGCACTCCTGCACCACCATCACCATCTGGTTCCTAAATTCAATCTCTTTCTTAGTTCCACCAATCCCCACCAGTCGCCTAATACATATCATCCAGGAGAATCATGCTTAATTAAAAAATTTAAAATATTCCAAAAAATTGAAAACACTAAGTGCAGACATGATTGTTACAAGTAGAAAAGAACACATTTGACCTCAAAAGACAGTATGAAAAAAACACAGAAAATTAATTTTTAAATGTTACATAAAATTATTTTCAGAATATGTAGGTAAGCAGTGCATGAAACATTAAGTTTATTAAAAGAAAATCTAAAATCTCCAAAATATATCATCCCAAACATGTTAGTCAGTTTGCATTCCCACCTTTCCTATACCAATTATTTCCACAGTTATAGGTAATAGTTCAACTGATACAAAGTATAAATAACACAGATATATTTTTGGCCCAGTAGTTTCTTATTGTGCAAAGAAGAACAGGAGACTCTGGTAAATGGCATTATCAAAATTATCTAGTACATTTTAAAAAACCAATTTCCCTGGAAGTATTTTGCTATTATTCTTTTATTACATGACCCATTGTATATACCAAACCAACACATTTGAAAATGGGTGATTTGAATGGCATATGAATTAAACCTCATAAAATTTATAACTATTACTACTTATTGAGTACATGGACAGAGAAAATAATTTAATCAAGCTTTTCTAGTTCCTTGAATGCCTAACTATTGATCTGTAATCTCATTTAATTCAGATACTCACTCAGTTCTCTTGCCCTAACATTTAGGACAACAGTATTCTTGCCCTAAATCTAAAAATCACTCATTCACCAAACACTTACTAATAGCATTTTATTTTAAAGCACTAAGAACCAGACACAGAAGGCAGCAAAACAAATATCTACACTGATTTCTTAAGTTTGCAGTATACAGGAGGGATGATACACCTAACAAAGCTGGCTATTACAAAGATGTAGTCACAGGCTGACAAGGTGTGAGTGAGGTACTGAAGAGCACTGGAGACTGGCGTTTACTTACTACTCTGACAAACAGGACAGAATTTCTAGGAGGTTTAAGGTGAGGAGAAAGAATAAGGTTGGCATGGCAAAGGATACTCTTGAAGAGAACTCATTTGGTGGAAAGAATGAAACAGTCACAGCATGAACAAGACCTTGAGGCCTATGATATGCAGAAAACCACCCACATAATTTAAGGAGGTTAGTGCAAGAGTAAGACTGAGAGATCATGTGAGTTACAGTGTTAGGGTGATATGGGGCTGGAAGGGGAAAGCAGTGACACAGGAGGCAGAGACCCCGTACAAGGTTATGCTGACATCTGGGTCAGCACCATCCATTTTGTAATTACTTGTTTTTTAAAGGCAATAAGATGATATAGTGCTTGGCTAGTACAGAGGAGGCTCCAGGTTTGAGTTCTATTGGAGGTAGGGGGAGCTGGGCAAGATAGCATACAACTGTAATCTCAATATCCCACAAACCAAGACAAGAGGATTTTGCGTTCAAGGCCAGCCTAGGCTACCTAGCAAGTTCTCAAGAGAAAAGGTGGGGAGCAGGGAGAGCTCAAAAGAGATAAAATAATTTCAATAATACATACAGTTTAAACTTATTAAAAACATTACAATTTTCAGCATAGAATCCAAAATAAAAATAAATGCAAATTTCACATTTTTCTGATCACCCCAGGGCAAAACTTTAGAATATAGTTAAATATATGGCATCTGACTTTGGATTAACATGATACTCCTGGGTTCTGCACTGAACAGGGAAGGTTTACATGAAATGACACACACGAGGTATTATTCAATACTCCTGAGAGCTCAGTGATGCACTGGACTGTTGTACAATGATGGTAGTAAAGACTGCACTCCCGTGTCTGACTCCATAAAACATATCTCAGTGAGTTAAAGATCCCAGGAAACATTTGGGGCCAAAGATTAGGGGGAGCTGAATCTGAGATATCTAGGTATCAATATTAGGATTGAAACTGGGCTATATGTATGATTCAGACGCAGGTACTAGGCTAATGATATTGCTAGAAATAACGATGATGTAGAAAGTAATTTGAAAGATAGTTTACAGAAAATAAAGCAGAGGGATGTCATTCTGTAAGCCACTGAGAGAAGAACCAGGCCTGAAAAGCAGAGTGCAGAGTCATCAAGTAAGCAGCAGAAGCAGGTGAGGACAACAGGCAACTCTCCCAATCCATCATTCTCACCTTGTTTGGTAGTCATCATCTCCCCAAACTGCTCAGTTTTCATCTTTCAATTCTCTTTCATTTGCTCCTTTCTTTACTATGTGGTAACATTTTATTTCAACCACTGATTTCTCAGTAACCAAGATCTCCTTCCTGTGATGTCCTTCTCTTACACCTAGGTTGGCAATTCTAATTACAGACCAGCATGCAGGAGGCCTAGGCATAGGCTTAGGTACAGGCAAAGGGGCAGGGGCAGAAGCAGAAGGATCTCTATGAATTCATGACTAGCCTGGTCTACCTAAGCAAGTGCCAGGCCAGTCAGAGCTGTACAGAGACCACCCCCACCCCTGTCTCAAAACACAAGTAAAATAAAGTATTTGTATCACGAAACTAAGCAAACTAGTATCACTCCAATTCTGATATTTTGACTTTCTCAAAATTAATCATAAAAGTATTATTTCCTTTTTCCACTACTATTACAGATTTTTGCTTAATTATATCACTATGAATCTGCAATATTATTCTTAATAGTCAAGATAAGAAACCAGTCTAATGGGGCTGTAAAGACAGCTCAGAAGTTAACAGCTCTTACAGTGGACCTGGGTTTGGTTCCCAGCCCCCACATGACAGCTTACAACCACCTGTAACTGTGACTCCAGCCCTAGGGAATCCTATGTCCTCTTCTGACCTTTTCAGGTACCAGTCACACATACATACATTCATGCGAAACACTTAAACAAAATAAAAAATCTTTAAGAAAATAAAATGAACCTAAGTGTCCATTAGTGAATGACTGGCTAAAGATAGTGTAACATACACATAATGAAATACAAGTAAGCCTTTAAAGGAAAGGATATCTTGTGACACAGAAAAATAACTATCACAAGATGTCATCGAAAGAGGAAAACTCACAGAAAGAGAGAATAAAACCTTCTAACAGGGACTTGGGATGGGAGTGTATTGGGACATGCTGGTTCCAGCACACAAAACTGATAGAATAAAATTCAACTCTGGCAATTTCAGTCAGGAATACTTTATCACTCAAAATTGCTGAAAGAATCGATTTTATGTGCGCTCAAAACGAAGTGACCATGGCAGGAAGTCATGACACAAAGGTAGAGTGGAATAAGATTTCCTCATCTTTGTAGTTTTGTGGGTTTGGAAACTTGCTAAAATACAATAAAATTTATTATATATCTATGTGTTAAAAGTGTTTCTAAATACAGTAAGATAAATATATTTTTACATGTGATCCAAGGTTAACTGTTAACTGGCTCTATATAAACTAGAGAGTATCATTATATATTTTTGGAATACAATATATAGTTTTATATATATATATATGAAAAATACATACTATATATATGAAAAATATATACAATTGGAATTCCAGCCAAATTTAGTAGGTCAAATTGCCCACCTGATTATCTGACAGCCACATAGCAGTCAACTGTTGTAGTTTTGTAAAGCTAAAAGGCAAATTCTTTAACCTGAATGGAAAAAAACAAAAATTAAACTTAAAAATAAAAATATTTAAATGATAAGAATTACATCATAAACAGCGGTATAGCACATACCTAGCATGGACCCTATCTTCCTACCTACTAGCACCAAAAAATATTGAAAATGAAAATATAAATCATCTGAACAATGTTATATAATGGTATATTCAGATAAGATAAAAGAAAGTAAAGCCAAACGCATACTTTTATATAGGAGAAAGGACAAAAACATTATCTAGTCTTAAACATTACACACCAGCCCAGGGGAGGCTGTATTTCCTGAGGGTGAGGAGGAGTACCTTTGTCACCAATGTTAAGACATGAAAAGCAACCTCCAATATTAGTACAAAACCAGGTATGTCTGACAACTTTGTTCTAGGACTGACTGGTACATTAACTTATGTAATAGTAGCTTCTCTACTTTTTTTTTTTAATAAACTAAAAAATCAAATCTGTTAAAAAATAAAAACTTTCCATTCCATAAAGAAAGGCAAGGCCACACTGAGTACTCACTCACAAAACTGCTTGTGTTTTTATATTGAGAGAACCAAAGCTGCAGTCAGAAGTCTTGGAGAAACTGTTTTTAAAAACACTGCACTGTTCTGTATTTCAGTGGTCCATTACTGTTTTAAGATGATAATAAGTAAAAACAAAGTGCTATAAGTGCTTATTAGTGTCCAATTAAAATAGGATTATAGTGGCTTGAAAGAAAATGGCCTCTATAGGCTCATAGGGAGTGGCACTATTAGGCCACTATTGTGGCCTTGCTGAACTAGATGTGACTTTGTTGGAAGAAGTTGGGTTGCTGGATGTGAGCTTTGAGGTCTCAGAGCCTCAAGCTAGGCCTAGTGGCTATGTCACTTCCTATATGGACCAGTATGTAGGACTCTCAGCTCCTCCAGCACCATGCTTCCTGCCGTGATGAAATGGACTAAACCTCTTAACTGTAAGCCAGCCCAATTAAGTGCTTTCCTTTATAAGACTTGCTTCGGTCATAGTGTCTTTTTACAGCAATAAAACCCTAAGACAAGGATCCTATTTAAAATAAAATTTTTACTTCATCACTGCTCTCTTAGGCCTAGCTACTCTTCTGTGCACACCTTTGAAGACAGTGTTTGTGCACTTAGTGCTCTAGTTTGGAAAGGAAAATTATGACATGAAAATATTTTTTACAGAGGTATAGATTCTTTTTAAATAAATATAACTATTAGAATAATTTTAACAAGTCAGAATACTGTACTAAATTCTCTACTTTAAAATTTTTACATGAGCTTCAAATTTCCCCTACATAAAAGAGAAATACCTACTATACTATTCCAAAGGGATGGTCTCCATATTTTGTAAAGTACTACAAAATAAACTATAAAGCATTCCACAACCGTTCCTTAATCAGCTTCGGTCTCTGTGGCGGTTTAAATATGCTTGGCCCACGGGAAGCGGCACTGTGGGAGGTGTTAGAGGAGGTGCTTCACTGTGAGGCTTTGAGGCCTCATATACACGCTCAGATCTGGCCAGTGTGATCCAGATCCTCTTCCTACCTGCCTTCAGACCAAGATGTCGAACTCTCAGCTCCTCCAGCACCATGGCTGCAGCCAGGCTGCCATGCTTTCTGCCATGATGAGAATGGACTGACCCTCTGAAACTGTAAGCCAGCCCCAACTAAATATTTTCCTTTATAAGAGGTGCTGTGGTCATAGTGTCTCTTCACAGAAATGAAACCCTCACTAAGACAGTGTCTCAACCTCAGCAATCACTGTTCCAGTCTAGCAATCTTAGTGGTCAATCTGCTCTGCACTTTGGTTTTTAATGGCTCAAGCTGTGTGAGTAAATCTCTGCCCAGAAAAACATAAGATTAGATTAAAAAGTTGCTTTCTTCATTCAGCAGCAATATTAAGATGAATTTGGGACTTTAGGAATTGAAAGGTCATAAAATAACAAAAGAATAGAAATTGTGTAGTTATGTTGGCTCAAAACGAAACATGACAATCATATGTTAAGTATCATATAAATTTTGTTCATTCTTTTAATTAAAAAATTTAAGTATATGTAAAGAGAAATAAACATCAACTAGTGTCGCATTTCATATGAAACTTGAACTTCATTCAATGTATTCTATAAGTCAACTAAAGATTACAAACCTATTATCACTTAAATTGATGACTTTTAATTTTTGCATATCACCCATTTCCTCTGGAAGTGTCTCTAGTTTATTAGAATGGAGAAACAGTACAGTTATATTTTTCCAGTTTCCAATCTGAAAGAGAAACAAACTGGAAATCACAAACCTGGGATATAAACTGATAAAGGAATATTAATATATCTGAAAGTTGTAAAAAATACTCTTTACATTTACAAAAATACTACTTTTATAGTAACTATTCCTTTTAAATTAAAAGGAGAGTGTTTAGGAACATCTTCAAAGTTATATAGCATGTTATTGTTCTGATAATACATTAACTTGATTAATAAACTATCTTAGAAAGAAATAAAACACCAACATACTTAAAATATTTACAAAGCAGATAAAAATCTAACATAAATATAAAACCCTGTACCTCTGGGGGTAACTGTTGTAAGAAATTGTGATCTGCAGCAAATGTTCTTATGTTTGTGAGTTGTCCAATTGATGACGGCAAAGCTTCAATTTCATTGAAACTGCAATCCAGTTCTTCTATTGATCTTAACCTTTAATTATAAATGGAAACACATGGTTTTTAAAAATCTATACTACACTTAAAATTGAAGAACATATTAACATGAACTTTAGCAAACAAACATAATAAAATTTAATAAACTGCTAAATGTTATCAATAAATAAGCTTATTTTTATTATAAAAATAACTAAACTATATGCCAATTATTTATTTTAGATGTTTTTGGAATCTGCTTTAGATGTTCCTTATGTGAATCTATAAATATCTGAGATGCATGCTGAGATGCACACTGAGTTAACAATAACATTTTCCAGGGTCTACATGTCTACACACAACTTACCCTCCTATTGAGTCTGGTAGATACATTAATTGGTTTTCATCTATTTTAAGAGTTGTGACATTTTTCAGTGAACCTATTGAAAAAAATAATAAATCATTTTCAGCTTAGATTAGAAAGCATGTCCATTAATAGTCAATGTGAAACACTTTAGATTTGATTAGAAAACATTATCAATTAATCTACCTACAGGAGGTACCACCCCAACATCATCCATTCTTACTCTCTTGCCCAACACTTTCTAACTTCTTGTACCTCACGTGTGTGTGTGCGTGTGTGTGTGTGTGTGTGTGTGTGTGTGTGTGTGTGTGTGTGTGTTGCACGCGTGTACTTGTGGAGGGAAGAGGTAAACCCTGGGTGTCCTTCCACAGGAACCGTCCTCCTTGTTTTCTGAGCCAGGGTCTTAGACTGGGACCTGGGGCTCATACTGCGTTACACTGGTAGGCTAACAAGCCCAGGGATATGTCTTCTCAGTGCTGAGAGCAGAAGAGCATGCACCACTAAGGCTGGCTTTTAACATTAGGGCATAAAATCAAACTCAAGCCCTTATGCTTGCCAGGTAAGCCCTTTACTGATTCTCTCTCCAGCCCCCCACTGCATCGTTTAATGTCTCTGAATGATAACTAGTTTACTAACCACCCCCAAACTAAAATACAAGCAACATAAAAAGACAGACTTTTGTCTCCACTGTTCACTTTGTCTGCATCATTCACATTCTAAAGACAATGTCATGGCATGGAGAAGAATTAACTCTAATTTGCTGAATTAATATAGAACCAGCAGTATGAAGAATGTTTATCACTATATAAGAAAATAGTATATGTAATAAATGTTTCAATTCAAATATTGAAAGTACTGATTAAATGAGAGTAGAATTCTAAAATGTAAATAAACTTGACTTTAAAACAATTGGCACACTTCAACAGAGAAATATTTTAGTTTTTCTATCACATGACCTTGAAGATTTAAGTTTTTAGACTTTTTATCAAAGTGATCTATCTTCCTAATACCTCACCAAACAATTTCAAAATAGATTTAACACAAATTATATATCCATTGTGAATTTTAAAAAGTCCTTCTTCATTTTCTTTTCTTTTCTTTTTTTTTTTTTTTTGGTTTTTCGAGACAGGGTTTCTCTGTGTAGCCCTGGCTATACTGGAACTCACTCTGTAGACCAGGCTAGCCTCGAACTCAGAAATCCGCCTATCTCTGTCTCCCAAGTGCTAGGATTAAAGGCATGCACCACCACTGCCCGGCCTCCTTCTTCATTTTCTTACCTGTCAGTCAATAGTGAAGTAGCTACAGTTTCCAAATAAGAGCTAAGATTTGCTTAGGATAAATAAAAATAGCAACAACTGTAGTAAATTGTGAAATGGAGCAAGCACATCAGGGAAACTTCCAAGTCATATTTATATGTGTTAGCACAGTAAAACATTAACAGTGATACTGAGTTTCTATGGAAGTCTTGAGTAAAAAAAAAGAAGTCTTTAATAATTTAAAAAAAAAAAAAAAAAAAACCTGTTTAAAAGCAATACAGACCAATAGTCTCAGGTAGCTGCTGAAGGGAATTACTTGATAAGAGAAAGTCCTGGAGGTTCTCACATGTTGAAATTCCTTCTTCAACCATTTCTATATTATTTTTAGAAACATCCAAGTATGTGAGCTGTCTCAAACTACCAATAAACTATAAGTAAAAGACAAAAAAAAATGCCATTATTACATCAAATAATTTTTAAAATTCAGGTAATAAGAATATAAAGCTTCAGTTAATAATTAAATATGAATGTTTTCTAAACGAAGAACCACTGAGATTTTCATATACATACCCCTGGAATAAAAGTCAGTCTATTGCCATCCATCCAAAACTCTCTCAATCCACTTAGTTGTTCAAGTACTTCAGGCTGTTTACACAGGAGGGGAAGAAGTCAATTAGTTTACATGACTATGTATCTGGCTAAAGAAGCCCCCGGAATTTCCAAGATAGTCTTTAGTTAGAAGTGTAATGGAGAAAAGAGGGGGAAGCACTGCCAAGGTGTCAACTTGTGTACAGAACTATTGTTATTATCAATGGGAAAACCAAAGCTTTCAAAAGGAGATTATATAACATGTGCTTAAGCTCTGAATTCCCAAATTGGGCCATATCTTTATACAATTAATAATTAATAGGACCCACTGTTTAAAACTGTATAATTAAAATATTACTATGTATTACCAAGAGATACATACAACCTTTTAGAAAACTTCAGGAAAAAGGTCAAAAGAGAAAAAGTGACTTTTTCTCTCTCTCCGTGTGTGTGTGTGTGTGTGTGTGTGTGTGTGTGTGTGTGTGTGTGTGTGTGTGTGTGTACACGCGCGCGTATACGCGCGCGCGCGCATACGCGCACGCGCGCGCATATGTGCATGCAGGAGGCTAGAAGAGGGATCCAGATCCCCAGAACTACAGTTACAAGTTGTGAGCTGTCCAATGTGGATGCTGGGAACTAAACACAAGTCCTTTGACTGAAAGAGGAATATGACAACAATACTTTAATACGTAAACTCCTAGTAGAAAATCAGAATATGTAAGGTGAAATTATATATAGCATTGAAGAGCTAAACTCACCAACCCCCTTATGTTGCTGTGAACCTTGGTATTCAGGTGAACTTGCTCTTGGGCACTGGCTATTTAAGCTGAAGGTTTGAATGTCTCCTTGAAGTTGCTATGTCTCTTAGCTCAAAGACCCACATATAATCATTAAGTATGCAATGGCAAAGGGTACTATCATATCCAACCAAACAGCAAGAGTCATACATTAAATTCATATTGTTCCTATTTATTGTTAACAAAAATAGGTAAGTCTTCAAGAAGTAGTAGTAAGTTTTATGGGCTTCATTTTTGTTTAGCTGCTCTCCCACATTTTGGGATTACTGGAGTACCTGGCCTATCCTCCCAATATTTAGGTTGCTATTTTTTTATTCTGCTTGTGACACTAATAGATATTCTTTTTTTTTTTTCTCTAAAGGATGATTCTGAAAGCTAATAATAAGGACAAAAAGGATAACTTAGGAAGCAAAGCATGCACTTTTCATAAATGCAACTTTGCAAATATAGGGAAATCAATCAGAAATCATCTTCAATTAGAGTATGAAGAAGTAGGCTGGACCAGTGGGTAAGTAGTAAAAGTGGATAGCTCAGTGGTTCAGAGAACTGCTGCTCTTTCAGAGGAATTGAGTTTGATTTCCAGAACATGCTGGCTCACAAATATTTATAACTCTAGTCCTAGGGGATACAGCATTCTCTTCTAGCATCTTCAGGCGTCAGGCATACAAGTGGTGTACAGATAGACACATATGAAAGCAAAACACCCATACATATAAAATTCAAATACAATATGCAAAAGTACTTTAGAGAAAGTATAAGGTATTCCAAATACCACGGTTCTTTACTAACTATAGTTGAAATGTACAAAACGCACAAGAGAGATTCTTGTTCTCGACACTATCATTTAAAAGCTGCCATAAGTTTGAACAACTAAATTATAAACACAAATTTTAAATTATTTTTACAGTTATTGAATACCTTTAAAAAAAAAAAAAAAAAAAAAAAAAAGGTCCCTGGCTTATTTTCTGAGCTATTTTTTAAAACTTACATAAATAGAAAAACTGCACACTTTTGCCATTCCTTACAGATTCAGCAATATAGTTCACTTAGAAGTCAGGAACAAACTCAACTGACAGATCTCAGGGCAAACTCAAAAATAGTCTTTCCCACAATAATTTTCCTTTTAACTAGTAAGTAAAACTTGGAACTATGTCATATAAGCCACATTTGATGAGTTCCCCCCACCCACCTGTAAGCTGTCAGAATCTCTACTTAAACTAAAACATTTTTTTATCTCTAAGACTTCTAATCAATTTCCTATTTTGTCTAACCATTTGTCAGATTATCCTTTGGTTAATTTTCTTACTAGACTGTAGAGTTCAGGTTAAGATTTTAAAAAAATAAACATGCAGTTTCACCTAATTTTTAACAGAAATATTTCCACTAACACATTGTATTCCTGATCAAATGCTGGACTCATGGCCTGTGAAAGTCCCAGGACTTACCACTTCTGTGAATTCGTTACTTCCCAAATCCAGTCTTTCCAGCTGGGTCAGTCTATTCATGGTTCTATTGACAAAGTAACAAAGAATTAACCACACAAAAATATCAATTACACAGAAACTTTCAAGTCTCATGGTTTAAAACATACCCATATAATGTAGATATCTTTCAAAGGTTTTGTTAAGAATACAAGCAGAATTAGATACTAAGTTTAAATTAAAGCAACATGGTTGTAGAGACAGTGCAGTCCTTACAAGTACTTGCTCTTCCCCCAGAGGACTTGGGGTTCAATTCTCAGCACCTACATGGTAGTTCACAACCATTCACAACTGTAGTTCCAGGGTATCCAGTGCCCTCTTCTGAGTTCCACAGGCACCAAACATACATATGGTGCACATACATACATGCAGGTGAAAACACTCACACATGAAATGGGTACATTTAATAAGAAAAAATTTTAAGTTAAAGCAATAATATATCATGTTCAACATTCCACAAAGATGTCAATACTTCTTTGTAAAAAAAAATTAAAACAACATCAGAGGAGTTGGTTTAGAGAATCTACAGTCAGTTCCCAGCACCTATATAGTGGCTCACAATCATACCTAACTCCAGTTTCAAGGGATCTGCTGCCATTTTCTGACCTCTGCAGGCACCAGGCACATTCAGGCAAAACATTCATTACATTAAATAAAATAAATAAATCTAAAAACAAATTAAAAATTAGAAAAATGCAGATTCTGAAATGAAAGATATGCCATAATTCTCTTCTACAAAACATGTTTTAACCAAAATTAACTGCAAACTCACTCAAATGTGTATTGATGTCTTGAATTGCTTAATTAGAAAAACATCTCTTTATATACACTGAGGCACTATTACCTTCCAGATAAGACCGTGGCCTGGCAGTGGTGGCGCACGCCTTTAATCCCAGCACTTGGGAGGCACAGGCAGGTGGATTTCTGAGTTCAAGGCCAGCCTGGTCTACACAGTGAGTTTCAGGACAGCCAGGGCTACACAGAGAAACCCTGTCTCGGAAAAACCAAAACAAAAACCAAAATAACCCCCCCCAAAAAAGACCATGTTTCTTACACACCAAGACTTTGCAGCATAAGATAAAATAATATGACAAGTTCATTGAGCTACCATTAGTATTACACATTCAAATATTATTGTATTGGAAATAAAACCTTAAAAAAACAAAGGGACCTTAAAATTTAAAAAATATGGAAACGTGAACAGTAAACTCTGTTAATACATTTTCCAGCTTTCAAGAAAAGAATGTAATAACACACATAGCAAATGTAATGGAATTACGTCATGGGCCCAAACTGAATAAAGCCACTTTTCTCCAATCTGTATATTTTAAACACAACACTTAATCACAACCTCTTTAATTCATTTCACAACTTGATAAAAGCGACTTTTACATGAAAGTGACTTTGCTAAAGAGTACATAAGAGTGCCTAACATCTGGCACTACAGTTCTAGTTCCCTTATTCATGTCTATCTTTGTCTATGAAGCCAATTAGTTCTAATTTTCTTCCTAAAAGACTACAGAGAATATCCAGGGTCTTTATCAAATGTATAAAGTCACATGTTATGTTATCACGTTGATATCTTCAAACTATTATAAAGCTAGATGGGGATATGAGAAAAGTGAAATGAGTTGTGAGGAGAAATAACTGAAAGAACACAGACGCATTCTTGTTTTGACATTGTCAAACTGACAAGATGGCAGAAATTTACTTGTAGCAATTGAATACACAATAAACAATTGGGCAGTTTGAAGAAATATAACCTACTACTTTTGGGCCAGGGTACAAAATGAAAAGCAAAGTACTAGAAAAGCTCAATCACAAAAGAGTATCCTGGAGACAGTTTAAGGCAAATTTAAAAATGAAGAGTAATATAGGTAGGTGACAAACAGAGGAAATCCATTACAAGCACTCAGCATTTAAGTCTGTTGATCTGAGCAACTTTAGTTCTATTTGTACACTTCAGAAACCTCAGGGAAGAGATTGCATACTAGAATAAGAACATGCTGCCTAATTCAAGGAGAAATTAGACTGTTCCTCAAAACTTATCAGTGCCCACAGAATCTTTCAGGCAGTATTAAGTTTCACTTAACTGTATATGTAAAACAAGTTTTCCCACTGTTTTAATCACACACAAAGATCTAGAGTCTGTAAGATGGCTCAGTGGATAAAGACACTTGCTGCTAAGTCTAACAGTCTTAGTTCTACTTCCAGGGGAGAACTGATTCCTTCTCACTCTATCCACATATGATTATGTGCATACAGCCTTGATTTCTAAAATGTAAATCTGGTCACACAATCTAAATGTACATATATATATATAATATTAAAAAACATGGCCTCTATATTTATACCTTATAAAGTTACAAAGATTTTAATTATACAGCTTTTTTAAAAAACGAAAAAAAAATGTATTTACAAATTCATTTACATAACCACATGAATTTCCCAAGAGTTAAAATTCACTGAATTGCCTATGGTATCAGGAGGTCTGTAGGCTACAACTTGCATCTTCTATATCCCTATGGGAACATATGTTATATAGCCTTGGTCCCTAGCCTGTAGTATACTCAGAAGTGGTGGAACCTGTAGAAAAGGGGTCCAGTGTTAGAAAGTTAGACCAGGGGAGGGTAAAGAAGGGGCCATAGGAACTCGACCACTTGCTTTTCTCTTTCCTTCCAAAATGTCACAAAGTGATCACTTTTTTTCTGCCTCACCAGGGTGTGCTGTTCTCTACAAGGCCAAAAGACATCAGCCAACTACAAAAAACATAGGACATGAGCTACAATAAACCTTTCCTCAAAGTCTGTATCAGAGCAACAAGATGTCAGCAGGTGACACTCACCACCATGCGTGACTCTTGAGATTGATTCCCAGAGCCCACATGGTGAAAGTAGAGAATAGACTGATAAGTCATCTTCTGACCTTAACAATCAAATCATGGCATGAGCGCGCGCACGCGCGCGCACACACACACACACACACACACACACACAAACACACACACACACACATATGGGGGGCACAAACAGACAGAGACAAAGAGAGACAGAAAGCAATAAATGGAAACTGCACTTCTGTTTTCTACCAATGTTTTGGAGTTGAAAATGTCTGTATTAGTTGTGTTTCTCATTACTATGATAAAATACTTGAATAAAGCATTACCAGGCATTTTGTCACAGTGAAAGAGAGCTACCTTTCTGTCATTAGCTATTACAATAAACAATTTTTTTTAGCTTTTTCATATCTCTTCATACCCAGGAAAGCTTTGAACTAAGCCAGTATCAAATCAGTAATATATACCTCATAAAATCATAATATGATTTTCTAATTTATACTTATCAGCACGACTACAAACTTCATCCATGTAATAAAGCAAACCACTAGGCTTAACACAGTCATTGATAATTAACATCAAATATGGTCTCTGCTCTCAAAGACATATAATCATGAAGGGGACACACATGGTGATGTATACATGTTAATCAGAGAAGAAGAGTATAACAGAAAAAAGATACCTTAAAATTAATATCTATTGTAAAGCAAGAGCAGCCAGAGAAAATAAAACAATTGTGGATATGTTCTCCTAAAATTTTATTTGCAAATATGTATGGTAATTTATATTTAACCATAGACTAACTACTAAACTTTATAGTGATGCATTGAAAATTCTATTATTTGTTTAGTAAATGGCCAAAGACTACAGTCTATTTTGCATTAGAAGTTCCATCTTTTAAATTATTTAATATTACTATTTGTTCTTAAGAATCTGTATGTTCTTGATGTTAGTTTGTATTAGAGAACCAATCACTCATTTCTAGTTTTACAAGACTATAAAGTCATACAAAAAGTTCTGTAGTGGTTGAATAGGTTTGGCCCCCACAGACTCATGTGTTTGAATGCTTGGTCCACAGCTAGTGGCACTATTAGGAGGTGTGGCCTTGTTGGAGGAAGTGTGTCACTGTGGAGTGGGCTTTGAGGTCTCCTATGCTCAGGCTCTGCCCAATGTATGGAATGAGAGCCTCCTCATGGCTGCCTTTGGATCAAGATGCAGAGTTATTGGCTCCTCCAGCACTATTTCTGCCTGGACACTGCCACCCTTCCCACTATGAGGATAATGGACTGAGTCTCAGAAACTGTAAGCCAGCCCTAATTAATGTATCATGAAAGAGAGTTGCCTTGGCATGTGTCTCTTTACAGCAATAGAACCCTAAAAAGGCATGTAGTTACAAAACTTCACATGAACATTTCGTGAATCACTGTGAATAATGTGTATGAGCTCTAGCATAGACTCTGAGACTCAGATTTTCTTAGTATTAGATTTTTTTGTGTCACATATAAGACTGTAGTTCAAAGACGTATGAAATCAGTGCTATCATGTTACCATACTTAACACCAACAGACCCACACATTTTTATATTTAATACAAAGAATTATATAAGAACATATCTTCCAAAATAACATATACTTGTGTATTAAATAAAACTACTTCAGGTCTTAAGAATGAAAAACTCTAAACTGGATTTGGAAGAGCAACACACTGACTTACTTAGGCAACATTTTCAACTGGTTTTCTCTAAGTTCTAGTATCTGGAGTTTAGTTAATCTGTAAAATAAAGAACAGATCAAGACAAAAGAATCAAATACAAGGAACTGCATTCACAAGTGCCACATTCTAAAGTAAAGTAGCAGCATTAACTCTGTAATTACTACAGGTAAAGTAAGGTTAAATGTAAAAGAGGGGGAAAAGAAATTTTAATAGAGCTAGGCATCCTTTAATCCCAGCACTATGGAGGCAGAGACAGGTGGATGGATCTGTGAGTTCAAAGCCAGCCTGATTTACATAGAGTCCCACATCAGCAGGGGTTACATAGTAGACCTTGATCAAAACAAACAACAATAAATAATGCTGTGTTCCTCAAAATTAAAGTGAGAGAAAAAATTGAGCACATTTTTTTTTTCCCCAGACAGGTTTTCTCTGTGTAACAGCACTCGGTGTCCTGGTACTTGATTTGTAGATTAGTCTGGCCTCAAACTCACAGAGATCCACTTGGTTCTGCCTATGAAGTGCTCAGATTAAAGGTGTGCACCACCACATCTGTTGAACACAATTTAAAAAACATTTTTAAATTATTGTATGTGCATTATGTGTGTGTATGGGTATTCATGTGCCACAGCACAAACGCAGAGGTCAAAGGACAACATTATGCAGTCAGTTCTTTCTTTCCACCTTTTTTAGGTTTCAAGGCTTTTACTGGCCCCAGGCAGACTACTTTAATACATTTTCAAAGGAACAAAGTGTTTATTCCTAATTTTCAATTCTAGAATAAACTGTATGCCTTTTACTAAAAAATACCTACAAACCGCTTACCACTCTAGTATTATAGGACAATAATGCAAATGTCTAAGAAGAAATAAATTATGAGAACATTAAGGATCACAAAGAAAAATTACTCTGACACTTGAGGGTGGGCACAGAGGGATGAAAGAGACTTCTTTAATTCTCAAAGGGAAAACAGCTAATTGTTAAGTCACTTTAGAACTTCGTAAAAGCTAACACAGCACTCAGTGTCTCAAACACAGATGCACAGCTCACATTGAAATATCTGATCCTGCCAGCTTCTACAGCGTTTTGTTTCATTTTGAAACTGGCATTTACTGTTTATTTGGAGTTGTAAATCCAAGTGGAAATAATTCAAAGGAACTATAAGAATTGATATGCTTGGAAAAATTACAAGAGAAATTCCTATGGACTGTAATTAATGTGTTACTATTTTGAAGTTGTGTGAACATTACAGAAGCTAACAATATAAATGTCTTTAAAATAATCTATAATTTACCTGCCAAAATTAGCTGGTAAGAATTCAAGGAAAGCATCATTCAGATATAACTGGGTTAGGTTTAGCAGTTGAGAAAACCCATCAGGGAGCCTATATAAAATATAAAAGAATTAAATTAAGTACATGTTTAAGATGTCAGTTTCTTGCCAAAAATCTCTCTCAGAATTTGTATAATAAAGGTAGCTTCTCAACAAATAATAGTTACATTTTTACTATCAGTTATCTTTAAATTAAGCTGTCTTTTTCTAACTTATCTATTGTAAAACTAATAACAGCATGCCTTTGTAAAAAGGAAGATAAAGTGTCTTAGTATCATAAATCTACACAAAATACTACATTTAAAATGAGCAACAAACAATTATATGTAGGACATAATTATGAATCAGCCGGTACCTTTTAATATATCTCATCCAACATAAAAGGGTCATATAAGGAATTTCTAAACACTTACTAATGTAGTAAAAAGAATGGTTTTTGTTGTGAAAACTGGTCCTGCAGGATGTTAAGCTATAAACCTGGACTCTACAAACTTAGATATCAGTAGTATCGGTATACAGACACACACACACACACACACACACACACACACACACACAGACACACAGATACACAGACACACACACACAGACACACACACACACACAGACACACACACAAACTCACATGCCCACTGTGAAAAAAGTAAGTCTCCAAAAATGCTAAATGCCCTCAAAGATTAAATAGCCAACAGTAAAAAATCACTGGTTTTATATTATTTCCAGTTTCAACTTTTGGGTCTATGAATGATTAAGGCTGTAGAGCTTCATAATGAGCAAAGGAAAAATTGAACAGGGAAATGACAGATTAAGGCCAGGTAAGAACCTGTTCTTAGTTTATACTTCTATTCATCTGCTCATAAAGCGAGTGACAGCTGTGAAATTTGATGCTAGAAAAAAAATCCAAATGCATATCTATTTCATCTCTAGATATTTGTCCTGGATTATTACAGGCATAAATTCCCATGCAGTAAGATATATCAGACTTTGACTCGTTTATTTTTCCTTTACTTCACAATATCCCACCATCTTCGAAACCAAGTAAAGTTTTGGTAAAACTTCTTATGGAGTAAGTATTCTAGATATTCTTTCAACATGGTTGTACTAAGCTGTGCTTCATTCTATTTACCGCTAGCATTAACATTTCAATTTTGTAACATTTAACAGCTTTCGTTCAAGAAAACCTTTTTTTTTACAGACATTACTATTATAAAAGAACACATACCCTCAGGTATATGTTGTAACCAATTATCTGCCTTTTTCTTCAGTTTTCTTTCTTAGTTTGTTTTGGAAGTGCCCCATCTGATGGCATGTTCAAATTTTAGCCTCACTTTTTACACTGACTATGAGATCTAGAGCACTCGCATTCTCTCTTTAGATCTCAAATTTATATCTGAGGTATATGGGTCAGAAAGACTATTAGAAGGTATCTAAAACGGAATCTCTGTGGGGCTGGAGATGACTTAGGGTATAGTAGTACTGGCTGCTCTTCCAGAGAATCCAGGTTTGATTCCCAGAACTCACAGGTGGCTCACAAGTGTCTATTGCTTCAGTTCCAGGGATTCAAAGCTCTCTTCTAGCTCTTCAGGTACCATGCACACACATGGTACTCAGACATACATGCAAGCAGCACCAGTTTCTCATTCACCCATATTCATATTCTCTCTCTCTCTCTCTCTCTCTCTCTCTCTCTCCCTTCCTCCTCCCGTCTGCCAATACATACACAAAACAAACCTGAATCTCTGTATAACTTTAAGACTGATATAATTTTTTTCTTAAAGTAACTAAAGAAATTATTCTATACACTACAAAATTGTTATTGCTCTATAACTGTTATAGTAAAAAAAGCAACTTATAATTCAGCTGAAAGACTTACTTAGAAATAGGATTTACACTGGCCTCCACAATTGTCAAAACTTTACAATTTTTAATATTTTCTGGAAATTCTTGTATTCCTAGAAAACAATCAAATTAATAGAATACATTAGCGATACATCAGTCTATTAATAGAATACATTAGAGATACATCAGTCTTGAAAAAGAGGTGTATTACAAAGGCCATAATACTAATAGTCATTGTGGAGATTCAGAAACTAATTACCAACTAAGGAAGAACTCAGGAAACTGACACACCAGTGTGAATCAAGCCACCTCCATAACAATCTGTCTCCCTTCTAACTTCCTTTCATTTGCCTCTTTATAACTGCTAACTACTTTAATAAGTTTTCCTTCCCTTTCTTAGAACTTCTGGAAATGAGTATCTTCTTTTATGAACTGGTGAATGATAAAGACACAAAATGCAGAACATTTAACATTCTGGGTTTTTTCCCTCAGGTAAAAAGAAAACTGCTTTCAAAACAGTGGGCTCCAGACGGGGCTGGTACGGAGCATATATAAAGGAACAACGCTGCAAAGGAACCTGTAGGTAAAGAGGTGGAAATACAGATGAGATACACCCAAAATGTGCCCTGAGGAAGTACTGTCTAACCCCAAATAAACATGTTCTTACTTCTTCCCAGTTTGTCCTTCCCCCTCTCTACACTCTTACTTCGTATCACCCACCGGTACACTTCTGATGTAACTATCTAAGAGCCATAGTGTTTCTGCACATTGTCATGTGCATGTTTCAAGTGACCTAAGCATTTTAGTTTCTGTATGTTCTTCAGACCAAGTAAGGTAAAGAATTTCTTTTTAATTCCCAATCTGCTATACACCTGGGTATTTGAAATAGACCTTTAAATTATTATCAAATTTTGATACAAGATTCTAAGCACATAATCATTTTTTTAGCTTATCACACTAAAAATATAGGAACAATCTGTGAATTGGAAGCAGACACAGACTAATTTTAAGTACTAGCATCACCCTACTCTGAATGAACACTAATTAGGAAACTTTTGAAAAGCATCCCCCAAATGAATTTTATACAGTTCCAATCATTAACACAATATCATTACCCAATAAGGTTGTCACTATAGGGTTCTTTAAGATCATGTCAATTTCATCACAGAAGATTCTAGATTTAAAAAACCTTGCTGTAAGAGCTCCACGGTATAAAATGAATGATGCAAACTCTACATCTAGCCAATGACTTTGGTCAAAACTCGCTAATGAAGTGGGTATGGCAGAATGTGTACTTAACATATGCAAGGTCCTGGGTTTAATCCCCAGCATCATTACAGAAAAAAAAATCATCTACAGATGCCAAGAATTAGCAGATTAAAAAGCATAATAGTAATATTGTCACAGAGAGTCCTCCTACAAGCTACTTCTGGAAGAACAAAGAGTGGAATCTGCTGAGTATCACCTAAATGAAATGCTGTAGGGCAACTGTTCCCAGCCTCCCTAATGCTGCGACCCTTTGACACAGTTCCTCATGTTGTGGTGACCCCAACCATAACATTATTGCATTGCTACTTCACAGTTGTAAACTTGCCACTGTAATGAATTGCAACATAAATATCGGGTATGCAACGCCTATGGGATTGCAACCCACAGGTTGAGAAGCGCTGCTTTCGAGTTACTAGTAGTTACCAGTTAGCCTCATCACAGGGCAAAAGCATACAACTAGAATTTAAATGATGGGAAGCATCAAACAAACTCATATTAAAAGTGCTGTTAAAGAAATGGCCAGTATGGTAAAAGTTAATTATCAAGAAGGGGGAAACTGAGAAACTAGGTGGGGAAATCTGTCTTAAGAGACCTGACTAAATATAGCACATGAAAGTAACAAATTCCAGTATGGATGTTGAAAATATATTTTGCTGGTAAAAGCATACAACCACTGTGGAAAATAATCGGATGGTTCCTCAAACATTTTATATAGATTTACAAATGACCCAGCAACTCTCCACTAATAGATATGTATCTAAGAGCATGTAAAACATGTGTTCAAATAAAATGTTGTACATGAATGCTCATGTTATTTATAATAGCCCAGATGTCCATCAATAACAACTGACTATCTAAACATAATAAATAGAATATAGTATGTTCACACCTATGGAATGTCATTATATGGTAGGTACACCATGAATGAGTCCTGAAAAGGTTATGCTAAGAGAAGGTAGCCAGATACAAAAGGCCACATAGTGTATGGTTTTATTTATTTGAAAAATCCACAATGTATCTTTTTTTGATATCCAAAGAAACAAAGCAAGTATGAGGCTGCCTGGTGTTGTGGAGCTATTCCCTCCAAACTGAAACTTTCAATTGAAGCTCATAAACTTAGAAGGCTCACCAAACTTTGAAAGAGTCTCATAGTTTCTCCCCAACATCATGTAAGAATAGTAAACAATCACTGGGGAAGAGGAAACTCCAGTGCAGCTTCTCTACAAGCAGGAGGTCAGGGATGAACCTTCCATGAGCTGTCGCCAGCTTAGTGATGATTCAGCTGCCCTAGCATCCATACTTCTATAAGCAACCCCAATAAATGCATTACCTTGGAACACTAAACCTTGGAATAATTTCTTTGATCTGTCTTTGATGCTCTATCTGATGTGGAAAAAAAAAAAGGTTGGCCACATCTCCACAGAAGAAAGTTACACCAGAGCCTAGGAGCTACTAGACAAGGGTACAGAACTGTCTAGAGGATGATAAAAACATTCTATGTAAGTACTGGCAATACTGGAATAAAAATAGAACTATGCTAAATTCTACAAAAATGCACAAAGTAAGAGCTCTTTTTAGTTTTCAAAATTCTATTATTCCTTCCCTTTTCTAAACTTCACATGACACTTTTTAAATACTAAGTTCATCCAGGTACCTCAAATTCAAACACATCTTTATTTTATTATTCAGCAAAAATATAGCAAACACAGAGTAGAAGACATGTTATGAACTACAAATACTAGGACTTCATCAAAAGTTAAACTGTAGTGAGTGGTCTGGGGCGATGGCCCAGTCAGTAAATTACTTACGATATAAGAATGAGGGCCTGAATTTTGATCTCCAGAACGCATGTAAAAAAGCTGGTCATGGAACTACACACCTGTAACTCATCTCTGGGGGGTAGGGACAGGAAGACGCCAAGGGCGTCCTAACTAGCTATTTTAGCCAAATCAGTCAGTTCCAGGCTCAGTTAAACACCTTATCTCAAAGAAATAAAGTGGACAGACGGCAACTGAGAACACTATCTGATTTCAACCTATAGCCTCCACACAAGCAACATGTACAAAGACAGACAGACAGACAAGACCCAGTGTCTGTCTGTCTGTCTGTCTGTCTCTCTCTCTCTCTCTCTCTTGTGTGTGTGTGCGCGCACACACACACACACAGAAAAGAAAATGATTTTACCACACTTCACTAGAGTTCATTCTCATCTTTTGTCTGTTTTCTTACTCTTTCAGATCTCTTAAGGTTGTAAGGTATAAGCAGACCTCATTCTTCGGGCTTATCCCCCATGCTTATGACCTCAGTGAATGTGCCTAATCTTAGTCATTACGTATTATCTATATGGTCACGATTCTTAAATGCATACATCCAAAACTGTTTTTATGACTTAACTCCATGCTTAAAAATAACTGATGAGAAATTGGTATCTCAAACAAGAAAGCAAGCAAGCAAGCAAGTAAAAAGCCTGAGCTCCTGAGATAGCCTAGAAAATGGAAATCTTCCTCAGCTATACTTCAGATAAGGAGGGTCATAATAATAAGTGGAATATATAAAGAACTGCAAAAATTAAACACATACACACATAACCCACAAACCGCAATCACTAAGTAGGACGGGCAAGGAGATGGAAGGGTATCTTAAGGTGGGGGAATCAACCAAAACAAAAGGATTTATGAAAATGATAAGGAAACCTGTTACTTAGTAAACCAATTGAAAACCATTCCCAAGTTGTCCCTTGAAACTGCAGGGCCTACCAAATCCCTCCATCTCAGCTAATAGCATTCCTGCCTTTCCAGATGCATGATAAAATCAACAAGATTATATATACTTCGTGTCACACTCACATGCGAGTCTGTGTTTTGTTTGTTTGTTTGTTCTTAAGGAATGGTCTCACTCTGTATTTTCAGCTGTTCTGGACTCACTGGGAAGCTCAAACTGGCTTAGAAACCATGCAGTCCTCAAGTCTCGGCTTTCCAAGTGCTGAGATTACAGGCATGAGGCACCATACCCCATTTAAAAGACATCATGAAATAATGATTCTACCTTCAAGGATACATGTCCATAACCTGCCCACAGCTTTCTGTACCACTAGTATCTCCAAGAACTAAAATTGCATTTGAATTGGTTGTTTTTCCACCCATGTATTCAGACTCCTCATATATATAGTTAAGCCTAAAATCAATGTGCATACAAACGCATACAACGAGGCACTACATTTACTGGTTCTTCAAATCACAGCTTCTTTCTTTATTCCTAATATAATGTCATTTAGCTGTTACTCTGTCTTTACTATCATATGTGTTCATCACACTTGCTATGCATACTAAAACCTTATATTAAGTTAATATACTAGCTATTTTCTCCTTCTGGCACTTACTTTACTATGTGACACAGTTCCTTACTTTCCTTAATGGTAATCCCAAAGAGGCTTACCCTCACAGGACATGTATTATCTATCTCGTCTGAGGGGAAGAGAAAAATGGGGAAATTTTAGGGGACAAAGGAAAGAAGCCACAGCTGCTCAAAATGCCAAACATCTCTTTCTCCATTACTACATTTAGACAATGATACCTTTTGCTTTTCTGTAGTCTTGTCGTTCCTATAGACAAGATTTTAACCAGCTGAAAGTCAGAAATTCTAATACAATTAAGATTTGCTGTATTAGCTATCAACATAATCAAAATTTCTTTCATATATTTCAAATAAGAATACTAGAGTATCAATAAATCATACTTACAGCCTAAAAATACATAGCCAAGTATGATCTTTGTCTTTTCATACCTATAAACCTAAAGGACTCTCGCAAGGAATCCACTGTACTAAAAGATGTGTCCTTTCTCTGTGTGTATTTGTTTGTTTGTTTGTTCTTAAGGAATGGTCTCACTCTGCAATTTAAGCTGTCTTAGACTATGAAGTCCAGACTGACTTAGAACCCATGCAGTTCTCAGGTCTCAGCTTTGCAAGTGCTGAGATTACAGGCATGAGTGACCATGCCCTACTTAAAAGACAAGTCTTAACACCCCTGTGCAACTTTTTTTAACCCATAGCTTTGCCTGATCAGATTACTCTATCCAAGGCGCTTCAGAAACCACCCTGAAATCGCAAATACCAAACAGGAGGGGAGAATGGGAAGATGGTTCATTTGCCACATAAGCACGAAGACCTGAGTTTAGATCCCCAAAATCCACAGTCAAACAAACAAACAAACAAACAACCCTGTATGCACACCTGTAATCCTTTGCTAGGGAGCAGGAGCTAAGAAGACCCCTGGTGGTTTGTTGGCCAGCCAGTCTAGCCACAAGAATAAAGGACAGAGCCAAGTATGTTGACACACACCTTTACTCCCAGAATTCAGGAGGCAAAGGCAGGCAGATTTCTGAGTTCCAGGCTAGACTGGACTACATAATAAGTTCCAGGGCAGCCAAGGCTACAGAAAAGATCCGGTCTTAATAAAATAAGATTAAAAGACAATGACTGAAGATATCTGACACTGATCTCCACATATACATGCACATGAACATATACACACAAATGCACAATAAAATAAGGGCAGGGGAGGTCCCTCTACAACCTTTTGAAGTAAAACTTCAGAAGTCACTGACATTTTATGTATTCAGCAATTGCTAATGCAACTAAGGGTTCTGGGGAAAATTATATCTATACTTGGGTATATTCCATCCTTTCTGAGTGTTTCTCTTTCTATTCCTCAGTGTACTTGAATCTATGTTTAACCACCACCACCACCACCCCCATCCAGGGTTTTTCTGTGAAGTCTTTGATGGCCTGAAACTCAGAGATCTGAATGCCTCTGCCTTCCAAGTGCTGTGATTAAAGGTATGCACCATAATCACTGGGCTACCAATGTCTTCTTAATAAACTCTAACTTTTCTCTTCATATTAGGTTGTTCTGAATGAAATTCCATTGTGGGATACAATGAAGAACCAAGGCTTCACATGAGTAGAGGTCTTGTACAAAATTCCCTAGCTGCTATAGGGATGCCCCACTGCCAATGACATACAGAGTCACTTTGTTCTAAGTGAAAAATAATTGGAATTTTGTCACAACCTACTTAATTCTCTTATAATTTCAACCATCAACAGATTGTTGGTTATAGTAAAACTAGGCAGGCATTCAGAAGGAGAAATTAATGTTCTGCTAAACTACTTCACAGGACATCATTATCAAGGCAGAGACAAATTTGCAATCAATTCCAAACAAGGACAAAGCACAACTGCAGTCCAAACTAGTAAGTATCAAGCATCCCTTATTTCCATGAAGACGTGATTCCTGGATCTTAACCAGTGATAGCTTTGTCTTTACTGTAGTCTGTCCTGCAGTAAAGTCTAAGACAAAGTTTAAGATAGCAATCACGGCATTACTCCTGGTAGCATTTCACTGAGGAAATGCTCTTTTTCTTAAACCTTCCATAAAATTACCAAGTAAATAGCAATCTAAAGCCCAGATCCTGTAACTCTTAATATACTATGAGATTCAATTAAATTGTCGTGTGTATGGTTTTGCTAACAGCTCAAATTCTTCAGTTACATGAGTCCCTTTCTAGTTTAAATGTGTGCTGGACAAACTTTTGACAGTCCTCATGCTTGCAGGGCAAGCACTCTCTAACTAAGCAGCTCCCCATCATACTCCCAAGTACTTTCATCATAAACCATACTACTTGGCCAACTGAAACATAGGAAAAAGCTATGCAAAAGACCAACAAATTTGACAATAAATGTCCCAATCTTTTGGTTTTTAAATAAAGAAATACAACTTGCTGAAGTTATTAACAGTAAAGTACCAGAAATGGTACCTGGTATTTTAAGATATACTTCAAATATTAACTGATATAAAAGTTAAAAGAACACTGTATCTTACATATAAAAGTTTAGAATTTCTTATCCAAGATTTAGTGTGTTAAAACAGAAAAAAAAATCTTCTCAGAATTGAAAAAATATCTGTATCTATCATGGTGGTCAAGTAAACCCTAAATAAAATTTTAGTAGCTTTAAGATTTAATAAAGACCATAGTCACTTAACATAATGTGTTGTTAGTGTTTATCAACTACACAAACTAGAGTCTCATCTGGGAAGAGGTAACCTCACAATTGAGAAACTGCCTCCACCAGATTGGCCTACTGGTGTATCTGTGGGCATTTTCTTAATTAATGATTGACATGATAGGGCCGAGCCCACCATGGGCAGTGCCACCCTGCACAGGTAGTCCTGGGGTGTATAAAAAAGAAAGCTGAGCAAGTCATGGGGAGCAAGTCAGTAAGTAAGCAGCCATCCTCCACAGCCTCTGCTTCAGTTCCTGTCTCCAGGTTCCTACACTTGCTTCATTTGATGATGGGTTATAACTACAAATTTCCTTTTGGTCATAGTATTATTTATCAAAGTAAGAGAAAGCAAACTAGGATACAAAATATCATGTAGTCAAAAGTCCAACTAACAAAATTCAAACTTCTCACAACCAGTCACACTGGTTTACCCCAAAATACATGTTATTGTCTTTAATAAAATGGACGTGTAAATAACCCTAAGCAACACATTAGGGTCAAATATTACAGGCTTATCAAAAAAATCACCTTATCCCCCATATATAAAATTCGTTAATTACATCACTTACAATGATGAGCATAAGGAATCAGAATGACTAGAATTTATTAAGTAATATAACAGCTGTAACATTACCACAGTCTCATCTCTTCCTCAACTTTATTCACCAACAATAAACAATAGCTTCATTCAGGCATCAGTTAAAGATGAAAAGGAGAGGGCTTGAAACAGTGCCAGACACCTGTGACCCTGTCCTCCAGAAGAAGATGTAGGACTTGCCACATGCTTGAAGTCCTTAGATGAAATGCCCAACAGTGGGGAGAGGGAACTTGCAGAGTCCACCCCCAGTAGAAAGACAGGGCATCAAGTGGAGGGATGGGGTTGCCATCCCACAGTCAAAACTCTGACCCAGAATTGACCCTGTCTAAAAGAACTGCAGGGACAAAAATGGAGAAGATACTGAGGGAAAGGAGTCCAGTGACCAGCCCAAATTGGAATCCAGCTCAAGGGGAAGCTCTAAGGCCTGACCTATTACTGATGCTATGGTATGCTTCCAGACAGGAGCCTAGCATAGCTGTCCTCTGAGAGGTCCAACAAGCAGCTGAAAGAGTCAGATGCAGATACTTGCACCCAACCAATGGACAGAAGCCAGGGACCCCTGTGGTTGAATTAGGGAAAGGCTGGAAGAAGCTGAGGAGGAGGGTGACTCTACAGGAAGATCAGCAGTCTCAACTAACCTGGACACATGAGATCTCTCAGACACTGAGCCGCCAACCAGGTGCTTACACCAGCTGATGTGAGACCCCCCCCCCCATATTTGCCCAGTCTGGCCTCAGTGAGAGAAGATGCACCTAACCCTCAAGAGACTTGAGACCCCAGGGAGTAGGGAGGTCTGGTGGGATTGGGGGAGAGGGGAGGTCCTCTTGGAAACGGGGGTAGGAGTGTGTCGGAGGAGGAGAAAAGGGATAAGGAACTGTCGGAAGGTGGACTAGGAGGGGGATAAGAACTGGACTGTAAAAAAGATTAAAGAACAATAATAATTAAAAAAGAAAGAAAGAAAAGGAAATAATGAAAAACATTTTTTAAAAAAGATGGAACATTAAAGTTTTGGGCATAAAGTTAAATGATTCTATAGTAAAAAATAAACAGTATTCTACTCTGGGTATGGGTATGGTTGTATATGTCCACTCTGGGTGTGGGTATGGTTGTATATGTCCACTCTAGGTGTAGGTATTGGTGTGTGTCCACTGTGGGTGTGGGCATGGGTGTGTATCCACTGTGAGTGTGGGCGTGGCTATGTGTCCACTGCGGGTGTGGATATGGTTGTGTGTCCACTGTGGGTGTGGGCATGGGTGTGTGTCAACTGTAGGTGTGGGTATGGGTGTGTGTCTACTGTGGGTGTGGGCATGGTTGTGTGTCCACTGTGGGTGTGGGCATGGTTGTGTGTCCACCGTGGGTGTGGATATGGCTGTGTGTTCACTGTGGGTTTGGGCGTGGGTGTGTGTCCACTGTGGGTGTGGGCATGGCTGTGTGTCCACTGTGGGTGTGGGCATGGGTGTGTGTCCACTGTGGGTGTGGGCATGGCTGTGTGTCCACTGTGGGTGTGGGCATGGGTGAGTGTTGCCTTTTATTTTGTTTTGTTTAGACAAAGTCTCCCTCTGAGACCTAGAGCTTGCCACTAGGTTTTGAGCCAGTGAGCACCAGCGATCCACCTGTCTGTAGCGTCCCAGTGTTGGACTTACACTATAGTACCAGGCGTTTTTACAGAGGTACTGGGGATGGAACTCAGGTCTGTATGCTGTGCAGCAAGCACTTTACTGACTGATCTATTCCTCGACACAGACAAAATATTTTTCTTCACAGCTTATGATGGTTTGAATGAGAATGGCTCCCAGAGGCAAATCATATGTTTGAATGTCTGGTCCCCAGTCAGTGGAAGGATTCGAAGTAAGGTCTTCTTCGGGGAGATATGTCACTGGGATGGGCTTTGAGGTTTTAAAAGCTCATTGAAGTGTTGCTCTATCTGCCGGCTGCCTGAGAACCAGGATGTAAAGTTCTCAGCTATTATTCCAGAGTCCTGCCTGCTTACATACCTCCAAGTTCCCCACCATGATCACACCTCCAACTAAATACTTTCTTTTATAAGGTGCCTCGGTCATGGTGTCTCCTCAAAGTACTACAACAGTAATTAAGATACAGCTTAAATTGACTGGCTATACTGCAGAACATTTAACCATTAGAAACTTCACTTAAACCTAAGGTGAATGAATAAATCAAAGTCTTAAAATACATTTATTATTGAAAACAATGTAATAACAATCATTTTTGCTATGATACAACCTAAATTACATGGACTGTCCATATGGACTACATGTAGAATGCTTTATATAGCTTGCATTTAGTAAATTAATTCATACTTACATAAAGTAAAAATGTATTTTTACTTTAAAGTTGTTTTTCTTCTCTCTCTCTCTCTCTCTCTCTCTCTCTCCCTTTCTCTCTCTTTTTCTCTCTCTCTCTCTCTCTCTGTGGGTGTAGGTAAATACTTAATTACTGACTTGCCAAAGTTAACTGTTATATGTGAAGACAAGGTAAATATGGTGATTCTAATTCATCCTAAAATAAAGCATAATAAGTCCTAAAATTTATGAGAGCCAATACAAAGAATGTCTACATCTACATACTCATATCGCAACTAAGAGTGATCTTGGAAGTAGGGCAATGAAATATAATTACTGTGTACTGTCTGCGGGCACTGCTATACTAATTTGGTAAATTTGTTTCTGAAGATTTTTTTCAAGTTGAAAAGAAATACTTTTAAACTACTTCTTATTTAGTGCTTATTGGATATTGTATTTTGGGATAGGGCATTAAAAAGTTATCCTTGCCAGGCAGTGGTGGCACACGCCTTTAATCCCAGCACTTGGGAGGCAGAGGCAGGTGGATTTCTGAGTTCAAGGCCAGCCTGGTCTACAAAGTGAGTTCCAGGACAGCCAGGGCTACACAGAGAAACCCTGTCTCGAAAAAAAAAAAAAAAAAAAAGAACCATTTTTTAAAAAGTTATCCTCATGTGATTCATTCTTTTCTATAATTGTAAAATATATGCTCGTTTAAAAATTTTAAGAGCTCACTTTTTCTTCTTCCCCATCTCTCTGAAAGTTTTAAAAATTTAAAATACCGCCTTCTGTGGTAGGTACAGAAAGCTAAACAAAATTTCCTTATCTGTTAATAATTCATTATTCAAAAATCTATGCCTCAATAGAATGTGGAAGGAAAAATCTTTCAAATGCAGTAACAACATCTTTTTGTAACTTCAAAAAAAATCACACAAATTATGGATAGAAGTTCTATTTTTCAACATAAAAGACCCACTATAAATTCACAACAGTATATTCAACAACGAAAAGTTCATAGCTTTCCTCCTACAAACAAAAATAAGACAAAGATGTCTGTTCAGCATAGTATAGTCATGTATCACAAGATGTTTCAGTCAACTATCTATCAACCACACAATCATTAGTAATGAATTACCAAGGAGTTGAGAAATCCCTGCTCTCAAATGCTGTAGTAGGCTTCAGTGTCTGAGTAGACTACGTTACTCATGGATATGTAGAGATACTGCTGTAAACGAAACTGTGCTGCCAGTCAGAGAAACTCTAGCCTGACAGTTACACACATCATAATGCCAGATCAATGTTACTGGCTTATATATTTACTGTGTTATATACTGTCACTTTCTGTAATAATTTTAAAGAAAGCTTGTTATGATTTGGGCCTTAAATATTTCCACAGACCTATATATTAAAAGTTTTATTGACAGCCTCTATGGTTGTTAGTAGAACCTTTAGATAGGTAGGGCCTCGTGAAAATAAGCCAGGTAGTTAGGGCACAGTTGAAAGTAATACTGTAACACCAGTCTTCCTTCCTCTGTTTGCCTGCTGGCTGACAGGGATGTTGGGATTCCCAACACGTGTTCCTGCTGCACTGTGCCTCCACCATCCAAAAGCAATGAGGCAAGAAGCCACGTCCATACAAACCCAAACTGTAGAACTGCATCAGTACAAATTTTTGATCCTTATGAGAGTATTTTCTCACAGATCTTCTGACAGCAGTGAAAAATTTAGCACAGAACTTCCTCCTACTTATTAAGAAAACACTAAGCCGGGCAGTGGTGGTGCACGCCTTTAATCTCAGCACTTGGGAGGCAGAGGCAGGTGGATTTCTGAGTTCGAGGCCAGCCTGGTCTACAGAGTGAGTTCCAGGACAGTCAGGGCTACACAGAGAAACCTGTCTCGGAAAAAAAAAAAAAAAGAAACAAAGAAAGAAAGAAACCACTGTGTTATAATCCAAACAGCATTTGTATACACTCCATGTTACCACTGCTTGAGTAGATCAACCACCTTGGCAGATAACCTTAAGGGTCCAGTAGTGACACTCATACCTCGGTGATATGAACTTTCTCATTGGATCTGCTCAACAGGATAAAGGAATGCCAGCCCTACTCAGGGCTAGGTAAGTCATGGATCTTGAAGGAGAACCTACACCAGCCACTTTAATAAACCAGCATGATCTCTAACTACACTGTAAGTACTTGTCTCTATGCCTACCTATGCCTGCCATTAAGTACAGTCCTCACTCCTCATCAAAAGAAGCTTCTCTTTGCAACAGAGACCATTATAGAAAAACCACAACAGATGAAAACGTAGAGAAAAGGGGATCATGTGGTGCCTGGTACCAACTTATACACCTACAGCACAACTTCTGCACCGAAAGTTCCAGGATCATTGCAGAAGAGGGGCAGAATGACTGTAAGAGCCAGAGGACTAACAGAGTTACTTACTAAAGAGATTCTGACTCCTCAACATATAAAAGAAGGTACACCCATAAAGTCTCAATGTGGCTGCCTAGGCAAGACCTGAATACCACCATCACCAATAAATATGCTAACACAAAAAAAACCTGTGAGACCTCAACCCTAGACGAAGAACTAGAGGAATCAGGTATGATCGCACAAGCCTTTGATCCCAGCACTTGGGAGACAGAGGCACATGGATCTCTATGAGTTTGAGGTCAGTTTGGTCTACACAGTCAATGCCAGGACAGCCAGGGCTATGTAAAGAGACTCTGTCACAATCCCCTAAAATACACACACAAATACGCATGTACACTACAAACAATTAAGAAATATGGAGAGTGGGAGAAATAGTTTTCCCAAGGAAGAGCACCCAAATTGGTTACCCAATACTAAATGGTCAGCCCCAAAGTCGTGTATTTATATTTATGTAAGAACAATTAGAAAAAAGAGGCCATGAATTTGAGAGGGAAGGGCTATATGGGTGGGGATGGAGGGAGAAAATTATATAATTATAATTTCAAAAAAATAAAAAATGATTTTAAAAAGACAATATTCTATAATGTTCATTACAACAAAATTGCTTGTGATATATTTCTCAGAGGAAGTTGTAAATATATGGCCATTAAGCTACTCATAATAGCTGTACTAAGTCCTAACTAGAACCAATCAAACGACAAAGAGAAACAATGAAAAGTATCCATACTAAAATGAAACATATACATCTATCCATTTTTTCTTTTAAAGCAATCCCATTTGAGATAAATAACAAAAAAATAAGTACACTGAAAACAACAAAGCTCTGATGAAACAAGCTACAACTATAAATAAATACAAAGTACAGCACCCCATATCTCCAGATTAGAAGGAGCATAACTCTTAAAATGTCCTAGCCATCTAGCATCCTGCTAATCCAATGTACTAACAAAATTCTAATGACCTTTTTCACAAAAATCAAATAAAATAATCCTAACAGAAAATCACAAAAGATTCTGCAGCAACAGTAAACTTGACTAAAAAGAACAAAGCTACAGACCTCATGTCATTTACCTTCAAAATCTACTTGAAAGCTCTACTAATGAAAGAATCTGGTGCTGTTATAACAAACAAACGCCAATGGAACAGAACAGAGGGCCAGAAACAAATCCACTATGTATAGTCAATTGATTTCAAAAAAGGTACCAAGAACATATCACAAGGAGAGGAGGGTCTCTTCAATGGAACTAGAGAAAGCAGATGCTCCTGTAGAGACCAAAGGATTCAAAGCACAAGACCAGATAACTGTAAATCTACTTATTAAGAAGGAGAGGAAGCCCAATGATTTTCTAAAAATATACACCAAAAAGATAGACAACAAATACAAAAATAAACCGGTTGTATAAAACTAGAAAGCTGTGCATAGCCAAACAAGCAATGGATAGAGTGAAAATAGTTATCTGAGTGGGAGAAAATGTTTGCAAGCCATGGGACTTCTGAGGGAAGGAGAAGAAACGTCCGCACTCCTGTACTCACTGCAGTATTAGTTACAATAGCTAAGATGTGGGGTTAACCTAAGCTTCCATGAACAAATGAGTCAATAAAGGAAGCACAGTATATATGTACAGTGAAATACTCTCCATTTTAAAAATGGAGACCTAGTCATAATAGGATGGAAGAACTTAAAGGACATCGTGTTAAGTAAAATAAATCAGGAACAAGAGAATAAACATCCCATAGTCTCCAACACTGACTATTAAAAGGCAAACTCACAGAAGTAGAAAGTAAAATGATAGTTATCAGAAGTTAGGCAGGGTGAGGGAAGCAGGACAATTAAGATGCTGATCCGGGTAGAAACTTTCAGTTGGGAGAAATAAATCTGAGAGGCCCAATGCACAATGATGACTGTAATAGTATATTTAAAATCTACTTTTTTCCAGCTGTTTTGAGGTATCATAAATTTTATATTTATAAATAAATTCTAAGCTGAGGATATGATGCTCAATTTTATTGTATTATAAAACTTTTGAAATGGGCAAATGTTTTTTTTTTTATTTATGTAGAATAGATTCTATATGATGCTAATATATTGCAATCTGACTTTTAAACATTTGGAAAACAGAAATCCTACCAAAGAAATATGTCTCCAAGGACGAGAATTTCAAGGACTTACCATTTTTGCTGACATCCAGTTCCCTGAGATTAATAAGATTTGCAATGGAGGCTGGTAATGTTGTTAAATCATTGTCTGGCAAACTTAGTTTATGTAGAGACTGACAATTAAAAAGTTGCTAGGGAAAAAGAGAAAAAGGAGTCTGATTATCTTTCACATTTCTCTGGTTATTTCATGAACTAATTTTTAATGTAATAAATATTGTCCATATTAAAGATAAATGAGTTAAGCCGGGATGTGGTGGCGCACGCCTTTAATCCCAGCACTCGGGAGGCAGAGGTAGGCAGATTTCTGAGTTCAAGGCCAGCCTCGTCTACAGAGTGAGTTCCAGGACAGCCAGGGCTACACAGAGAAACCCTGTCTTGAAAAAAAAAAAAAAAAGATAAATGAGTTAGGCCTACATTAATACTGGGAAGGGCCTTACATTTTTCTAGCTATGCTATTGTGGGTCTGAATAAACCTAAATCCATTAGAATGACTTACTTCTAACCTAGGAAAGCTGCACACATTGAGAATAAGTCTCTAAAATACATATGACTGTGTTCTCAGTTGAAGTTGTCAAAGGGTAAGTAGCGGTTACATATTGTAAGCTCTGAAGCTTGTCTTTCAATCAAGCTTATTCCAAAAAAAAAAAAAAAGCCATATTGAAGAGCGTTCCTTGAAAAATGTATACTTGTTAGGTCTGAGTTAGATACATGTTCAGTTATGCGCACTGTTACAGTCAGCATCTCTCTTGTACAGGCCTTCAGAGAGAGACTCTACTTATGACTAACCTACATTTTTCATATTCTGTCAGAACTAGTCATAAAAGATAACAGATTTGTTGGAGTCCATAATAATGATGAACAGTGCATTACAAGTACACTAAAATCACAGCATAGGTGTGATTCACAATCATGTTTACTGGAGACCTTCAATATTTTTCCACAGCTGTTCTAGACTTCTCCACAACAGTTATCAAGAATCAACTGGGCATAGTACTCAAGCCTGTAATCTGAAGCTGAGGCAGAAGGGTTTGAAGTTTGAACTATGTCTAGATCACAAAGTGAGATCCTGTCTTAATAAAGTTTTCTAAAATTTATTACCTAGGACAGCAGTGGCTTTCAAATGCTGTCATTCAGAGTGTTCACAAACATATAAATAATGAAAACAACTATTTCATGAAATAAGGTCTATATGCAACAAGCAATATTATCTGTTATATTACAGTTAGGGTTGCTAGATTAAATACAAGACACCCAATTAAATGTGAATTTCAGATAAACAATTTTTATCTACACGCTGCATACTTATTTCTTTTTCATCAGAAATTCTAAGAATCCTGTAATTTTGTTTTCTAAATCTCATAGTCCAAATTACAGCTTATTTTTCAGAATTCTGATAATACATATTAAATACTGTGGTCAATTGGTTTTGAAACTAAGATCTAATTATACATGTGATCCAGGCCATGACAGAACTCACTGTGGCCTTAAACTAGAGATCTTTCTCGCTTAGGTACCACCGTGCCAAACTCTAACCTGTTTTTTAAGCCATAAATTTCAAGTCTCCATTTAGAGCTTCAATGGGCATGGTGGTGTGCACCTTCAATCATGGGCCTTGGGAGGCAAGGGCAGGCAGATCTCCGAGAGTTGAAGACAGTCAGGACTATAAGGTAAGACTCTGTCTGCCACTTAGAGGGTTACAGACTCTTAATAAACAATTCAAAGCTCAACTTTTTCATACACAGTAAAACAAATACAGATAATAAGAGAAAAAGAGCTTACTAAAATAACAACAACAATAATAAACAAAGTGGCAATCTGAGAAAGAACGTCACAGCAGCAATCTCCCCCCTACCAGTTGTTTCTAGACCTCAAAGATGCACTCTCTCCAAATTACTCCCATATAAATGGAAAAAAGCAGAATCCCACCTCTAAGAAGTTATAGAACCATAAAACCATGATGTGGTAACAGAAATAACAATTAGCCCCAATTATAACATATAAAGGGCTTATAGAAATTATAGTAAGACAGTAAAAGTTCAGTTTTCTTAGTCTAGTTAAATCTAATGGTTCCAGAAGTCATATATACTGATTATCTATTTTAATTGCTGTAAGTCAAAATAAAAGTAAGCCACACAAGTACTTAAACAACTTAAACAAGGTTTAAAAATCTACATCATCTTGAATTGTGCTAACAGTAAGACTAAACCAATAAATGGAAACACATATATACAATATAAGAATGTAAACTTCTAATGCATAGACATTATCTAATATAATTCTTGACAGTGTTAACATACCTTTGGAAGCTCTTCAATCTGATTAGCATCTAAATAGAGCTCCTCTAAAGTTTTTTCAAAGGTGAAAATTTCTTTGGGAACTTGTTCCAAGCTGCAATGAGAATAATCTAGAGTAGTGACTGTCTCCTCTTCCCCTCGTAGACAGCGACATGGTACCAACCGCACAAACAAACTTCGTTTTGTAGTCATTTTTAAATGCTGCAGCATGTACATAAAAACAAATCAGAATGTATATAACAACTTTCCCAACAAATTACCATCCATATAGCACAATTTAACATGCCACAGACAAACAATACCACCCACCACCACCAACCACATACACCCAATGGAGCCTATTAATATCAACATTTATATATCTACTGGATTTCAAATTAAACTCAGGCACTCTGGTACTTTACAAAACAATTCAAGACCTCAACACAAAACAAAACACTCATATGTTTTTATAAAACCATGCTTTGTGAAGTCTGCTTAGCTGTTAAAAACAGTAAAAAAGTTCCCTCTAATTTCCAGCTCTAAAAGTTCTGTCTCTTAGTTAAGAACTTGACTATGTGCATTTCTTTCTTTCTTTTTCTTTTTTTACAGAAACTGACAGTTCATTTTATTATTGTGAACCTTCTGTAAACATAAACTGTTTATAGCATGATACATAACATGTTGCAATACATAGCTATTCTCAGATTATTTGATCACCCAGATTTTGAAATACATGCAAAGAAAATTTAACAAATTACACATTATCTGATTTTTACCTATCACCCATAGAGCTATTGATTTCAGTTTTAAGAACAGACCTCAAAAGCTATGCCTGTGATAAACTTAAGGATGACACTTATATGAAATTATTTCCCAATATAGCTAAAAAATATACCAACATGTTTCTAAACAGGAAATTCACATTTCTTTTAGATTCAGAGGATAGGAAAAGCAAAGGGGGACTTAACTTTAAGTGATTTTCTAAGGTCCAAACAACTTGGAACATTGACATTTTGAACCAAAAATTTGTAAGAAAATTTCTATGTGCATTTTCTTTTGTAGAAAAAGAAGTATATCTCGCTTCTATCAGCCTATTTGTCAGGGTATCAATAATGCTCTAATACAAATTATTTGGGGGATGTAGGGGAGAAGATGAGAAACTCGGTTACAATGGAAACCAGGATGGGCAGACAAATAAATACAAAGCAGAGATGACCTGCTCAGGGTTGAATGCTCACTGACACTGACTTAGGTAACTAGAACAATGTGTTTTTGTTTTTTTTTTTAAATTACTAAACCTTATCAGATACCAGATGGTTCTTTTCACGTATGTGATCTTCTTCAAAGTAATTAGATTATTTGTGCAACAACAAAACTGTTATTTTGATACAAGAGATGATGTTCAATGCAGATCTTTTCTAGATCACATATTCTTAAATGTAGCTTTAAATTCCTCAATGAAGGTGTTCATCTTCATTTCTACGTGTTGGCATTATTGAATCTATTTTGCCATCACTTTGGAGTAGCAGGGCTCACTGTATTGTCTGTCTATAAATCCAAATACTGTCTCCTGCCTGTAAATTTTCCAAAGGCTGTTTGCATATTTCACACTTAAAGCAAGTGGAACAGATCTGTAATTCATCTAAAATCATTTTGGTTTCTACTCCCAAGGGATTGCGGCAGTAAGTGCACATATCTCTTTCAATGACAGACCTATCTGAAGTTGAATAAACAGTTTGTATATATTTTACTGATATCCATCCTTTGGCGATTTACTGTTCTCTACATATGTCCTTGTATAAACAACAGTGTCCTTGGGCCCAGCATTCCTGGTTCCAGAATTGGAGATGAGGCTGGTTTTGGCTTCATAAGAATAGACTGAGGTTCTTGTAGACTCCTTTCGTAGACTGTTAGTGAATCCATTGGCTTGGCATCTATCCTCCTCCCATTCTTATCTCCAGATACGTGAGAATTTACTTCAGTTAAACATTCTAGGTCCTGGTCTCCTTTCCTGTTTCGGAGAGCAGAAGGATTCACTTTGATAAGATTGTCCAAGTCTTAGCTTTGGTCGCATCTGATCACTGTAGGATTCCCTCTATGGTGCTGTCTAGATCATAGTTTCTTTGGTTGTTTGTAAGAACATCAGGATTTACTTTGAAGAACTTATCAAGATCTTGGTATTCAGCAGTCATTTTGTCAGCTTTGGGGCTTGTGTTAATAAGTTAAAAGACTGTGCTGAGTACTTTTGTTTGCTGAGGGGGTCACCTTGATAAGACTGTCTGGGTCTTGGTTCCCTTGATGAGCTCCATTCCTTGCAGGAGCCCCTTTAATGAAATTGTCGAGACTTTGACCACTTTGCTACTTCTGTTTACTTCCAGGGTGACTTTGATAAGATTGTCAAGGAAATGATTATGCAGACATTTTTAGGTCTTCTTAACCATCCAAAGATCAACCACCATTGAACTTTCCTATGATTCTCCTACATGAAAAGTCCCATCTACTCCAAGTATAATTTTGTTTTAATCAAATACTAGCTTATAGTTTTTTAAAGAGCTTGCAGGTTCTAAATTGTTCAAGTTTACATATGCGTAAACTCACTTAAAATACAGTCTCTCAGTAAACAGAGAAAAAGAGCCAGCTTTTAATTAATAAAAATTCACAAGGCCAATTTTATTAAGAACTTGTATGTAAATTCTAACTAGGCTAAGATTAAACTAGCAGAGAAATTACTTAAGAAAATGAGAATGCTCACCAATTGGTTAGTTAGTAATTCTTTGTGCATGAATACAATTCTTGCCTTAGGTACAGAAACAATACTTTTAAACAGCATTAAGCCAGAGTTAACATCAGTAAGACCTCAGGCACAAAATATAAGAAAGTATCAAAATTTCAGTAAGGCAAATACTTTAAATAAAATACTCCAATTACTGAAAAAATAATCATTTATGAACATAATGCCAATGTTTAAAGTGTATACCATCAATATTGGTTTTTCCTTGCCTCAGGATACACTGTAGCTTGGCAAGGCACTACGCTAGGTTCTACTTCCAACTTTATGATACTTCAGTGTGAGACCCTGGACAGGTAAGTGCTCTCCAGTACAACTGTTTCTACCCTGACTTTACTCAATCATCGGGCACTATGCTGAAATTCTTTGGATAATATTTATAAATATTTTCTTTATCCTCATTACAGTTTTCTATAGAATGTCCTATTGTTTCCATAGAGAACCAGAGTTTCTTAACTAAAAACAACAGCTAGAAATAAAGATCTTTGACACGGTAGTTAGAGTTGCTGTTTTAGAACTACACAGACTCATAAAATAGATTTTTGAAAAAGCATGTAATATACATTTGAACTAGATCCTCAAAACCTAGTATGAATAGATCTATTTATACACTACTTAAAGATTAAAAAAAAATCTAGTAGGTAAAGCATCCAATATTTTCATCTGAGGCTGAAGGTACAGCGCAATGATAATATGTTTGTTTACTGACCATGTACAGGTGGCTCACCCTGGTTTAGAATCCCAGAATCACACACACACACAGTTTCCCTCTAAAGTCTTTTTATCTTGAAAGAAATATACAAAAAAGATAACGGAATTCTTACTAATAACTTAATGTTTATAAAAATACACATTTTACCAACAGGAATAAACAATTCATTCAATAAGGAATGTAACTGATAAAGAGGGATTAAGCTTACAGGTGTATACTAATGAGATAAATTTTAAAATCCTCAAAATAGACATAAAATCTCTCATTTAAATTGATAGAGTTAGGCCAATTAAAAACCTGCTACCTGCTGTCCAGTATGGTAGCCAGTAGATAACACACTTAATATTACATTTGATATTAAGGTTAAATCAAATAAAATTTAAAATGCCATTTTCTTATTCCCTACTGGGGATACCAAAGTGGATCGAACTGTTAACATAATATTTCTATCATTATAGACAGTTCAATTGCATAAAATTACCTCAGTGATTCAAACTACGATTTGCACATAGGATACATTAGTAAACATGTCTGAACAAATAATTTGACGGTGTATATACTTTTTAAAAAAATGCATTTCCCAGAAACCACTCCAGATGTAGAAATATAATGAATGAATGGCATGGATGTTATTACGTAATGAATGTAATCTGAAAGATAGTGTAGTTTGGATATGATGTAGGAAACTTGAGGTACAGGTAATTTATAAAGTAATTGTTAAACTGAAAGTCTCTAATATTTATCTTCACAAAGCAAATGGATACAAAATTATAACAAGAAAATTAATTAATCCAGAAAAGGAGTATTAAATGTGTGCTTTGTTTTAGGAAGCTATATAGCATGCACACTCAAAAGAAAACTTTTGTGGATGAAGGCTACAAAAAAAGAAATTCAAATGTCAGATTAAATTCAGATTTTTCTTTCTTTTTTTATTATATTTTTATTTTTGTGATACGTTATTTACATTTCCAATGTTTCCCCCTTTCTAGTTCTCCTCTTTGGAGACCATCTATCCCCTCCCCCTCCCCCATCTCTATGAGAAAATTCCACCTCCCACCCACCCACCCACCCACTCCCATATTAGCACCTTGACATTCCCCTTTACTGGGACCTCTCCTCTCCCTGATGGTTAACAAGGACCTCCTCTGCCACATATGTGGTCCAAACCAGGGGTCCCTCCATGTGTATTCTTTGGTTGGTGGTCCAGCCTCCAGGAGGACCGGGGGGGGGGGGGGGAAGGGGGGTTAGGCCAGTTGACACTGTTGCTCCCTCCATGGGGCTGCAGACTCCCTCAGC
>CM052716.1:45744251-45792748 GCA_028551405.1 Uromys caudimaculatus | reverse complement strand
ATACCTATTATCCTTAGGTTCTGTCTTCTCACTGTGTCCTGGATTTCATGGATGTTTTGGGTTAGAAGCTTTTTGCATTTTGCATTTTCTTTTACTGTTGTGTCGATGTTATCTATGGTATCTTCTGCTCCTGAGATTCTCTCCTCTATCTCTTGTACTCTGTTGGTGATGCTTACATCAATGGTTCCTGATCTCTTTCCTAGGTTTTCTAACTCCAGGGATGTCTCCCTTTGTGATTTCTTTATTGTTTCTATTTCTATTTTTAGCTCCTGGACAGTTTTGTGCATTTCCTTTGTCTGTTTCCTGTAATTCTTTAATGGATTTTTGTGTTTCCTCTTGAAAGTCTTCTAGTTGTTTATCTCTGTTCTCTTGTATTTCTTTAAGGGTGTTATTCATTTCTTTCTTAACGTCTTCTATCATCATCATGAAAAATGATTTTAAATCTGAGTCTTGCTTTTCTGGTGTGTTGGGGTATCCAGGGCTTGCTGTGGTGGGAGAGCTGGGTTCTGATGATGCCAAGTACTCTTGGTTTCTGTTCCTTGTGTTCTTATCCTTGCCTTTTGCCATCTTGTTAACTTTAATGTTAGCTGATCTTACTCTGTCTGGTTGTGGATTGCCTCTCCTGCAGGCCTCTGTGTCAATACTCCTTGAAGACCAGCTCTCTCTGAGAGGTGTCTGGGTTTGGAGAGCTGTGGCACAGGGTCAGCTCTGGGGTGCAGACAGAAACCAGAAGGATCTTGTCCCCAGCTGTCCCTTGGTTCCTATGTCCTGATGGCTCTGCAAGGGTCCCTCTTGATCCAGTGAGTTTGAACAGAAGTGGTGGTTTTGCCTGTGCTCAAGGGTGTGTCAGCACTCCTGGGATACCCGCTCTCTCCTGGAGCCCTATGGCCCAGGCGGAGGTCCCCAGGCACAGACCCCTGGTGGCTCAGGCAGAGGTCTCCCCCCCACAGATGGAACCGGAAGGTTCAGAGGTTTCCTGTCCCCGAGTTCTCCTCAGGCCCTGTATCCAGCTGGATCCGGGCGGGTCTTGGTGAGCAGTGTTGCTCCCCTTAACCCCACTCACGGCTTTTTCACATTCCTGGGAGGGTAGCTTTCTCCTGGCGCTCACTGGCTATGGACCCCTGATGGCCTCAGATTTTTCTTTATTGTCTGTTTGTTTGTTTGTTTGAGACAAGGTGTCATGCTGCCCTAGGCTGACCTCCTGGAGGCAAGTGAGCCTCCTGCCTCAGCCTCAGAAGTTAGGACTACAAGTCTGAGCCATCATTCCAGAGACTTAGTCTTCAAATTAAACTGAGTGAGCACAGAGCCAATACAAAAATAGACCTGAATGCTACATAGGTCTGCAGATAAAACAGTATGGAATGAAAGCTGCTGATTTAAAAGAACTAAAGGAACCTTAATCCTTGAGAGGAGGGAATACACATACTACAAAGAGAAAGTTAAAGAGTAAAATTACCTAAAGCAAAGTCTGCCCAAACGTAATAATACAAAACAGTCAAACTGATGGACTGCTAATTAGAATTTTAGGAAAAGCTACTACATAAACCAGAGGTGACACAAGAGTTAAGAATCTTCTAATCAGGCTGGAGAGATAGCTCAGCAGTTAAGAGTGCTAACTACTCTCCCGAAGGTCATGAATTCAAATACCAGCAACCACGTGATAGCTCACAACCATCCTTAATGAGATCTGACCCCCTCTTCTGGGTTGTCTGAAGACAGCTTCAGTGTACTTACATATAATAAATAAATAAATAAATCTTTAAAGAATCTTCTAATCATAATGGAAGAAAAATGGTCAACCCAGAAAAGGAACATAATAAACTGACAACTTTCTAACAAAAATTAAATCTAGCCAAGCACAGTGGTACGTGCCTTTTATCCCAGCACTTGGGAGGTAGAATCAGGCCAATCTCTTTGAGACCAGACTGGTTTACATAGTGAGTTTCAGGCAAGCAAAAGTATGGATAAGTGAAATAAAACAAAAAAGATATTAAATCTACTTACCACTCAGTTGAATTTATCTCCCTGATGTTTCTTAATTGAGCCAACATTCTATGAAAAGAAAAAAAAAACCATAAAAATGTATCTTCATAACATCTCTCCTAATTCCAAATTTACAACACAAGTGTTTGCTATCTTCATTTATTCTTCCTGTTGTGTTTTAAATTTTAATTTAATTTATTAATGTTTTTTAAATGTATGTGTGTATGCATGCCTGTAGCAGTGCAGAGAGTGTCAGATCCTAGGAGCTGGATTATAGCCAATTGTGAGCCACCCGATGTGGGTGCTGGGAAATGAACTCACATCCTCTGGAACAGCACTGAGAATTCTGCCACCGAGCCTTCTCTGTAGTCCCCCACTGTTGTTAATTTAGCTATGCACACATTCCAGATCTGTCATTAACCGGGGCACACAGGGCTCCTTGGCTTGTTGATGCCCTGTACATCACCCTCTCATCTCGCAACACAGACCTCAGTCCTCTTTTACATACCTAAACCTACCCCAGTGATTGCTCAATTTAGCCAGAACAAAGAATTTTTAAAGCTTTTACCATACATAATGAAATTATAAAAGTTTGGAGACAGACATGTTTAACCTGACTTAAAGATTATACAGTGTATCCATATCAAAAAACTGTATTATGCCATTAACATGTACAATTGTACATTTTTAGATACCAGTCAAAAGAAATTTAATTGAAAAATTTCCAAACTAAACAGATACAATATTAAGTATGATAAGCGAATGCATTCTTTGTTTGGGTTCCTACTTGTCCCCCAAATTGGCTGAAGGCAGGACATGTTTAAAGACAGGTGTTCTGAGAAATTTGCTGGAAGAGCAAGAAGAGTAATACGGGGATAGAGCAAATCCCAGTAATACGAATGATATATTATCAAAGTCTCCCGTATGATGTAACAGGAGCTTGTTCTCCTCAAACCCGCTGAGAAGAACACAAAAGGCTAAAGCTCTACCTATAAGATGAATGAGAAGCTTTTATCCCCTGCTCTTCTCAGTGGGAGACAGAAGCAGAGCTGCTTCTATGGGCATTAAGTGTTCCTCACTACCACCTCCTTGCTTTCTATCTAGAAGGCCTCCCACAGTTAAGAAGTCATCGAGGGCAAAAAAGGAAGACTGCTTGAGACTCTAAGTCCAGTCTCAGGTGAGCCTCATTCTCATAGTACCAATTACTATGACTGAGGCTAAAAATCAAAGGTGAGCTAAGGGAATAAAATGCAGTCCGTAAGCCATGCCAACTCCACTAAAGTGAGTCATTTACTAACTCAAACTTGCATATCTAACTCTCTACCAAACAGTTCCACTTAATAAAGGGACTAAAACAATTAGGAGAGAAAGTATTGGGAACAGGCTTAGCTGTGCAGGAGATAGAGGGAGGAAGAACCCAGGTTCAAGAGCTGCTGGGCTAGAAAACAAGTATGAGGTCAGGATGTAAGTTAACGGCACTGTCTAAATAAAAAATGTTTTAAAGATCCAAGGACACAGCTTAGAGCACATGCCTAGAGTGTGTGAAGCCCTACATTCAATTGCCAGTGCTGTTGGAAAGAAAGGAGGGAGAGGGGAAGGGGGAATGAAAGGAAGAAAGAGAAGAGAGAGGAAAGAATAAAAGTAATGAACGGTTCTGGTTTAGAGAGGAGAAAGTAAACATTAAGACTAGAAGTGGGGATCTGGAGAGTTCAGGAGGTAGAAGCACTTGCTACAAAAGCATGGGGACGTGGGTTTCCATTCCTGCGTCCATGTTAAAGTCAGGTGGCCATGCACACCTTAACCCCACTGCTGTGGGAGGTGGAAACAGCCGAGGACCACGGAGGCTTGCTGGCCACCACCTCCGTCCACGCTCAGTTGAGGACCTGTCTCAAGGGAATAAATAAGGCAGAGAATGATAGAAAGAGCAGAAAACACAACATCTTCCTCTGGTCTCATGAACAACTCTCCTTCCCCTATCCACCCACACAAGGACATACACCATGCTCACAAAAATAGAGAAGGACAGAGAGAAGGGCTAGGAATGTAACTAAGGAATAGAATGCTTACTCTAGCACTCCCAACACACACGACACACAAATACTTTTGAGGGTGTGTATGCAAGAAGTGGTAGCACGTATCTCATGGATTTGTAATCCCAGGGAGGCCAAAGAAGGAAAAATTTGAGTTTGAGTCAGCTTAGGATACGTTGCAAGTTCAAAATGTAAACAATTTCTTAGAAGACTCAACAAACACAAAACACACCAGAAGAAATGAGAATGGGCATTTTCAGTACAGAGAAAAAAATTTTAAATGCTAGATTCAAATAGTGATTTGAAAATATGCAGTTTTTTATAAAAATGTTATAACATTAAATCTCATTTTCTAATTCACTATTATAAATTCAATATAACTTTAATACTGATATCTCTCAAAGTTAGCATAAATTACTATTTTAACATGCAGACTCAAGATGCTTCAAAAGAGTCCAAGGATGACAAGTTCAAGGTCAATCAGGATTATTCAAGGAGACTTTGTATTTTTAAAAAAAAAAAAAAAAAAAAAAAAAAAAAACTTCAGAAAATCTGAAATAACAGCCTGGCCTAGTACATATCCCAGCTGGCACAACCAAAAGTATCATTTGAGTTCAGATGTTAAAAGCCACTCTGAGCAATCCTGAAGACCCTATATTTGTCATTACCTGTATTTTGTTTTAAATTCTACATCATAGGACAACAAGAGTAAAGTCTAACTAAGGAGTGCCAAGATGAATGAAGAAACTATTACCCATAGATCTCAAAATCAGATAAAAAAGAAGGAAAATGAATCCTAAATACCAAATAACATGTACATAAACAAAAATGAACACTCATTCTTGACAAAAATTTTACTACATTACAAACAGAACTATCTCCTCTAAAAAACTAATTTAACTATCAAATATCACTTCCAAGAATAAAACAACACTAGAGACACTCTTGATAATTTAAAAGAATATTATTATTACAAGAAAGTTGAAAAGACACTCCACAGAAATGGAGATATACCTTTAAATCATTTATATGATATTGGATTTGTATATATACTATAAAGAACTCTTAAAATTCAACAAATTGAAACCACAAGATGGGCAGAGACACATCTTTATTAATAAAGTATTTGTCTAGCATGAGGCCCTGGGTTTAATCCCCAACACAACATAAACTGAGCATGGTAGCACAGCCCTGTGATCTTAATATTCAGAAGAAGTAGGTAGATTATGAATTCAAATTAATCCTTGGCTATATAAGGATATTGACCAGTAGTTAGAGAGAGACAGAGAGACAGAGACAGACAGAGAATTTGAACAAGTTTTTCTCCAAAAGTAAACAGAAAACCAGAGCATATAAAAAATCCTAGCATCTTTAGTCATTACAAAAAATACAAATCAAAACCCCCAGTAACTCAACACTATGCCAGTAGAGGAATTATCAAGACATCAATAAATGTTTACAGCCTTTCCCTATTTCGACCACAAGGGTCAGCAGCTTCTGTCCATTGGTTGGGTGAAAATATCTGCCTCTGATTCTTTTGGAGGCCCCAGGGAGTGGAGAGAGCTGGTGGGGTGGGGGGTGGGGAATCCTTGTGGAGACGGGGTGGGGGTGGGGTGATGGGATGTGGAACAGTCAGAGGGTGGACCAGGAGGGGGATAAAATCTGGAGCATTAAAAAAAAAAAAAAAAAAAAAAAAAGTTACAGAGGATGTGGAGAAACTAGAACTCTTGGACATCACTGATAGAAATATAAAAATGGTACAGGCAGTTTTCCACATTCGAAACATTAAACACAGTTACTGCTGGGCATGGTTGCATATACCTTTATCTCAGTAAAAAGGGAGGGGGGGGCTTTTGAAGAGGCAAGTGGATTTCTTCAAGTCTGAGGCCAGCCTGGTCTACATATTGAGTTCCAGGACAGCCAGAGCTACAGAGAAATCCTGTCTTGAAAAACCAAAAACACAGTTACTATATAACAACACTAAACAAATATTCTCAAAAACAAACAAAACAAAAAAACAAAACAAAAAATACTGTAGTATAACAGCATTATACAAGGAGCAAAATGTTGAAGCAGTCCAAAGACTTATCAATGACAAATATAAACCAAATGTCACGCCCATACAGTGGAGTATCATTCAGCTATTTTTTAAAACAGGGTAACTTACTGGTATATACTACAGCAGGGGTAAACCCTAGAAACATTATGCTATGTTCAAGAAAACATACCAGGGCTGGTCCTGCTCCACAGCACCCAGCGCTGATCCTGTGCCATAGGCTCCATACCCAAATACCGCCAAGAGAGAGCTGGTCTCCGAGGAGTGTGGATATGCCTGTGATCACAGTTTAAAACCACCACTTCTGCTCCGAGGGACCCACCTGGAGCCCTCAGGAAACAGGAACCAAGGAGCAGCCTGGGAAAGGATCCTTCCGGTTTCCGTCTGCACCCCAGAGCTGACCCTGTGCCACAGCTCTCCATACCCAAATTCCTCCCAGAGGGAACCGGTCTCCCAGGAGTACTAACACACAGGCTTGCACGAGGGACAAGCCACAATCAGAGACAGCAAGACCAGCTAACACCAGAGATAACCAGATGGCAAGAGGCAAGGGTAAGAACATTAGCAACAGAAACCATGGCTCCTTGGAATCATCAGAACCCAGCTCTCCCACCACAGCAAGCCCTAGATACCCCAACACACCAGAAATGTAAGACTTTGATTTAAAATCACATCTTATGATGATGATAGAGGGCTTTAAGAAGGACATAAATAATTCCCTTAAAGAAATACAGGAGAACACAGGTAAACAGGTAGAAGCCCTTAAAGAGGAAACACAAAAATCCCTTAAAGAATTCTAGGAAACCACAACCAAACAGATGAAGAAAACCATTGAACAAAAACAATTGAACAAAACCATCCAGTATCTAAAAATGGAAACAGAAACAATAAAGAAATCACAAAGGGAGACAACCCTGGAAGATAGAAGACCTTGGAAAGAGATCAGGAGTCATAGATGCAAGCATCACCAACAGAATACAAGAGATAGAAGAGAGAATCTCAGGTGCAGAAGATACCATAGAAAACATTAACACAACAGTCAAAGAAAATGCAAAATGCAAAATGCTCCTAACCAAAACATCCAGGAAATCCAGAACACAATGAAAAGACCAAACCTAAGGATAATAGATATAAAAGAGAGGGAAGATTCCCAACTTAAAGAGCCAGTAGATATCCTCAACAAAATTATAGAAGAAAACTTTCCTAACCTAAAGAAAGAGATGAACATAAACATACAAGAAGCCTACAGAACTCCAAACAGATTGGACCAGAAAAGAAATTCCTCCTGTCACATAATAGTCAAAACACCAAATACACAAAACAAAGAATATTAAAAGCAGTAAGGGAAAAAGGTCAAGTAACATATAAAGGCAGGCCTATCAGAATTACACCAGACTTCTCACCAGAGACTATGAAAGCTAGAAGATCCTGGGCAGATGTCATACAGACCCTAAGAGAACACAAATGCCAGCACAGCAAAACTCTCAATTACCACAGATGAAGAAACCAAGACATTACACGACAAAAATTTACACAGTATCTTTCCACAAACCCAGCTCTACAAAGGATAATAGATGGAAAACGCCAACACAAGGAGGGAAACTACACCCTAGAAAAAGCAAGAAAGTAATCTTTCAACAAACCCAAAAGAAGATAACCACCCAAATATAACATCAAAAAATAATAGGAAGCAACAATCACTATTTCCTTAATATCTCTTAAGACAATGGACTCAATTCCCCAATAAAAAGACATAGACTAGCAAACGGGATACGTAAACAGGACTCAGCATTGTGCTGCATACAAGAAATGCACCTCGGTGTCAAAGACAGTCACTACCTCAGAGTAAAGGGCTGGAAAAAACAATTCTCCAAGCAAATGGTTCCAAGAAACAAGCTGGAGTAGCCATTCTAATATTGCATAAAATCAACTTTCAACCAAAAATTATTTAAAAGGAAAAGGAAGGACACTTCATATTCATCAAAGGAAAAATCTACTAAGAAGAACTCTCAATTCTGAACATCTATGCTCCAAATGCAAGGGCACCCATATTCATAAAAGAAACTTAACTAAAGCTCAAAGCACACATTGCACCTCACACAATTATAGTGGGAGACTTCAACACCCTACTCTCATCAATGGACAGATCATGGAAACACAAACTTAACAGAGCCATATTGAAATTAACAGAAGTTACAGACCAAATGGATTTAACAGATATCTATAGAACATTTCATCCTATGGTACCTTCTCCAAAATTGACCATATAATTGGTCACAAAACGGCCTCAACAGGTACAAGAAGATTGAAATAATCCCATGCATCCTATCAGATCACCACAGACTAAGGCTGGTCTTCAATAACAACAAAAACTTGGTCAAAGAAATAAAGAAAGAAATTAAAGATTTTTTTAGAATTTAATGAAAATGAAAGTACAACATACCCAAACTTATGGGACACAATGAAAGCAGTGCTAAGAGGAAAACTCATAGCTGTGAGTGCCTCCAAAAAGAAACTGGAGAAAGCATACACTAGCAGCATAACAGCACACCTGAAAGCTCTAGAACAAAAAGAAGCAAGCACACCCAACTGAAGTAGAAGGCAGGAAATAATCAAACTCAGGACTGAAATTAACCAAGTAGAAACAAAAAGAACTATACAAAGTCATTATTTTAAATGTATGTTTCTGTTGCATTTTTAGAAAAAAATATGAAATTCACCTGGCTTAAAATAATAACTGAGGCTTTATTTATTTCAATATTTTCCTTGTTTTATTTTCACCATTGAAGATTACCTAAGCTATATTTTTTTATTTTACACTAAAGTTAATATTAATGCAACTTTACAATTTGATTTAGGCATAATTAACATGCCAACATAATTTTAATCAGAGCAGTTTTCAAATGTGTGATTTGAAAAATTCTATTGTGTTTATCCATGTTGAATATTCTTAAAAAGTTTATGAACTATAAGTTATTATGGACATGCAATGTTAATTATCTTCTATATTATTATTTGAAATTTGTCTTTGTAATTCTATTAGTTCTTCGATGTAGTATTTTGAAGAACTGTATTTATGTAAAAGAGTAGTAATTTTAAAAAAAGAATTCAAGTCAAAATAAAATAAAGTACATAATGGATATTTAAAAAAAGAAATATATACGTATATGTATACATACATATACATACACACACACACACACACACACACACACACACACACACTAATACAAGCTGGGAAAGCCAGACTCTAGAGAAGAATTTGGGAAAAGTGTTATGGTTTACTCTCTGGAGCATAAATAGAAAACAGGACATCCCTAGAAGGCACTCCTCCAACAGTGGTGGAGTATACATGAAGCTTTCTCCATGTCTCCATGACCGTCATGTCTCCAGTGAGTCTGTGTTGTTAACAGGAAGTTCTCCCTAAAGCCAACCACCCCAAGTGCCTTCTCCAGCAGCGCTGGCTCATCCCCTGACTTCCTGCTCTGAAAGGAAACAGGCAAGAACCTAAAGCTGCTATTCTTAACTCCTTATTAAGTTTCTATTAGTTTTACCCCAATCTTCTATTTTATAAACTATATAACCTCCAATTTTTTAAGCTTTTTCTTAGAAAGAGAGAGAAAGAGAGAAAGAAAAAGAGAAAGAAAGATGCCCCCTTGTACTGATTAAACGTCCATTTTCTTGCTGAAATGGCCGACAAGAGCAGGATAAAGCTGTAAGGAAGCCCGTAGCAATTTTACAAACCCGCCTCTACCACTGAGCTCTATTTGTGTGCTTGCAGCTATTATTAGCAAAACAATGACTGGAAAATGTACCTGGGAGAAAATTAAAAAGAAATGTCAGACTCTCTTTTCAAAAGAAAAAAAAATGTGTAACTTGTACATTAATACATTGCCCTTTTAAACCAAAAAAAAAGAAAAGAAAAAAGAAAAAAGAAAGAAAGAAAGAAAGAAAGAAAGAAAGAAAGAAAGAAAGAAAGAAAGAGAAGAAAACATACCAGACCTCTTTAGAATAGCTTCCTACTTCACAGTGACTTCTCTAAAACCTGCCACCACAAACCCCACAGCATGCCTCTAAGCAAATACTAAGGCAGAGGATGGCGTGGCAAGAAGATGGGTATAACACGCAGCCTGCCCTATAGAGCTCTCAACGCTGTTCTCCCACCTGAAGGGGCACTTCTCCATAGCCACTGTAACAGTAACACTGCTGCACACCAAGTAGCTAATCAATCATCTTCTCTCTTCAAAATACGGTAAGAATAAAAGACAGTATCCGTGGAATGAGCAGCCCAGAATCAAAAAGCTCTCATTAATGAAAAATAAATTCCTAATAACTTTCTAATTATTTGTTCTAAGTCCTTTCTGAAACTAACAATCTAGCCCTTGAGTGCCCACAAGACCAATTATATCCTTCATATAATTTCATTTTTCTAGTTTCTCTTTCATATAAAGGGTCAGTCATATTGACAGTTTCATACCAAAGATTCTGAATTCAAAATTTAGAAAAAAATTCAAATACATGAAAAAATCTAATATAAATATTCTCAGTTGCTTTGTAAATCACTGTCTATATCCTTCCATCCACACTAGAGGACTCAACATCATAAATTTTGTACCAGGACCCAGGTAAACACCAAGTGGGTGTAGTAACCTACTCTTAACTTCAGCACCCAGAACGTACAGACAAGATCCCTGGAGAAAGCTGGCTATCTAGACAAGCCTTATTATAAAGCTCAGTGAATAAGGTGGGAAATGATCAAGTTAAAACTAAGGATGTCAGCTTTGGACCTCCACATCATGTGTACCCACATACACATGAATGATGTACATGCATACATTCCACACAAACATGCAAAAAAATAGATATCAGTAAAGAAGTTAGGGAGCAGGCACAGCAGTAAAAGAGTGCTTGCTGTGCAATCGTGAGAACCAGCGCTTAGGCTCTACCACCTACTTATCAGGTAAGGATCCCTGATGCCTGTCACTCCAGCTCTCAGTGCAAAACAGAAACATGACACTTTGGCTTTTTGGCTTCTATTTTAGCCTAGAAAACATGAGCTCGAGGTTCCGGGAGAGAGCCTGCTTCAAAGGAACAGGCAGAGGATAATAGTGATTTTTTTAAAAATAAGGTAGAGAGCCACAGAGAAAACTATCTAAACCAACCTCTGCCTTCTATGTGCATGAAAGGGTACACTCCTGGACACATACATATACCACATGTGTGTTCACAAACATAAAAACAACTGTTTTATGCTGTCCTTTATTGAATCATAATAATTTTAATATTGATCCATCCCAATAAATTATAGTTTTACAGTCTTCTAAATTTTTTTAATCTTATGTATTTTCTTTCTCCTCTCTCCCTCCCAGCACCCCGTGTGTGTGCGTGTGAACAAAAAGAATGTGTTATGCTACCTTAAAGGTAAATAATGTTTATGTAAAACTGTATTTAGTAACAAAATTTTGAAGCAGATATATTTGATTTTATTTATGAATGATTTGCATTTTGGGTGGAACTCTTTTAAAAAGATAGATTAAATAGTTATGTAGCAAATAAGAAATCTCTTATTTTTCAAGTCAAGTAGTAACAATTTTACCAATTCAGTATTATTTATCTTCTTAAGCTCAGTATGAATTGTTCTTGAAGAAAATTGTAGATTTTGACAAAAATTTTTAAAATAGAGCTTAAGAGTATAGCTCAGGAGTAAAGCGCTTATGTAGAATACAAGTGCCCCTAGTTAAATCAGTTAATATAAATTCTTAAAATAGGGGGGAAATAAAGTATTAAATCTAAAACTATGATTATGAAACCCCTTTACTTATAAAATGTTTACACACAGATATGCCTTCATGTTTTATGCTATATTAAAGTTATGGAAGTTTAAGCAGAATCAAAGTATACAAGAGTACCGTTCCCTGTCACATTGCTTAAATACTAATATGAGCTGTAAGTTGTCCACATACAAATTACCTACCATAGAAACACATCTATAGTATACAGGTCATATATAAACTGTATGGTAAAGCCTAAAGCTTACACATGGGCCTGACATAGTAGCTTAAATTCTTCATTCTCCCAGTAAGACTCTACAAGTAGTAATCAACCAGTAAAACAAGATATATACTCTAATCAAACAAATTTCATACAAATAAAGACAAGTGAGGAAGTCTCTGAGTTCTCATTCAAACAATCAGTTGAGTTTCTTCAATATCATTTTTGATATGCTATATATTTACAAAATAACTGCTCTTCCATTCACATGACTTTAAATATAAAAGTGACATGCCTCAGCATTTCATTAAGGAATTAGTTTAAATAAGTGTAACTTGTAAGCTGTCTTTCTTGGTTTTAAAACTCTTCTCTGGTTGTGGTGGTTTGAATATACTTGGCCCAGGGAGTGGCACTATTAGGAGGTGTGGTCTTGCTGGAGGAAGTAGGTTACTGTGGAGGTGGGCAATGAGACCCTCCTCCTAATCACATGAGAACCAGTCTTCTCCTAGCAGCCTTCAGATGAAGAGGTAGAACTCTCAGCTCCTCCTGCACCATGCCCTCCTGGACGTTGCCATGGTCCCACCCTGATGATAATGGACTGAACCTCTGAAACTGAGCCAGTCCCAATGAAATGTTGTCCTTATAAGAGTTGCCTTGGTCATGGTGCCTCTTCATAGCAATGGAAACCCTAACTAGACACTGGTCAATTGCTAGATCATTAGTTTTCTGCAACACAATAAAAAAAAATTGACACTCAAAGAGACCTCACCACTGATCTGCATTGCCTCTCCTGATACCAGCAAATTCTAGAGTACCAAATTGGCTGGTTGCTCTCAATACTGACAAATACCCCTTGGTTTCTTGGTTAAAGAGCACTTGCTGCTCTTCATAGGACCAGATTTCAGTTCTCAGCACTATCATCTAGCTGCTTACAACTCCAGTTTCAAAGAATCGGACACCCTCTTCTAGATTCTGTATGCATACAGCTACACCAGCAGCTCTCAACCTGTGGATAGCACAACCCCTTTGGGGTAGAACAACCCTTTCACAACAGTCACCTAAGACCATCTGAAAGCACAGATATTACATTATAATTCATCACAGGAGCAAAATTAGTTATGAAGTAGCAACAAAAGTAATTTTATGGTTGGAGATCACCACAACATGAAGAACCGTAATAAAAGGGTCATAGCATTAGGAAGGTTGAGAACCACTGCTCTACAGAGACCCACAGGCACAGACACACCCACACACACAAAATTTTCAAGTTTTACCCTCCCCAGCAAAGATACCTAAAACTCATCTTCACATATTATCTAACTCAAATGGAGAAGTACAATTCCTTACAGAATAAGGAACTGACATGGTAAAACACCATATCTGACAGTAGTTCTCACAGATATAATAGTAAATGGATTAGTCAGCAGCCAGGGTTGAGTGATATCCTGTAATTCAGGAGTCAATCCCACACAACTTTCAACATCCATTAATCATGAATCTGAGAAAACACAAATGTGTGTATCTGGAATGGCTAGATTGTTTTGCTTTTTTCAAAATATTTTAATAGACTTTATAAACATCCAGTAAATTATGGAATATCAGGATTTTGTTTTAAAATGTATCAAGCATTTTTGTCATCAAATCTTAGCACAAACAGCAATGTCTCTTTTAATTGTAGTTTATTTGTCAATATAACATACCTGTATCAATCTACATGTGTAACAAGTGCATTCATGATGAGACTATATCCAAAGACAAGTTCTCTGTAACCAATGATTCTTACTACTGAACTCCAAGTTCTTAATTATGACAGTACATCAGGATCCATGCGCAAGCAATTACCCTAAACAAGTTAAATCACAATCTCTGGCATGCAGGATCTAAATGTGCATATTTTTGTCTGTTATCAAAAATTCATACTATATTCCTCATTAGTGGATGAACACATCATATCACACAGAGGTCAGAGAAAAACTTGCAGGAATAAAATTTATGTTAAGATTGGCAGCAAATGCCTTTGCCTTCTGAGTCATTTCACCTGCTCTGTTTTCTTGTTGGTGTTTGTTTTTGGCAAAGTTTCTATACAATGAATGAATACTTCTTAGAGTATATGTTGGGGTTTCAGGACATTTTCATTACCCAGAAAATTCCCTTGTACCCTCCCCATCCAGTTAATGCCCCTACTATCCAGAGGCAATCTATTCACATCTAATATTAGGACTGGATTTTTACATTTCATAATAAATAGAATCATACAATATATACTTTTTTGTGTCTGGCTTCTTTCATTAAACAATGTTTCTGAGATTCATCTGTGTTTCATCAATAATTCACTCTTTTTAAGTGCAGAGTAGCATCTCAACTCTTTTAATTAATCCATTCTTTTAATTAATCAACATCTGAATTGGCGTCATTGAGGGACTATTCAGTTGTTCCCAACATATTTTGAAGGCAAGTTTTTAGTTCTCTTGGGCAGCTGGGAGTGGAACTGCAATAGGTATATATTTCATTTGAGAAGGAGTGAGCTTCAGTTTTTTTTTTCAAGTTTTCCACAGAATACTAATATTTAAAATAATGACACCTTTAAAATAATGACAGCCTGGTGGTGGTGGTACACACCTTAATCCCAGCACTCAAGGAGGCAGAGGCAGGCAGATCTCTGTGGATTCAAGGCCAGCATAGTTTATATAGAGTGAGTTACAAGACAGTCAGTGAGGGCTACACAGAGAAATCCCATCTTAAAAACACCCCCGCCATCCCCAAAAACCCAATACTTAATGACATTTTCTAACAAGATCTAACAAGATCATGGCAAACTATATGGTTATAAAAATAGTACTGCTATCTATTCTTTGTTCTAGTTAGTAGAAAAATAGGCTACCCCTTCCCTTTTTCAAACCTTGATTGTGGTTTGGAAAATTAAAGTACCTATGATTTTCATTTCAAATAATGTACATTAATCAATTTTCCATTGCTACCAAATAAGACTGGTACTTTTTAATGAAAAGTAGCTTAGTTATTAGCTCAAAGGTAGAATTGTCTTGCATGGGTTTTCTCCGTGTTTGTGTGTGTGTGTGTGTGTGTGTGTGTGTGTGTGTGTAAGAGAGACAGATAGACGGATGGACAGAGGCAGGGAGAGACAGAGACCCACCATGGAGCTGAGAAGCAGAAACAAGGAAGTTCACTATGTAGTTCAGATAGTCTCAAACTTGTAATACTCCTGTCTCAGACTCTGGAATGTTGAGATTGTAGGAATGTACTACCACATAGGGCTCAGCTCACAGTTTTGAATGTTAAAATACAAGTGACAGAATATACTTACATAGAAAAGACATAAATAAGTGCAGACTTGCAACTACAAATTACATCTATGGATATGTATTATCCAAAATTTATAACATAGGAGAATCATTACAAGATATAAAACATACATAAGTCACACTGCCATGATGAATTCTCCACTTACTGGGTTGGTAAAATGCCTCAGTAGGTAAAAGCACTTGAGGTCAAGCCTGATGAACTTGAGTTCAAGCCAAAACCCACAGGGTCAAAGTAAAGAACCCAACACGGTATCCTTTGACCGTCACAAACACTCAGTGGTATTTCCAACTACACACATATATGAAAAAAATAATGCAATAAAAATACTTTACTGAGGAGACAGTTCAGTCAGTGAAGTGCAACCCTGCAGCATAAGGATCTAAGTTAGATCCCCAGAACCCACATAAAAAGCCAGACATGGTAGCACAAGCTCCTAGCAATGAGGAAGTAGACAGGAAGATCCCCGGAGCTTGTTGGCCAGCCAGTTTAGCCATATCAAAGAGCCACAGGTCCCAGCAAGAGACCTTGTATCAGCAAAATGGAGGACAGCTTGGGCTACATGGATAGCCTGTTTCAAAAGAAAAAAAAAAAAAAATCGAACCCTATAACATTATATAGATCAAACAAATTTTAAAAGTTTAAACTGATACTTAATTGCCTTTTTGCTAAGATACTTACATTTTTAGATTAATGATATAAGCCTTCCTTGCTATGTCATAGTCTATTTTACATAAGTAGTTAAAGTGGACCTATGGGAACCACTCTGGAAATCAGTCTGGCGGTTCCTCAAAAAATTGGATATAGTATTACCTGAGGACCCAGCTCCTGGGCATATTCCCAAAAGACGCTCCAACATATAACAAGGACACATGCTCCACTATGTACATAGCAGCCTTATTTATAATAGCCAGAAGCTGGAAACAACCCAGATGTCCCTCATCAGAGGAATGGATACAGAAAATGTGCTACATTTACACAATGGAGTACTACTCAGCTTTTAAAAACAATGAATTCATGAAATTCTTAGGCAAATGAATAGAACTAGAAAATATCATCCTGAGTGAGGTAACCCAGTCACAAAAGAACACACATGATATGCACTCACTGATAAGCGGATATTAGTCAAAAGTTCGGAATACCCAAGATACAATTCACAGATCACATAAAGCTCACGAAGAAGGAAGACCAAAGCATGAGTATTTTTTATTCCCCCTTCTTAGAAGAGGGAATATAAAATACTCATGGGAGGAAATGCGGAGACCAAGTGTAGAGCAGAGACTGAAGGAGAGGCCATCATCCAGAGACTGTCCTACCTGGGGATCCATCCCATATACAATCACCAAACCCAGACACCATTGTGGATGCCAAGAAGTGCTTGCTGACAGGAGCCTGATATAGCTGTCTCCTGTATCTTCCTAATATGGTAGGAGCACCCTTGTATAATTCCTAAAACCTCTTTCTAGTGGGGTAGGAGAATAGAGGACCTTAATTTATTGATTACTACAAAAACACCTAAGCAGAACTCTTTAAAAAAAAAAAAAAAAAAGTAAAAACAATGAAAGTCTGAGTTGTCACAATCTGGAGGATACTTTTAAGACATTAAAAACTAAATGCTGTGATGAAACTGGCAATTGTAATTCTTCAATACACTAATGCACAATATCACTAAGGTAAACTGAATAAAAAGTATACAGAATCTCACTACAAAACTCCATGTGAATATACAAGTATTTCAAAATAAAAAACTTAATTCAAAATCTGAAACAAAGCTTTTTATAAACAGAGAAAACTACCATCATAACTTCATCCTTCCCCACACCACATCTAAACTCCAGGCTCTGCCTGGTGAGGCCAGCTAATCTTCCATGCTACCAAAAGCTATTTCCAGATTCAATACAATCTCAATCAAGATCTCCATCTCATTCTTCACAGAAATACAAACGACTATCTGCAATTCATATGAAATCATAAGACCCTAGATAGCCAAAGCAATCCTGAGCAAAATGACCAATGTTATACAGATTACCATTCCAGATTTCAAGCTATATGAGAACCATAGTAATAATAACAGTATGATACTGACATTAAAAACTGACAACAGACCAAAGGAACAAAATTTCAATTTTCTAGTTACAAATTGCCAAATGTTTATTATTTTATTTCTTCAAAACTACAGGAGGAGGGATAAGGTGGGGGGAGGGAGAGGGGGTGAAGAACTCTTGGAGGGGGGACCAGGAAGGGAGGGGCAACATTTGGAATGTAAATAAATAAAACAATTTTTAAAAGCTACAAATAACTTTCACATATAAGAGTCAGTAAAATTCAACTAGATCTCAGGTAAATTAATTGTCTTATAACAAAGTATTATCATTCCTCACTCCCATCTCTAATATCAATGCTGCCATTCTTTTCATTTAATACACATCACTGCATACATTATTGATACTTTTAGCAATAATGATAGATCAAAGTCATTATACATTTGTCAAAACCCACAGTACATCATAAAGAGCAAAGGTAAAGTGAACAATGGACTTTGATTAGTAACAATGTATGGGTATTAGCATAATTGCAAGGAATGTGTCACCTGAATACAAGGTGGTAATAACACAGGAAATAAAAAGATAGCATTGTACTTAACCTAATGGCAATTTTTTTTTTTTTTTTTTTGCAAGCCTGATACTACACAAAGAGCTTAGGTATACTTAGAAAAACGAAAGTCTGAAATCATGTTGCAGAACTGCATACTGCTTTAAGATAAACTTCTCTATAGAATTTACTGGCTTAAATATTAATATTAACATTTCTTGTAAATTGAACTGTATTCCAGTTATTTCCAAAATTTAGAAGCCATATGATAAACTGGCATTCACCAAGAAGGAAAAAAAAAGTTTATTAGTCCATAATTTCCTGCTTATGTGAACCCAAACATTTTTTTCTCTTAATACTTATTTAAATCTTTAAAGTATGTCAAACATACTTTAAAAAAATACTAATATAAGAGTGAAAGCAACAGAGTTGGAAAAACTAGATTTATATTTCTAATCTCACTTAATGTTACTGATAAACTAAAATTCCTTCAGAACTTTACTTCCTGCACTGAACTCAGTTTCTTTTTGTTAATCAAAAGAAAAAGAAGGTTTAATCAAACTAGACTATTTCCAAGTCAGTAATGATGAGACAGAAAATACAACATCCTAAGAAACATGCCTTTTGTTTACAAATTATCTAAGAAATACATTAGGAGAAAGTTAACATCATGATCAAAAAAACATATAAATTGACAGAAATTAACTCTAAAGTATAACTAATAAAGCAAGGTCCTTTGTGAAACACTATTTAAGTAAACTACATTAAGAAGTGGCATTTATATAAAGATCAAATAAATGACTGAAATAACTGTCATTTGATGATTTACTAAATTACTAAGGAGTTCAAGAAAAATGTTTATAGACCATTGGTGTGGTTTGGTTTGATTTTTAAGAGAATAAGAATCAGTGCAGAAACAATGTTCAAGAAGTCCTTCTCAGATGACTGAAGATTTCTTCCAAACCCAAACAAAGAGACAGAAGGGACCAATTCTTATTAAAAGAATCAATCTAAGGATCTTTGTTGCTCTAATAAGTATTTAGAATTTAATAAGTTTCCTTTTGCTCCTTCTCATTTTCATAGCTGACAATGCTAGAGACAGCAAGTGTGAAATGGTACAAGGAAAGCCCCTTGGCAGCAATAAAAACTTCTTATGGGGATTTGGAGACACATAGCTTCAGTTGATAAAATCCTTGCCTTGAATAAATATTGCTCTGGATTTGATACTTAGCACACCAAAATAAGCAAGTAAGTAAATAACTAAAAAAGTAAGTAAATAAAGCAAGCAAACAAGCTTCAGGAGGAATTAAGGAATGTTTTTTATAGCTAAACATATGGCCAGGACTATATAACCAACCAATGAAGAATTTCAGTTCTGTCTGAACTACCCAATGAAACCGGCCCCTCCCCGATACACACAAAGAACACTATGTGATGAGATAACAACCGTTTTGTTAGTATGTGTATTAAATTAAATCATAAAATATTAGGATAGAGTTTGATTTATGATTCAATTAAAATGAAAGACTATTACTATATTTTATAAGAATATAACTTGAAAGTAAAAGCATATCAACTAAAATTCTATTTGAAAGTTTTTGTGTTTACATAGGGACATAAACCCAGGGTTTCTTGCATTCTAAGCAAGCAATCTAGCACTGAGCTATAGCCCCATTTCTCTATTAGGAATTTTTTAAAGGCTTCACTGTGTTTCTGTCAATAATAAGCATAAAAGTTCATAGTTTCCCTTCATTTCAAGAGCCAGATAAATGTTTGTCTAACATATAAGGGCCTTGGTACTTGGGGGGAAAAAGAGCAAGCAAGAAAGACAAAATTGATAATACTAGAAACAACTTCAATAGCTAACAGATGACTATTAAGGATGGGTGAGGTGGCTCTGCAGGTAGCACTTGCTGCAAAACCAGAGCCCACATAGTAGATGGAAGGAATCAACACCCATAAGTTGTCCTCTGACCTTCATACGCTCACTGTGGTACTTGTATGCTGACAGACAGACAGACAGACACATACACACATGCACAAGCAGCACACATACACACATAACTTTCTATCTCTCTCCTTCCCTCTCTGTCTCTCTCACACACACAAAATAACAATAGTAAAATTTATAAGTAAAGAACAAAGTCTGCTTGCTTGCTCTTTTCCTTGGGAAAAAAAAAAAAAAAAAGGTGACTAGTATGGTCTCCGGTTTAGAAATGGCTTTCTCTTGCCTACGACATATCAAACAGTATCTGCTATCTATGAACCCCTCCTAGCACACAGTACCAAAACAGTGAACTATACACTTCATGGAGACCCCAAAGATCACAGGACACCTAATCCATGAGAAACTTTCAAGATGCTTGCTTGGCTTTTCCTTCAAGCTTAAAAGCATATCTAATCACACAAGACTCTCTTGGTATGTCCCTTAAATAATGTCCAAAATCTCCAAGGATAGTAAAGGCCAACCTATTAATTCTAGGGTAGATGATAATTTGACAGGGGTGGGGAGGATTCATTTTTAGATTACAGGTTTCTCACACAGGTCCCAATACAAAACCTCTACTCCAGGGTTTAAAAACCCTGACCTATGGTTTGAAAACCAAGGGTATCTTTATCAGGTAGATGTAAAGCTCTAAACTTTGGAATGATATAAACAACAGAATTTCAACATGGCAGAACAGGATCTAGGGAGAGGCTCCATGAGTGAGAGCACTTGCTCGGCAATCACGTTCCTATCTTCAGAACTGGGGGTTAGAGCCAGTCAGATGCCACAAGCTCCCTCGCTAGCCAGCCTAGCCAAGAAGGTGAGTTTCCAGTTGAGTAACTCTCTGCTTTCCCAAACATGCTCACATGCTCGCATCAATTACACACACACACACACACAAACAACCGAGGGGAGGGCTACTTTTCACTGTTAGAGATGAGTTACAAATACTGGACAAAACCCAACAAATAAAGAAACAAAAATGATCAGGACCTAATGATACAAAGGTCTGTAATTCCAGCTGCTGGGTGGTGGTGGGGTTTTGAGAAAGCTGAGGCAGGAATAGTGAATGTTCAAGACTGAGCTACAGAGTGAGTTCAAAACTAGCCTGGGCAACTACAAAGAAGACTAGAGATACACGTCAATGGTAGAGACCCAAGTCCGATCCTCAGTAAAGCAAAAAAATGTTTAAAAGCCAGAAGTGTCGGTGCACACCTTTAATCCTAGCACTCAAGAGCCAGAGGCAGGTGGACCTCTGAGTTCAAGGTCAGCCTGGTCAGCAGAGCAAGTTCCAGGACAGCCAGGGCTACACAGTAAGGTCTTATTCTCAAAAAACAAAGACAAAAATTTTTTAAATAACTTAAAACCCTGTTTGTGTAGATTAGAATTAGTGTTACTGTAAACTCATAGTTTTCTCACATAGATATAAAAACAAATATGTGTTCATAAAAAGACTCCCTGGAAGGCCTAAGGCAGTACCCCTAGAAAAATAAATACAAGTACCCAGGCACTGCTTCCAAACTACAATTTTCCTCTTAAAATAACCACAGAGGGTCTAGAGAGATGTCTCAACAATTAGAAGTACTTGCTACACAAATCATGAGGGCTGGAGTTCAGATCCCAGTACCCACATAACAAGTCAGGTATCCTGCACAAGCCTGAAACCTGTTAAGCCCATCCTAGTAGGTGGAGATAGGATTATGAAGCTTGCTGGATTCCAGCCTAGAAGAAAAAAGAAACAAGAGCTTCAAGTCCAGAGAGTAGGATATCAATCAAGGATACCTTCTGGCCTCTGCACCTACATAAGTAAGCACTCCCATACACAAAGACAAATCTTTAAAATAATAACCAAGATAGTAGCAGATTAGTTTAGAACATTTAAAAAGCATAGCTATATTCTAAAATTAATTTAAAAAAAAAAAAAGCCAAGTGGAAGAAGTCCTCACTAGCTAAACAGTTAACAAGAAGGCTGGGAGTACAGCTCAGTGGGAGTGGACTAGCCTACCATGCTCAATCACCAGCCCTACATTAAAATAATGAGCATAAAAATTAATGAAAATGAATTTTAACCCTGTGAATAGGAAACTTTGACTCTAAGTAAATGTAGGTAAATTTAAAATATAATGAAGAAAAATTTTTACATGTTTCAAAACATCTAACTTCAAAATGCTAATTACAAATAGAAAAAAAAATACCTTGAAAAAGCTGGACAGTGGTGGCACATGCCTTTAATCCTAGCACTTGGGATGAAGAGGCAGGAGGGCCTCTAAGTTCAAGGCCAACCTGGTCTACAAAGTGAGTTCCAGGACAGCCAGGGCTGTTAACACAGAGAATCCCTGTCTCAAAAAGCCAAAACACCAAAGACCAAAACTAAAACCAAACAAACAAAAGCTTGAAAAAAAGAAGTTTGGCAGTCACAGCCTTTATCAATTAAAGTAAGTATCAGTAGTGGACAAACTACAACTGCCTGGTACCTGGTAAAATGCAGTAAGAACATAAGAGAACCTGATAAAGATGCTGAGACTCTAATTATGAAATCTATAAGAAATAAATATGAAAAACATCAGACAACTGAAAATGATGGAATATTCAATAAAACAATGAAGCTTGTAGTTTCCAAACATATCACTGCCTTAAAAAGCAGACACTGTTCCAGACTGCAGGAGCAGAATGACAAGCCACTGTAACACATAGACAACTAATAGGTTTAGCAGGTAGTGTTAAATTCTACCTCTGATAGTCTTGATGTGATTGTGGGAAATAGCCTTCATTATAAGAAAGGAACATGGGAGGGTTTCAGAGTGACATGGCATCAGATGGGCAATTTACTGCCAAACAGGTTAAAGAACGAATAGATTCAGCTTTCATGTCTTGTCACTGCTTCAAAACTTAAGACGAAGACTAGGGATATAATTCAGGTGAAAGGATATTTGTTGAACTTCCTCAAAGCCCTGAGTTTGATTCCCAGTACCATATAAAACTAGTCCTGGGAACAAACAATGACATGTGCCTGTAAGCACAGCACTCAGGGATGGTGACAGGAGGATCAATCAGGAGTTCAGGGTCATCTTTAGCTACCAAGTGAGTTTGAAGTCAGTCTCACACACACTCAAAAACAAAAAAGCAAAAAAAAGCAACAAACAAAAACAAACAAACAAAAAACTTCAAACAAGAGAAAAATGTTCAAAAAGTCTGTAGCCATTTTAAAAACCTGGGAAGAGCATGTATCTACAGAGTAATCTGAGACTACCAAGGATTGGGGAGGGAAGGTGACATCAAATGAAATCCAATAGTCTTGGTTCTCCAGTTCCAGCCTACAGTCAGTTACCTAAAGCCAGCCATAGTCTAAAACTATTTGAGAGGAAATTCCATAAATAAACAATTCTAAAGTAAAAGTGCACAGTATCCCTTTGTACGGTGCATCCACACTATCCACACCCTACCTGTCAGTCACTTCATAGCCACCAAGGGCATCAAATACATGGCAGAGACATCTCAGCGCTATTTTACTCAATGAGCTCAAACTGTAAATAAGCAAGTAAGCCAAAAAGAAAAAGAAAAAAGAAAAAAAGGAAAAAAAAAGCCATTTCCTTTTCAGTAAAAAGGTACAAGTTCTCAATAATAAATGTACTAAAATCCACATTAAGAATCCATTTTATGGCCAGGCATAGTACACACCTATAATTCCAAGCACTTTGAAAGCAGAAGCAAGGGAATCTGAAGTTCAAGGCCAACCTCAGCCACACAGTGAATTCACCATTAGCCCACGCAACAAGGAATGTTCCTTCTATTTATAAAATTGTGAAGATATTTACACTAGTTTTGCTATTCCACCTTAAACAGCAAAGGTTATAGCCACTGGAGCTGGGGCTAGTTACCTGGTAGACTACCTGCATAGCAGTAGAGGCCCTCAAAGCCAGTATTTACCATTTAAAAAACTGAAATTAAAAAAAAAGTTACAAGCACACTATGTGGCAAGTGCTTAGTTAAGACAGAAAAGGCAAACAATTACAAGGCTTGGTACTATCAGTGGGTACTGGCATCCACTCAGTCTTATACCTTTTATAGCCAAAAGATAAATGAGTACAGCTACCACTATACATATAAGGGGCAGGTGCTGAAAACAATCATGAAATCTATCTCCAAAGATACTGAGTTTTCTAAGCAAGGAGTAGGAGAGCTGTATCTGAGCAGTCAGTCAGCTTGTAGACAAAATATAGTAGAATGTGCTGAAGCTCCAATAGAGCTATCTGTCCAGTGGGAAAGCTGACAAGCCAGCAGGGTGCTGAGAAGAGGAAGGCATCTTCTGAAGGACCTGTACCACGAAGCCAAGTAAACCACATATTCTAAAGCTGAACACATTAATATAACACTCCTCTTCTAAGCAAGCACCAAAGCAAGAACAAGTATTCACTTGTGATGGGAAAATGTTTAAATGATCAATAAGGCACAAAGTAGGCCATTAATAAAAACTTTATCCACTAGAAAATAAGAAACAAAATATTTGAAGAAAACCCAAAACCACAACAGATCTACCAAGCACAGCAAGATCAAATTTCAAGTAGAAAATGGAAGAAAGTATTTAAAAAAAAATAACTCAGAGATTTTAGGTTACATGAAGACCAAAATACTGCTGAACAACAGAAACTAACTTCTTTGAAAAAAAAAAAAAGTTCTTAGGAACTGTATTTCAAAAACAAATTATTAAGAACTGAAAACCAAGGAGTGGGCTGAAAGATTAAGCCTTAAGATTCTGCCATAACTCAGAGTACCCCATAAGTATCTAAAAGTGTTGGAAAACATTCTTCCCTTTCCTAGAAAAGTAACTGGATGGGGTAGATTTTCTTCATATATTTCAATCAAAACAACATATTGCAACAGATGGAGGAAACTGATATGAGACTTGTGATGCTTTACATTAAGCCCAACGTAAGTAACTTGCAAAAATACAAAGCATCCTCTTTTTGCTTCATTATAGTCAGTTCTCCAAATCCTTAAGTTCAACCACGGCGAAAATACTCAGGGAGGAAACAGCATCTGTACTCCACACATACAGACAATTCTTTCTTGTCATTATTTCTTAAACAACGCATCATTTACACTTACTTAGTATTTACACTAGATTTAGTATTACGAATCATCTAAAGTTGTCTTAAAGTATTTCTAGTAAATGGGCTTAGAGTTTTACAATTAAAATATATATAATATATTACTATGCCATTCTATATAAGGGACCTAAATATCCATGGCAGGAACTGAAACAATCCATGTCACAACTGTATTTGTTTGGAAAATAATTATATTTTTTTGCTAGAACAATGTTAGCAGGAAATGGTTTACTGTTATTTTTAAATTTTATTTTAATTTCTAACAGGATTAGTAACACAAACCCAAACTTGTAGAGGATCTCGATTTGTAGAAGTATTGGGAATTCTAAGATAAAAACACCAAATAATCTTAAAACTTCTATTTCTTATTATCATACATTACAACATAAAGACTCAGCCAACTTGCAAATGACATGTAAAGACGGCATTCTGTCCCAAAACAAGTAGTTCAGACTACAATTAGTCTCTGAAATAACAAGGTTCAATTCATAGCTGTTTCACTTTACAATGCATAAAAGTGATACATACTCAGCAGAAGCTATTTAAAATTTTGATCACTTCTTCAACCAGTAATCCAAGGTATGATATTTCTCAGGAGCCACAATAAAGAATCAGGAGAATAAACAATACCCTACAGTGAAATAGCTCACTATGCACAAAGATCTGAAAGGATGTCCCCATGAATAAACTTCACAGGTTTTATTATACCTATTTTGATTACAAAACGTCATTTTTGTTGTTTCCTAGGGTTTCTTAAAACATACTATACAATTAAATTCATAGATGGATACAGTTCATATTGAGCAGAGCTTTATTTTACTAGGTTTACTTTTAGATGTTCTTATTTTGTATTCTTTTTCATACTATCATTTACAATGCATGTCAAGGACTTCATGCAGTGGAACAAAACTGGAAGTGACAAAAATAATGTGGCAGAGTAGCACTGCAATTATGGATCAAGACAGACGAATGTACACAACTGGGAAAAGACAGACTGCAGAGACACTGAGGCAGGAAAAGAAAACCAATGAGACAGCATAAAACAAAGCAGTATACTAATCAACATGAATATGCCATGGACACTGAGTTGGAATGCAAACATTATCAGAATTAAACAGACTGATCAAATCAATTGTTTTGTTTCACATTTTAAACACTTTGAGGAGAAATATGCATGGACTAAAGAACTTTGGAAAAAAGAGGCAAAGCAAAATATAACTAAATATTTGATGAACATGGAAAAATAGGATAAACAAGTACATTAATAAAAGAAAGATAAAAAATTAAAGGAATTAGAAGAGAGTTGAGTAACAGCAGGCTTTAAAATCAGGAAACCCAACAGAGAAGAAAGACAAACTGTAATTCTGAAAACTGGAGTACAGTGAAGAGTAGGTGAGACCAGTGCTGAGGAAGGAGAGAACACAGTGTAAAGGGGAAATGAAATTCCCTCAGCCAATTCAAAAGTAGGTAGCACAGAATACAATGCATATGAAAATTTTGTACTCCAACAAAAAATAATGTGCATTCAAGAATTAATCTATTATGAACAGTTAAGAAAGTGTTAACACTGCTGTCAAGAAAAGAAGTGAGAAAGCCATTCTGTGTTGTGGGTGGTTGTTCAACAACAAACAAAACAGAAAAAATGGATGAATAAGACAAGAGTCATGATTAAAATGGAAGCAACAAAGTAGGTGTATTTAAAGAAACTCTAAATATGCAAGAATTATTAAGAAATGTATTTGCTATCCAACTCACTAAATTCTGTATAATCCTAAATATTTTGTAAGTATTGCCATAATCTTTATCTACAACAAAAAACAACTTAAACTCTAAAATCATATTATTGATAAGCAATTATTTCAAATAAATGCCCAAATAAGTACCTAATTTTCTCAAAATTTAAAGTATGGCCCTTAGCAGATGGTTTTTACTATAAAGTGTTTCTGAAATGAAAAAAGTCAAAAATAAAAAACTATATAAAATGTCTAAAACAACCAAATTTCAGAGATTTACTACCAATGATAAGTGTACCTCTCCAGCTATTACTTGGTTAAAACCAGCACAATAAAAACTGTTTCCATTCTTTAACCTCTCTAAGCATCTTATACATGACATTGACAATGAACATCTTGCTCTGAAATGGCAAGGAATCATAGTACTGAGTCAGGTGGAGCTTTGAAAGTCATGATTATTTTCATTACCGAGCCTCTCGATGCAGTCCAGGCAAACACTCTGGAAGTATTTTATTTCACAATTTAATCAGGAAGAGGGACTTTCCTTCACACAATGCTGAAAATATATAAATTTTAAGGCCATTCAGAAAGACTTCAAATCACTGTCTTTAATAAGAATCTCCTTTCAAACCATTGCTTCATTTTAAACAAGAGTCCGAAAATATTTGGTTTGAGAATAGTAAAAAACCTAAAACTCATTAAGCTAATTTGATGCTAATTTTATCCAACTTTAACTGCAAAATAAATGCCTTCTTGAGGAAAAAGGGGAATCAGAGGTTCAGAAAGGTGGAACATCTCATTTCCAACATGTCGCAATCTAAACATACTACTCTTTCAAAAATAACCTACTTCTTTAAAGGGTGGGAGTGTTAAATAGGCATTTTCAAGTGACATAATACTTTATACAAAACGGAATGATACAAAAACATCTTTGCAAAGTGTTCATTCTCTAAAAGACTTGCTGGATTAAGGCTCTGAGGCTGAAGCCAAGAAGAAGCCATAAAAGGAAAGCGAAGTCCAATGTCATTTATTTTGTTCCCTCCTTTCATATGCTCAAGGATAACCTCTTTCACTGCCTAATTATATGTCCCCAAATCATAAAGTCCACCAGTTATGCACTTTAAACTCCTTCATAAAGCAGTCTTTTAACAGGAATAACTTGATGGTTCACAAATCTCACCAATAAAATAAAAATGAAAACAAAAACTCCAGAGACCAGGCCCTAATAACACAACAACATAAAATCTGGAATTATTCTCTTTTTGAAATGTACTTAATAAAAGCTAAACAGCCAGGAACAAGTTGTGAACTCACTTGATCCTGATCTTTAAATACTACCTTTCCTCTCTCAACTAAAGGAAGTCAACTCTTTTTTCCTCAGGTTTCGGATAATTATTTTGGTAATATCTATTAAACATCAACTTAAGCTTAAGCTATATCTACCTATAGTTAATATTTATTTAAAATACAGTATTATCTGTCACCTCCCTTACCACAGAAGTACTGGGGGGAGCAAACAAACTAAACTTAAAAAGACACACAATTGAAACACTACTAAGGGAAAAGACAGCAGGGTTTACCGCAACTAAAACTAGTTTTACCCCTAAAGAATACTCCATTGGTTCAGAAGCGTTCCTAAGTCTGTCTGACTGGTGGAATGTCTGCCATGCTTCACGAATTCCTGCCCGCACAGTCCGTACCTATCACTTATTAGGCAGAACCAAACAAAAACAGATGGCCAACACACACACACACACACACACACACACACACACACACACACACACACACACAAATATGAGGACCACACAACCGCAAAACAGCGCCGCTTTTACGCACAATGTGAGTCTCCTGAAAATCTTAAGGGTTTTATTTTTCTTCCCTTCCAATGTTGTTCTTAATCGGAACTGCATACAAGTCCTGACCAATCAACTACTTGCAGGTGTTTGGGGTTTTGTTTTGTTTTTGTAGCCATATCCTTCTCCGTCTCTATCCATAATCTTTACGACATTCTGCTTCCGAGAACGCCAGTTTCAAGAAAAATCTAGCAGCTACTCGGCTTCAATCAAGTAACCAAACAAGCACTGTGAGCTACTGACTGAAAAGAACGCATGACTTACAAGTAGTGCCTTAGCCGTCCAAGCAACCGAGAATGGCAGGCAGACGGTTTCTGAAGTCGAAAGAAACAGACGTGTCTTAACAAAACGACCTCCATGTAGGATTAACGCGAAAACCAAAACAATCGGCACCAACATAAACAAATGTGGCAGCCATCTCGGTGAGAGCAAATCAATCTCTCCCAGCAGCCAAAGACTTAACTTTCCTCTGAAACAAAAGTTGCCAGACTCAGCAACTTGGTATACATTGTATACGTCCCGGAACACTAAAACTTCTGGCCCTTCTGCTCAACAAAGAAACTCTTTCTTCCGATGGCTGAAAAACTTTTCGTCCCACCGCATTCTTACAATCCCATCTTAAAAAGAAAGGAATCCAGACGGCAGACGGGGCAAGGCGGAGAAATCAGTTCAACTATTCAGCTGCTAAAAATGCCAAGGCACTCCGAGGGGAGAGAAAGAAGTGAGACAACTCGGGCAGAGCGAGGTGGACTAAAGTACCGTCGCTTCCGGCCCACTAACTTGGCTGACGCTTCCCGTTTAAAAAAAAAAAAAAAAAAAATTACCTCTCCGGGGGTCTCAGCGCAGCCGTCCCGAGGCTCGGCTTGACATGGTCTCTTGCTCTTCCTCAGTGGCTCTGGGCCCGCCGAGGCTCCCGTGAGGGCGAGGCGGATGTGGAGCTGCCGCCCGCAGCAGTGCGGCTGCTCCGGTGGGGGCTGGGGTGCGGGCTGGCTTCCTGCTCGCGACTTCTGTCAGGAGTTTCCCAGCCCCGGTTAGGTTCTCCGCCGAAGGAAAAAACTTTTCACTCGTGACACCGCCCGGAATTGCCGTGCGAAACTCACTTCCTGCCTGGGTGAAAAGCAGGATCCAGCAGCTCGGTGCCCTGGAACCCGGAACCCCGGGGCGGCGCGCCGCCGAGGGGGAGGGGACGGCGCCCGCCCGGAGTCGCGGGACCTCGCGCGGCCCACGGGGGCGAGGACGCGGAGCTCGGCCGGCCTGGGCCGCACTAGGCCTCCGCCCCCACAGCCGCGCTGCGCGGGTATTGTCTCGAGTGCGCCGGCCGCGCCCTGCGCCCGCCCGGCCCCCGCCGCCCCGAACCGGAGCCCACCGGCCGCGCAGGCTGGAAGGCGAGCGTCCGTCGGGCAGTCCGACCGGCCGGCCCTGTCGCTGCCACTCGCGCTCGAACCCTCCGATCTTCCCGCCGCCGTCCCTGCGCTCTCCTGCGTCCTCCTTCCCCGCGGCCGCGGCGGCGCGGTCTCCTCAGGAGCTCGCGGGCCCGCGCCGGGGGCCGAGGCTGCGTCGCGCGCCGCCGCGCCACCTTCACTCGAGCGGGAGACGGAGAGGGGAGGCGAGGCAGTGGAGAGAAAGGAGGAGGCGGACCCGGGCCGGGCCGGGGTGGAGGGAGTTTCTGCCTCACAGGCCGCGGCGGCAACAGCGCCACCGCCCCGGCGGCTAGGGGGCCGAGGCTGCGCGCGGCGGCGGCGGCGGCGGCGGGGGCGGGGCGGCCTCCCGCGGGGGCGCCCCAACCGCCCACAGCCGGGCGAAGGCCGGCGCGAGCCAGTCAGCGCGCACGGGGTCTACGCGGCCGACGTCGGCGGCGGGGGGCGCGGGCCGGGGGCCGCGGGCTGGCGGGGAGGCGCGCGACGGGAGGCCCGCCCCCACGAGGCCCGGCCCGCCGCCCCCCCCCTCCACGACCCCGCGAGGCCTCCGCCGCCCCGGCCGATCGAGTTTCTTTGTACGACCGTAATTGGTGCAAAGAGGTTGTTCAAGTGCAGCCCCGATTTGCAGGCAGCAGGTATCTCTTTCAGCTGCAGCACTCCGACATCCTCTAATCGCACGCTCAGGTTGCAGGAAACCACCTCCGCTGCTCGGTGCAGCTTCTTCCCACTCCGGGCCGGCCTCCGAGCTTGCTGGAAGCGGCGACGCGGCTGGGGCCCCTCCGAGGAGACAAAGCTGGTGCTGGGAGGGGGAGCGTGGCCCGCGAAATTGCCTCAAGACGGTGCCTTTGTTAGAGGAAACATTGGATGCACTCCGAGCGCCGCGCAGCCTTCCAGCCCCTAAGCTTTCGGGCGTGCAGTCGTTCAGTCGCGCTGGCCCTGGTAGTTCTGCCTGGCAGGGTTTGCGTTTATTGCAGAGAGAGACTTAAGCATTCTGTCAACACATATGGCTTAGAAAGCTTCAACCATAACATTGCCGTTTTTACAGTTACTGCTTTAAGTATGTTAGCAGACAGAACATCCTTGTTTTACCCGAGGGAATGGAATAGATTCTGGGCAAACCATCGTCCACCCCCATTCTGCTGTATTAACTATGCACAGGTATGGTAATTAGCCTCTGGGTCCTTCAAGGCAGTGGTTCAGTTCTTCCGTCTGTAGCCCAGAGATAATTATTCATCACCAACTTTGAATAAAATGCTATGTGCCTTACAGATGAGTTTTTGGCTTGCATCCAAGGGAAAAAGTTCACGAAGTCCACCGAAGAATTATTTACTAAAGCGAGTTCTACGCCAGAGACAAATACTTGGAATAACTCCAAAGATATTCAAGTCATTTTGAATTGAGGTGGAAGCACTTTAACTACACCCCAAAACTGCTAGAATTAACTAACACGAGCATTAGATTATTAGCACAGAGTACAGTGGTACCAGGGTTTCCCTGCTGCCTCTGAAAACATTCAATGACAGCCCTGGGAATGGCAGATCTAGTCATTTCAACTAGGAAATCTATTTTACACAATAGGGATCTTAACCACTGTATTTTTAAAAAAACAACAAAACAGCGTATTTGTACAGACTGTTTCAATGGACATGAGAAAGTTTTGTTTTACACCATCTTTAGAAAATGTTTGGAGTTGATCAGAAGAACTCAGTGGCAAAGCTGTGATAAGGGGTCACTGTCCTAAAGTGTCCTGGATGAAGCAGCTTCCATCCAGTAAGAATTCGGTTGACTCCTAGGATTCCAGTACTACAGCATCCTGTAGATTTAGACCCTATTGAATGTGATTCCCTATGTAGCTCAGTAGTAAAACCCTTGCCCTGGGTTTGATCCCCAGCACCACATGGGAAAGGGAGCGTATAATAAATTGAAACAAACCTAACCCCAGCCTAAATAACATGAAACCCCATCTCTAGGTTAAAACTTGCCCTGGTCCTAGCCTTTTTAAGTGTAAATTCCTGCTGGGTACTATTGTGACTAGCAGCCTGACTAGAAGTTGCCATAACTCACCTGAAATTCTGTCAGTTGCATTTATTCCCTCAGGGTTTATTTCTGTAGAGCAAAGCCATAATCCCAGGAAAAGTAATATTTTAAGCCTTAACAGTAGTCATTTATACCTAATTCATCAGATTGATCTCTAAAGCAGCTTTCAGTAGAAGGAGAAAACGAAGATAGCATATGTGGACGCTGAGTGACCAGAGAATGAGCCTCGCTCCTTAGAACATACAGAAGAACAGAAAAATACAGACAGAAAAGTGGTCCCCATTCAACTGTTACAGAAGGAGCCCCAAGAGTGATGAACGTGTCAGTATGTCCTGTACAGCTGAGACAGAGTGATAATAACATTGCTCATAATTTTAAGGAAAATATTCCAAACTAGTCCATATGTTTGAAATCAGGATGCACTTTGCCTATTTGGTCAAGTGTTTCTTTAATAATCCCTTATGAAGTGTTTCCCAGAAGTTCTCTATCTGTGAAATGGCCACTCCGTGTATGATCAGGTATTCAGTAATCACAAATGGCCTGTCTTTGTTACTCAACACTGTTCAGTTCTAACATGAATAGACACACAGAAATAGCCAAATCTTTTATCTGGGCTTTCTCATAAACACTCTTGTTCTGTGCATTACCCATTAGTTTTCTTTGAAAATCCTCTCACAGGACCTTGAACTAAAGAAGGACTGACTGAGCCTTTCATTTATGATTAAACAGAGAACTAAAACCACCTTTAGCAAGGCTGCCTTGCTGTGGCTCTGTAGTGATAAACTGGCCTCTAGGAGCACCTTCAAGAGTGACCTGTGATAGCAGTTCAGCTTCCCGGTCGTCACTCTCTGAGAAACACAGGGGCCATTCTTCGTGATCCCTATTCCCACCCAGGGCTGAGGAGGAGAACACTGGTGGAGATAAACTACTTCATGAAAATAACATTTGTGAGGCCTCCAAAGAATGCTTATACAGCCCACCTGAAAATAAACCAGAGAGGGCATCGGCACTGGTATTTATTTGTTTGATTTTTTAAAAAGACAATCTGCCATAGCGCCATGCCAGCCAAGCAGTTATAATAAGCAAGCACCGGGGGAGGGGCATTGGCAGACCGCAAGGAAAAGTTTGAGATGATCATTCTTCTTTTCTCAGCCTTTGGCACAGAATTAGTCATCTAAAGCCAAAGTTTTCTGTAGTACATACATGTGTGTATGTGTGTGGGCATGAGTTTAGGAGAACAAATCTTCTGGCTACCAAGGGGTTAGATTAAAATCAAGTCTAGAAGCTTTAGATGGACTAGGTCAACTTGTATCGTGACTTTTTTAAAAAATAGATATTCAGGTTCCCTCTTTTCACTTCCCTCTTGGCCCCTTGATAGAGCAAGGGCAGGAGGTCGGGGGCAGCCTAGGACCTGCAGGAACTAGTACTAGAATTTGTTAATAATACTTTGGAAATAGAATTCTCCCTCCCATGACAAAAAAAAAGATTTGTTAATGTTTTATGAGTTACAGGGAAAGACTACTAGTGAAAAGGTTTCCATAAAAACTCCAAAAAAAAAAAGTGTTTGGAGTTTCCCAACCATACAGCAGTCCCCTCTTATGCACAGAAGCATTCCCAAAATCTTAGCAATGCCTAAAACACACACATACCATACAGTCCCAACCGATGCATGGCTTTTCATGTACGTGCATATTGATGAGAAAGTCTGCCTTATAGAATAAGTGCATTAAAAGATCAGCAACACAATAATAGCAACAATACATAACAATAAAAATCATGTGAGGTCCCTCAGGATGGCTCTTAGGGTAAAATGCCTGTCACTAAGCCTGGTTGTTGGCTCACATCCAACCCCCAGGACTCACTTGACAGAAACAGCTCTCAAAAGTTGTCCTCAGGCCTCTTACACACACATGTACACACACAGAGGCACACAAATAACGTGCAATTTTATTTTATTTTTTATTTTTTAATTTTATTTTTTTTTAAGCTATGTGAATGAAGTCTTTCTAAATGTCTTGTGTTGCATTTGTGATGATGGAAGATGGTAAAATTCCTACAAGATAGCCTAGTGTGGCAGGACACACCTATAACCCCAGACTCACAAGGCAAAAACAGGATTAAGGCCACTCAGGGCTAGGTAACAGGGCCCTATGTCAAAAACAAAACAAGAAAACCCCAACACATAAAGCCAGCATGATGAGACAAAGCGAGATAAATGACGTGACAGTGATGGCCTATCACATAAGGTTTCCTTGAACACAGGTGCTGAGAACCCATGACAAATCAGTGGTATCACTAAAGTGGCTAATGGGTGGATACTGTATATTATGGGAATACACTGGGCAAAAGAGTGGTTTATATCCCCATCGGGACAAAGCAGAACGGCACACAGTTGAAAATGTAAGAGCTGGGCACTTGTAGAATTCCCATCAGTATTTTCAGACTGTATCTTACTACGGATAACCGAAACTAGGAAAGAGAATGTGTGGATGAGGGGAACCGTTACACACACTTGTTACTCTTTTTTCTTCTATCCTATTCATTTGTAAGCTACAAGTCTCAATTTCAGGTATCTATGAATATTTTTAACGTGAGGAGACTATAATTAGTGTCTAAGTGTGGCTTCTGAAACAGGACTGAATCAGAATTATGGCTATTGGGTGGTTGGGGCCAAGTTCCTCAGTAGCTGCCAACATAAATTTGAGTGTTCCTTTTGGAGTGGGGACTCTGATACCCACTACATGGTTGACAATCGGCAGTGCTAAGTGGAATAGTTAGTCAAGTGCTTTGCACATTACTTGGCAGAATCAGGAGTGTTAGCTAAAGTTAGTGGCAACTTTAAAATAAACCGACAGCATACCACGTTCCCACCAATGCTAAGACCACCAGTCTACCATCCAAAGCAGGGCACACTGAGAATGAAAGCAGACAAATGAATACTTAGGGTGATAAATGTGAACCCAAACTGTCCTAATCATTTCCACCTCTGCTTCCTTTCTAACCTGCTGCTCCCTGGTATGAATCACGGTCTATTTCTACCATGTTACAGTATGCGTGTCTTTGCAGATTTCAGCAATATTAAAGCAACAAACGCTTAAATACTGCTAGGCATTGCCCATCTGTGTAGGCTTGCAATTCTAAGCAAGACGAAAAATAATAACAAATCTTTTTCTTTTTTGGTTTTTCGAGATAGGATTTCTCTGTGTAGCCCTGGCTGTCCTGGAACTCACTCTGTAGACCAGGCTGGCCTCGAACTCAGAAATCCACCTGCCTCTGCCTCCCAAGTGCTGGGATTAAAGGCGTGTGCCACGACTGCCCGGAAACAAATCTTTCTTTAAGCAACAAAATTACTCTTTTACTACTTTTATCTACATTTCATGAATTAAAAGTTCTCCTATATCATTTTATTCTAAAAAACACTACTTAGCATTGAAATACTCGGAAAATAGCAAATGCATAGGCGTTAAAAATAATTAGAGTTGTAGTAAGTGGCTAAACGTCCTGCTCTAAAATACCTGCTAGATTTTTTTTAAAGCCATTTTGTAGTTAAGCCTTATATCATGTCTATCTCACAAAGGGTAAATCCTCTACACTCTCAGAGGCTGGCATGTCTTAACTGTAACACTGGATATGTCTCATCAAAATCTGGCTTAATCAGTGTCTGGAAAATGATATCCCTCAATTGGGTCTTCTAAAAATCATTCTGAATGTGCTTGACTAAACTTACTTTCTTCTCTGACAGATAAATTTATTTTCTGGAAATAGCCTGCAAGTTTCCTTCCACACTGCTGATCCAAGTAGCGGCATAATTTTAAATGTTTCATCTCTTTCCTGCTTCCTCCATCTCTTTATTTCTATTTTAAATTAATGTCATGCATCCCATCAACCGTATATTTTAGCTTTCTTAGCTTTTAATTAATTACTCTTATTGTCCCCCGGTTACCTTCTATGACAGATGCTTAATTTCTTCCTACCTCTTGTTATTCCCTGCAGGTTTATTTTTTCACATAGAGCTTTGTGCAGTATATCATTCATTTTCCTGCTATACAGTAGAATGCCACTCTTCTTCCACAGGATGTTTGTTTATACTTCTGTTGTACGTGCAAACATGTGGGGAAGAAATGGGTCTCAGGCTTTTCTAGTACTTTGTCTATGAATTTCAAATAATTACATTTCCTTTTTATATATTTTTTTCCTTTTTAGATGGGGGTGGACTCCCCATGTAGCACAGGCTGGCTTCAAACCTTCAATCCTTTTGCCTTAGCATCCTGAAAGCTAGAAGCACTTTTCTGTATGATTCTTACTTCATTTACTTTTTTGTTTTGTTTTGTTTTTTGTTTTTTGAGACAGGGTTTTTCTGTGTAGCCCTGGCTGTCATGGAACTTGCTGTGTAGACCAGGCTGGCCTTGAACTCACAAATATCTGCCTACTTATGCCTCCCAACTGCTGGGGCTAAAGGTATGCACCACCACTACCTTGCAACAGCTGATATTTCTATTTCATCTGCTGTAGTAAAGTAACATAACCAATAAAACCTTTCTTATCAATATGGCCATCTTACAGAAAAGTTCAGAGATTGTCCCCAACACTTACTAGTTGAAAGCCATAGAAAAGTCAATTAATTTCCTCATGTGTGGAATTTAAATGGGAAAACAGACCCTGTGTATATCAATGTTATACAGGTATTGCAAGTGCCAAATAAAATACTGGACATTAAAGCATACTGTAAACACCACATGAGTAAAATACCACTATTGTATTTAGAATAGCATAAGCTGTATTAAACATTCATTGACTTGGCAGTTACATAGTATTGTGTTAGCATCTGACTCTTAAAGGCATGTGTGTTAAAGTGTGGCTGACAGATGATGGACTTCTGACATATAATGGATTTGAGGGCTCTATCAACGGTTAACTCCCCAGAGGTGGGGCCTAGTCGAAGTAACTAGACCACAAGAGAGTGTTTAAGGAATATATCTGGTCCCTGGACTCTTTTCCTTGTCTGTCTCTGATTCCCAGCAGCCATGAGTAAGGATATTTCCTGCATTACACATCTCTGCCATAATGTTCTGCCTGCCCTCAGGCCCAAAGCAATGGCGGCAGCTCACTGTGGACTGAAACCTCTGAGTTAAAATGATTCTTACATCTCATAAGTTGTTTATCTCAAGTATTGGTCCCAGTGACTAAAAGGGACTAACACAATATGGACATTTTCAATTCTATATTAAAAGCAGAACTTTAAAAAAAAAAAAAAGATTTATTTATTTATTCAATTTACATGAGTACATTGTAGCTGTCTTCAGACACCAGAGAAGGGCATCAGATCCCATTACAGATGATTGTGAGCCACCATGTGGTTGCTGGGAATTGAACTCAGGACCTCTGGAAGAACAGTCGGTGCTCTTAACCACTGAGCCATCTCTCCAGCCCCAAAAGCAGGGCTTTTTAAGAAGAAAGAAAGAAAGAAAGAGAGAGAGAGAGAGAGAGAGAGAGAGAGAGAGAGAGAGAAGAAGAAGGGAGGGAGGGAGGGAGGAAGGAAGGAAGGATATCACTTATAGGAGAAGGTATTAACTCATCATGTTTTATATAAAATTTTAAATTTGGAGATCAAAAATTTAGTAGACTTAATAGTTCAGGCAGTAACTAGATATTACACTCTACAAATGCTGATAGGTAAATAAGAAATATTTGTCTTATGGGAGACTATCTGGTCTACTCAAAGAGAATGTCTGGTCTGCTCTTAAACAAGGCAGTAAGTGCGCACCTTTAATCCCAGCATTCAGGAGACAGAAGCAGGCAGATTTCTGAGTTCAAGGCCAGCCTGGTCTACACCATGAGCTCTAGGACAGTCGGGGCTACACAGAGAAACCCTGTCTCTCTTTATTTTCTGTTGACTTGTCTGAGCCAACTTCCTTATGATGGTTTTCATCTTATTATATTTTATTTTTGTTATGTTAAAAGAATTTTAAAAATCAAAGAAAAGCTCTCCAGCACTCAGGAGACAGAGGCAGGTGGATCTCTGTGAGTTTGAGGCCAGCCTGGTCTACAAAGTAAGTTCTAGGACAGCCAAGACTACACAGACAAACCCTGTCTGGAAAAACCCAACAAGGAATGTGAGGAGTAGAATCTGTGAATTGTCAATAGGAAGTCATCTCACTTCAAGCTCAACTAATGTTAGAGGTGAACAAACCCATAAATGTGAAGCCTGGCCCACAGTCACACTGCGACTTAACTAAAACCCAGTTCTCTGGGGATAGGGACACAGCTCAGGGGTAGAGTGCTTGCCCAGTGTGAGTAAGGCCCTGGGTTCAATCCCTAGTACTGTATAGGGGACAAAGAAGAAGGAAGGGGGAGGAGAAAAGAGGAAAGGGAAAAAGAAGAGGAGGAGGAAGATGAGGAGGAAGAAGAAGAGAAAGAGGAAGAGCCCAGTCTGCCCAGTCCCTAACCTTCTACCACGTTGCCATTACATAGGAGTCCAAACAGAGAACAACGCAGAAAGTGCCAAAGAAAAGTTCGACCGATTCAACTACTTAAAAATTTCAAATTCATTTTGGCAAAAGACACCACAAACAAAGTTGGAAGATAAATGGCAGACTAAGACAAAAAAAAAATGGTGTAAGAAACAGAAGTTAATATCAGTAATATATATATATATGTGTATGTGTATATATATATATATATATACATATATATATATATAATCTGTTATAAGTCAAGAGAGACAACAGTCCAACTGAACTATTTACAAATGACATAAACTGATAGTGTACATACACACACACACACACACACACACACGGGTTGAGAGAGAGAGAGAGAGAGAGAGAGCTTAAAGAGCCAATGAACGTTTGAAAACACATAAGGGCTTTTAAAGTCCAGCTGGAAGCTAGGAGGATGGCTCACTTGGTGCAATGCAAGCCTAGCAGGCCAGAAATACTGACTTCCATCCCAGCACCCCATAAATGGGGAGGGTAACCCTAGCACTCAGGAACTCAGGAGGTAGAAAAAAGAGGATTAGAAGCTCCAGGTCATCTTCAGCTACATAGTGAGTTTGAGGCCACCCTGGGATGCGTGAGACCCTGTCTCACTAAAATAATATCAGCAATAGTTATAGAAACAGAAGTCCAGTTGGAACTACTCCAAGCTAGGATAACTGAAACCTTTGCTGGCTTCTGCTATGGGCCCTGAGTTGGGACAACTATCACCTTTCAGTCTTGACAAGCAAAAATGTCCCACAGCCAAAGGGTGTTCCTATGACATAGACACAGAGGGAAGTAAACCAACCTGGTGACGAGCAGACCAGAGTTAAAATGCTGGAACCTGGCCCCAGAGTGTGGACTACCAGGTTTCATGGGTATGGATTTTCCTTAGTTTACCCAAATTCCAATGCTATATACATTGGAAAACATTGCTTTTAAGACACAGTGGTCTTCCGTATCTGAGTTTCCCACAGATTCAACCAATCACAGACTGGAAATACCTGGAAGAAAAACACATCTGTAATGAACATTTGCAGACTTTTTCTTTCATTCTCTAAACAATACAATACAACCATTTACATAGAATGCACATTTTATTATGTATTATAAGTCGCCTAGAGGTGATTTAAAACCTGTGGGAGGGTGTGTGCAGGTTACATGCAAATGCTGTGCTATTATAGAGGGGGCTTGAGCACCTGGGGACTTCAGTATTTGCAGAGATTTCTGAAGCCCATCTCTGACAGGAACAAGTCTATGAGGTGCTCCCGAATACGGGCTGACCAGGATGAGACAGTAACAAATAGTTCTAGCAAATCACAAGAGTGGGTCACATAGTGGCTTTCCAGGAGAGAGGTATGAGATGATACTGAGCCTTTAGGGAAAATAACTTTGCAATTCCCTGCAAGGCTGGAAGAGCACAATTCTATGAGTCCTGGAGAATCCTGTGGGAAGGTCTGAGGAAGCAAGTGCTGGAGCTGAGGCAGGGCGGGGCTGAGGAGGAAGGAGAAAGTCTCCTCTTTTTAATGTGGACTTTCACCACTCGCCACACGCCCTTGGTTTTGCTTCCTGCCAATCACCATCAACACAGCTAATAGAGAAAGTACAGATCCGAACAGAAAACAAAGTGAGACTTAACATCACTTTCAGATAAACTAGAGGAGCTGGAGAGATGGCTCAGCTGTGGAAAGCACCATTTGTTCTTCTAGAGGACCCAGGTTCAATTCCCAGTACCCACATGGCAGCTCACAAGTGTCTGTAACTCCAGTTCCAGGGGATCTAATGCCTACTTCTGAGCTCTGCAGGCACCAGGCACACATGTGGGACCCATACATACATGTGAGCAAAGCACTCATATATACAAAATAAAGATAGATCTTAAAAATCCCACAAAGTTTAAAATAGACTAAAGCAAACCTAAATGAGATCATGAATTAAAAATCTTTTTATTCTTTCTTTCTTTCTTTCTTTCTTTCTTTCTTTCTTTCTTTCTTTCTTTCTTCCTTTCTTTCTTTTTTTCTTTCTTTTTAAAATTGTGATCTCACATAGCCCAGGGGTTTCTCAAAATCACTAATTTTTTTTGTTTGCTTTAAGATTTATTTTAATTTATGTGTATATGTGTGTTTGTGTTTCTATGAATGTCACATGTGTGCAGGTGCTCATGAGAGGGTGTCAGATGCCCTGGAGCTATGGGCGCTTGTGAGCTGCCCACTGTGGGTGTGTGGGACTAAATTCAGTCCTCTAGAAGAGCAGCAAGGATCTTTACTACCCAGTGATCTCTCCAGTTCCTCGGACACACTATGTCGTCACGGTTGGCCTTCAATTTCTGATCCTCACATCCCTACATCCAAAGATCTCCGTGCACTGCCATGACCAGCAGGATGAAATCTCTTGAAAAACTGAAGTGAGTTTGTCAAGAACAGTATATGAGCAGGAGAGAGTTAAAATTTGCTAAATAAATCAAGCAGAAGGGAAGAAATTTAGCATTACGTTCTCCATAAAAATCAGAAAACTATTTATGATACATATATCCACCATATATATGATATATTTTCCCATATATATGATATATTTCCATATATATTATATATATACATATATACACATATATACATATACATACACACACACACACACACATACACACACACACATATATATATATGAAAGTTGGGTTAAAACTTTAAAAATGAAGCCACTCCTTGTGATACAAGCTTGTAATTCCAGCATTACAAAGGAGGTGGAGGCAGGAAGATCAGGAGTTCAAGGTTATCTTTAGCTACATAGCTGTTTGAGGCATGAGTACATGAGACCCTGTCTCAAAATAACAACAAAAAGAAATTTTAAATGAGTGGCTTGGTATTAAGCATGGTAATCTTTCATCTATAGTATAAAACACAACAAAGCTACAGACATAGTTCACTGGTAAAACACTTGACTAGCATGCCCAAGCCCTGGGTTCCGTCCCCAGCAAAATACATTCACACATTCATACAGTTCTGAATTCGTTAGTAGTAAAGAAGACTGCTAGAGGCCATTAAGTTTCTAAGTTGTCTGGTTTCACAAGCTTCCCTAGCAGAGCAGTAAAGACACGGAAGGCCATTCTGAGCATGTCCTTGGACTCTCGGGTTCACAGCTCCCGATGTTCTCAGCGCTCTCAGGAAGTGTCTAACCTACGTCTGCAGCTGACACAGCAGAACATCCTGCCCTTTACACAGCCCTCCCAGGCCCTTTACTCCACTCTGCTCTTCAGTTCATCCTTATTAGAGCAGTAAGTTATGATGCCAGTTAATAGATAACTTGCCTGCGAATGCTTACGCAGCTAGGAAACTACAGAGCTGGGACCAGCCCCGAAGCTCTAGCTATTAAACTACACGTAGCCTTTTAACTACTTTTAGTTCAGGTACCAGTATGTTTTCTATACTGCAAATAAGCAAGCATCTTACTTCTAAAGCATTGGTTTTGGTGAGCTGGGTTTTTTTGTTTGTTTGGTTGGTTTTTTGGCATAACTCATAATCTATTAAATGAAAGCAAGGGAATTTCAATTTATTTTCAAATATATCCTATATCTTTATGTCCCCTCTAAACAAAAACTGGTCCCTTCTTCCCTTCCTCCCTCCCTCCTCCTCTATTTGTTTCTTTGTTTCTGATATAAAGACAATATTTATGCATTGTAGTAAATAGGCAGCCTATGAAGTATAAAAAAGGATGCCAGAAACATTCAACCCAAAACAGTTAAAATTGTTTTAAGGACCTTATTAACAGTGTTATTCAATGCCCCAGTGAATCTGTGTTGACGGTGCTTCAAGGCCCTCTTCTCTCTGAACATGTGTTCTTCTTGAACTGTAGCAATTGCTAAGTGTAGAAGCTTGTAACTAAGACTAGATCCCCCGCTCACAACACACTTGAATTCCAACTTGCTGTTGTTGTTGTTTACCTACTGTGTTTGTCTGGTTTTGCTTTTTTGCTTTTGAGATAGTGGCTTAGCACAACCCAGAGCATCCTGGAACTATGACAGACAAGTCTGGTCTCAAATTTATGATACTCTTCCTACTTCAGCCTCAGAAGTCCTGGGATTGCACACATGAGCCGTCATGCTTACCTTGAAATAAAGACTTGCATTTTCTCTTATTATTGTTGTGTGTGCCTGATATATGTAGAAGGAGAGGTGCCTGTGCCACAGTGCACATGTGGAGGTCAAAGGCCAACTTTGTGGAGTCAGTTCTCTTCATCCGCCTTTATTGTGGATTCCACAGATCAAGCACAGGTCCCTGGGCTTGTGGAGCAGGTACCTTTACCCACTGAGTCATGTCAGCCAGCTTTTTCTTTTTAAAGACTTTTTAATCTCAACTTTGTTAATAATTTCACCTTATTAAACCAACATCACCACACTGGAATGTTCCTAGTAACCGTTTTGTACACTTGTGCAACGTATCATGAGCAAGTCTCGGTTGGTAGTTACTGTCAAAACTGACGTCTTTGTCGGTGGTCTCCTTTCCTTCTGCATATTTAGGACTCACTGCTGATTCACAGCCACTGGAGAAGAAGGGAGAAGGTGTTTGAAAAATCATTAGCAAAGTAAACCTCCACTCCCTGCTTCCACCCTTTACTTTCTCGCACCATCCCATTTAATGTCTGTGTGTTTTAAGATATAAAGTAGCCCTAAAAGAAGGCATATGAGTCTCAACTGTTGCTCCAAAAGAAGTGGAAAAACTAGCTGTTAACCTGCTGTCTAATCCCGCGCACAGACCACGGGGCCTTTCCATGGGAAGCCAGGCTGTGCCGAGCGCAGGCAGAGCTGCAGTTTAAACACTACAGGGTCAAGTTCAGCATTTGTTCCATTCTCAGAATTCCCACTGGCATCAATGGGACTCCCCGGCAGAGCAGGACTTCTCACTCAGTTCCACCATTTCAGGAAGGGCTTTTATTTTGCCAGAGAGTATTCACAAAGAATGTAATAAAGAAAACACGTGCAATACTCACCTTTTTTTTTTTTTTTTAAAAAGCCTATTCTTGATTTCCACAAAATGCCGTCTACAGAAAAGTTTCTTTCCAGACATGATTTCTAAGCCATGTTGTAGCAATTGTAAAGAAAAAGCTACAGTACCATTCCAGACTCATCTGTTTGCAATTTCTAAGTTTTTGTTTTTATTATTTATTTATTTATGGTTTTGTTTTTTTGAGACAGGGTTTTCTTTGTGTAACAACCCTGGCCACTCTGGAACTCACTCTGTAGACCAGGCTGGCCTTGAATTCATAGAGACCCACCTGCCTCTGCCTCCTGAGTACTGGGATTAAGGGACTGCACCACCACACTCAGCAGGTTTTCATTTTTATAACCTGTGACATAAAAAGCACGATTGCATTTAGTAAGCAGCCTTTGAACCTCTAAATATTTTGCCCTAAACTATATAACAACTGACTAATTTGTAACATAGAATTTTTAAGCCTACTAAACCAAAATATCTGGATTTTATTTTCAGTTCAACAAAGATCCCTAGGTAAGTAAAGTTTGCTTCATAGAAAAAGCAAAAGCCCTGAGTCTATCTAAGTGCTGGGAGGGCCTAGAATGCTATGATGTAGCTTTATAGTTAAGTTATATCATAACACCAAGGAAAATTAATTATTTAATAAGGTAATCATAATCTATATTTAACTTCCTGTTTATGTGATGTTTTAGAAAAGTTGCATTTTAAATTTTTTAACATGTATTTATTTATGGGAAGGGCACATGTGCACTGGAGCAGCCCTTTCTCTCCTTCCGCCATGAGGGTTCTGGGCTAGAAGGTAGGAAGTGACTGTCAGTGGTTAGCATCTTCACCCACTGAGTATTCTCACCGGTGCAGAGACTTGTAGTTTGATATATAGATTTTATTTCTTTGAATAGGTATAGGTGTTATCTAATTCACATTATGATCGGGGGAAAGTACACACAATTTTTACTACAAATGAATTAGTGTCAAACAACGTGTTTAAGCATTTTTAAGGTTTCAAAAGAACATCTGAAGTTTCTTTGAGGCCAAGAACATACTCTAGACTCAAAAATCTGGTGTGTTTTGCTTAATCTTCAGAAATATTTTTAAACAGATTGGATTTCAAGCTTCATTAGTTTTCTCTAAAAAGCTTTGGCATGATTTATTCACATTTCATATAAGGGAGTGCTGTAGCTTTTAAAAGAGCCACCTAGGGGCTGGGGACACTGTAGGCAATGGATGGGGTTGGACTCCTGACAGTTGCAGGCTGAGGAAGAATTAGCATTCAGATAAGGCAGTCTAAGTAAAAACCAGTGTTTGTATTTTTCTCCTCTCAGGACTTCCCCATCAAAGCGTTTTTAAACCCAAGCAGTTGTTTTCTGATTGCTCTCCATGGCCTTTTATCAACTTTACTGAATTATGCTCACCCAATAAAGAATGTTTAATGGTTAGTAAAGAAAATTAATAATATATGCACATTTACATGGAGAACATACATTTTTTACTAGATTTATAATTACATATACATATGTGTTTATAAGAGGACAGTTAGTTACAACTATATACCAAAATATTGATGCTAATTGTTTAGGTTCTTTAATTTTTATTGTCATGTGTATTTTCTAAGTGATGATTTGAAGATAGAAGTATGTTTCCTCTTATATAAAAATATGAGATAGGGGGCTGGAGAGATGGCTCGGGCAGTAAGAGTGCTCTGTTCTTGCAGAGGGACTCAAGTGGAGTGCCTCGAACCCATATCAAGGGGCTCACCACCAGGTCTACCTCCAGCTCCGTGGGCTCCTACACCCTCCCCTACCTTCCATAGGTCCCTGCACTCACATCCCCCTCCGTGTACACATAACTAAAAAATAAATGTTAGGGAGAAGAAGCGAAGCTGGAGGAGAGCTGTCTACGCTCAAGGCCTGTGTTCCTTGGTGTGAACAAGAAGAGGGGAGGAGAGAAGGAGAGAGAGGAAGAAGAAGAGGAGGGAAGGTGAGAAGGAAGAGGAGGAGGAGCCTATTAAAATAACATGAAGCAGGACTTTTATTATTTAATAGATACAGAAGTTTTGTTTGGGATGAAAAAATAGTTATGCCAAAAGCATATTGTAGGTTTTTCTTTTTCACAACATAGTAAATGTACTTCCTGACGTACAGTTAAAATGGTTAAAGACATAATGAATATGTGTACTTTACCATGACAAACATAAGAGCTACGGGGGTTCTAGAGCTTGGAATGTGCCCCTCAGAGCTCATGTGCTAAAGGCTTGGGGACCAGCTTGTGGTCCTATTGGAAAATGGGGGAACTTTAAGAGGTGGGCCTAGTGCGAAAAGTTGGGTCATTGCAGATGTGCCCTTGAAGAGACTAGTGAAACTCCACCCTCCTGCAGCTCGTCTTTGTAGCTTCCTGGCTGCCATGAGTCGCATCTTCTGCTACACGGGCTCATCATGATGCTTTGCTATAGATCCCAAAGCAATGGGCCAACCAGCCAAGGACTGAGACCTCCAACACTGTAAGCCAAGGGAAGCTTTTTCTCTTATAACTTCATTTACCCCTAGCGTTTCATCATAGTGATGGAAAACTAACACAAGGTAGTAAGAATTCTCATTACAGACCAACCAGCCATGTTTACTTATATCCTTTAGCCAAGTATCCAAACCGTTTTTATTTGCTTGATATTTAATACAAATAAACTTAACTGGTAGATTGCTTCCTTAGCATACATAAAGCCCAAGATTTCCTCTTTGATGCCAAAAAGTAATAGGTAAATAAAAAGAATAAATATTTATATTTAGTGAGAATCTGAATAAGCATTAACATACAACATATCACTTAGTATTTCTAAGAGATAAATCCAATTATTTTCTCTTTTTTTGAATATGAAAAATACTGAGACTAAGAAAGTGTATGTAGTTGGTCAAAGACCACGTAACTACTGGGGAGTGAATCAGGGTTTGACTCGGGGTCTGTTTGACACCAGATCACTGGCCCTCATCACCTTGCTTTCAAGAGTCTGAATGCACCAGTTCCATATTGCCATATGTGGAGTTTTAATACACTATCCCTGTGGTTATAAAAAATTCTTAGCTAACTTTCCAGCTATGAGTTTACATAAGCGGTTATGTTTACTTTTTAACTTTTGAGTTTCTGCTGTATTTTTAAAAAACTGATTAAGAGGAACCGCACCGAACCTGCGGGACACAGGGACTGAGGTAGGCGGGCATAGGAACCCTCTGGTTCCCATCTGTGGCAGGAGACCTCTGCCCGGGCCACCAGGGTTCCATAGCCAAGCAGCGCCAGGAGAAAGTTACTCTCCCAGGAGCGTGGAAAATCCATGAGTGGGGACAAAACGAGCACCACTGCTCACTGGACTCCGCCCGGAAATCGCGGGCCACAGAGACTGAGGGACAGGAAACTTCCGGTCTCCATCTGTGGCTGGGGACCTCAGCTTGGGCCACAGGGTTCCATAGCCAATTAGCGCCGGGAGAAAGCTACCCTCCCAGGAGCTTGGAAAAGCTGAGAGTGGGACCAAGACAAGCACCACTGCTTACCAGGAACTGCCCCGAACCTACGGGACACAGGGACTGAAGTAGGCAGGCATAGGAACCCTCTGGTTCCCATCTGTGGCAGGTGACCTCTGCCTGGGCCACCAGGGTCCCACAGCCAAGCAGCACCCCGAGAAAATTACTCTCCCAGGCCCTCAGGACACAGAGAACAAGGAGGAAAAGTAAGGACAGGAACCTTCTGGTTTCTATCTGTGGCAGGAGACCTGTGCCTGGGCAACCAGGGTTACATAGACAAGCAGTGCTAGGAGAAAGTCACCCTACCAGGAGGGTGGAAAAGCCGTGATTGGGGATAAGACAAGCACCACTGCTCACCGGGACCTAGAGGCCTCAGCCTGGGCCACAGGGCTCCAGGAGAGAGCTGATGTCCCAGGAGTGCTGACACACCTTCGAGCATAGGCAAAACCACCACTTCCGTTCAAACTCACTGGATCAAGAGGGACCCTCGCAGAGCCATCAGGACACAGGAACCAAGGGACAGCTGGGGACAAGATCCTTCTGGTTTCTGTCTGCACCCCAGAGTTGACTCTGTGCCACAGCTCTCCAAACCCAAACACCTCGCAGAGAGAGCTGGTCTTCAAGGAGTATTGACACAGAGGCCTGCAGGAGGGAAAAGCCATAGCCAGACAGAGTAAGATCAGCTAACATCAGAGTTAACAAGATGGCAAAAGGCAAGGGCAAGAACCTAAGGAACAGAAACCAAGGCTACTTGGCAACATCAGAACCCAGCTCTCCCACCACAGCAAGCCCTGGATTCCCCAGCACACCAGAAAAGCAAGACTCAGATTTAAAATCAGTTCTCATGATGATGATAGAAGACTTTAAGAAAGAAATTAACACCCTTAAAGAAACACAAGAGAACAGAGGTAAAGAACTAGGAGCCCTTAAAGAGGAAACACAGAAATCCATTAAAGAGTTACGGGAAAACACAATCAAACAGACAAAGAAAACGAACAACACTATCCAGGAGCTAAAAATGGAAATAGAAACAATAAAGAAATCACAAAAATAGACAACCCTGGAGTTAGAAAACCTAAGAAAGAGATCAGGAGTCATAGATGCAAGCATAACCTACAGAATACAAGAGATAGAAGAGAGAATCTCAGGAGCAGAAGATACCATAGACAACATCGACACAACAGTCAAAGAACATACAAAATGCAAAAACCTCCTAACCCAAAACATCCATGAAATCCAGGACACAATGAGAAGACAGGACCTAAGGATAATAGGTATAGAAGAGAGTGAAGATTCCCAACTTAAAGGACTAGTAAATATCTTCAACAAAATCATGGAGGAAAACTTCCCTAACCTAAAGAAAGAGATGAACATAAATATACAAGAAGCTTACAGAACTCCAAACAGATTGGACCAGA
>CM052716.1:45713167-45743751 GCA_028551405.1 Uromys caudimaculatus | reverse complement strand
TAAAGACACGTGCTCCACCATGTTCATAGCAGTCATATTTATAATAGCCAGAAGCTGGAAACAACCCAGATGTCCCTCATCAGAGGAATGGATACAGAAAATATGGTACATCTACACAATGGAGTACTACTCAGCTATTTAAAACAATGACTTAATGAAATTTGCAGGCAAATGGATGGAACTTGAAAATATCATCCTGAGTGAGGTAACTCAGTCACAAAAGAACGAACATGGTATGTACTCACTGATAAGTGGATATTAGCCCAAAAGTTCAGAATGCCCAAGTTTCACTTTACAGTAACTGCTGGACTGAGAGTGAGGTCCCAGATGGAGGAGTTGGAGAAAGGACTGAAGGAGCTGAGGGAGTTTGCAGCGCCATGGAGGGAGCAACAGCGTCAATGGGCCTGACCCCCCCCCCCGTCCTCCTTGAGGCTGGAGCACCAACCAACGTATACACATGGAGGGACCCATGGTTCGGACCACATATGTGGCAGAGGATGGCCTTGTTGGCCATCAGGGAGAGAGAAGAGGCCCTCGGGCCTGAGGGTGTTAGAGGCCCCAGTAAAGGGGAATGTCAAGGTAGGAATATGGGTATGGGTGGGTGGGAGGTGGAATTCCCTCATAGAGGTGGGGAGGGGGAGGGGATAAGGGGTTTCCAAAGAAGAGACCTAGAAAAGGGGAAACATTGGAAATGTGCTGGGAACTGAATTTGAGTCCTTTACAGGAACAGTAGGTACTCTTAACCAGTGAGTCATTTCTCAATTTAAATTAAAATATATCTGTATTAACTACAGTTGCTGAATGTGGCAGCACACTTCTGTGTTTCTAGCACTTGGAAGGGTTAAGGCAAGAGGGTCAGGCATTCAAGGCCAGTCTCAGCTACATAGCAAGTTCAATACAGGCCTGGATTACACGAGACCCTATCTTTAAAAAAAAAAAAAAAAAAAAAAAACCAAGCAAACAAACAACAAAAATGCAAATAAGCAGAATTAATCACAGTTTTAGTACGAGGTCGAAAAAGGAAAGCTTATGCCAAGAATTTGTATAGTCATGCAGAACCAAGCATGTAAGTAACTCAGTTCATCAGAGGCAAATGAGGACAATGAGACAGGCCTTTGGTACACTCATAGAATATATAAAAGTTGGGTGAAATAAAAATGTAAAAACCCTAGGCTTGTCCCTCTTACAGTTCAAATGATCCGACATTGAGAAGATTTTCCACATCCCACGTCCCAGTCATGCCTCTGAGATCTTTACATGGTTGTCTACTCCCATAGCAAAGTGCCAGCCTCTGTACATTGGCAGCACAGTCCCACTTGAAAAGTGGGGCAGGCTTATCACAATTTAAGGGTTCCACATCCTGAAATAATCATTAAAAGACATGCACAGAGATGGATCAACACACATGAAATGTTCATTCTCCTTGTCAATGGAGGGCATCTCTGGAACAGAGGATCTAAAGACGAAGATAGCTTCCCACAGCATGAGTATTTCTAAGGAAAATGCATTTGATAGTTGTAAATCCTTTCTCTATTTTATCTCTATCTGTACCAAGGGACTCTCAACCTCAATACTATGTACACTTTGGACTGGGTAATTTTCATAATGGGAGTGTCTTGTAAACAATGTAACCAGCATCTCTGGCTTCTGTCAATAAATGCGGAAAGCATCTCCCACAACTGTGACAACCAAATATGCCCACAGACTCCGCCAAATGTCTCCCCCTTGAAAGACACTGACTTTATACCAATATCAAAATGAGTTTGGCTTTGCAGTTTTGCTCACACCAGCTGGGTAGTAAGAAAAGTAGCCTACAAGAATCCAAGAAGAAGCTGGCCCAGGACAAAGAAAATTTATTGCAGATAATCTGCAGTGCAGATAATCAACAAGTAATTCATGGGAATTAAATATAGGGCTTGGAGCATCTTATTAGAGCCAGTTGGGAGACAGTGAGTGATTGAGGTTGATATAAATACCGGACACTGTATAATCACCTTCCGGGCACCAGAGCCTGGCGACTGAAGATCAAATCAAGTATTCCGTTTATAGAACTGCATGACTTCATACACATTGTGCAACGGAGCAATTGCGTGTTGTTCAGTCATTGACAGCTGGGCTCACAGAAAGACTGCCAGACACTTGGGCCTTGCAACCTATCTCACAAAACATATTGGGCCTGGGGAAGTTGTAAGGTGAGATCCCTTCAAGCAGGGGTCTCTTCTAATTTAAGCATAAAGTTGATAAGGCTTCTGCTGCTTTTGGCTTACTATATATGTCCACATGTATTTTATGGATTAAAAACTTATTTCAACAAGAAAGTCTTGGGTCTTGGTTTTTTGCCTTGAGACAGGGTATCATGTACCCAGGCAGGCCTCAAACTCACTTTGCAGTGGGGGATGACAATGGCATCCTTTTTCTTCAGCTCTGAGTACTGGGATTACAAGTGTGGGTCGCCACACCTAGCCCCAGGAGAAAGCCGCATGAAGGGTGACAGCCTGGGGGCTTAGGAATTGCCACTCGAAAGACAAGTATCACAAGATGTAAGCTAAGGTTGGGGCTGGGGCTGGGGCTGGGGCTGAATATCAGGGCCAAAGTGTTTGAGAGCAGGGCAAGTGCCTACATTGAGAAAGAGAGAGAGAGAGAGAGAGGGAGGGAGAGAGGGAGGGAGGGAGGGAGGGAGGGAGGGAGAGATTAAATCTCTCTTTCCAGTCACTACTTTCTCCAGGAATAATCACTAATCTGGTTTTAACAGCACAGATGACGTCTGCAGACTTTGTACTTTATACAAGTAGAATAATACGCGTGTGCTATTTCACGTGTGGCTTCTCTCCTGACATTCTTTTGTGAGGCTCATTCAAGTTGCTGAGTATAACAAATTTTTTCTGTTCTTGTTGCTATTTTGGTTACAATGAACTAATCTACCATAATTATTATCTCTATTATTATATTGTTTCCAGTTTGCTATTATTAAAAATAGTAATTTAGCTGGACAAGGTAATCTCAGCATTCAGGAGGTAGAGGCAAAAAGATTTCTGTGAGTTCTCGTCTATCCAGGACTATGCAATGAAATGAAGCCCTGCCTCAAAAACCAAAGCATACACATACACACACACACACACACATACACACACACACACACACACACACACACACACACACACACACACACACACACACTTAGCAGAATATGTTGACTCTGTTTTTGTTGTTGTTCTTCTTCCATTAGTTGTACTGACTGGGCCCTGCGATCTGTTGTCTGCTTGGTGTGAAGAATCTGTTGGTTTCTTTATGTAGGGACACCATATGCTGCCCAAGATGGCTTCAAATTTACGAGTTCAAGTGATCCTCCTGCCTCTGCTTCAGAAGCAGCTGGCACAACAGCTTATGTACATATGCCAGGTCAGTGTGAGGAATTTAATTTAAAACTTGGTACAGCTGTGGGCTACCGATACGGCCTGGCAAGAAAGCATTTAACAGAGCATGTACTAGGATCTGGGCTCGGCCTCTAGCGTTGCAAAAAAAAAAAAAAGGTAATTTATTATGCAGCTGTATCTGGAGAGTAGGATCTAGTTCACATGAGTCTATTTGTAGCAGGTGCAACAATCATTTTATTTTCGTTAGTAAATTTCTGTCTATTTATCCATCCAGAGAACGAGTTGCCCTTACAGATATATCCTCAAGCATAGTTTATGAACCATCTCTAGCAGTGATTAAATGAAAAGCCCAGAGGTACTCACTGGCTGGGCTGCACGGTATCCTGGTACCCGAGAGGCACACATTTGTTGGGTGACTAATAGAAAACGACTGAATTCAGGGCAACATCAGTAGGATTGGTTTTTAAAACGTTATTCCAGAAAATATTTGTGTTCTAACTGTACAGAAGTTTGTTGAAATGTATATACACTTTGGGTCTTGTTCATTTTGGTTTGCGGTTTTTTTTTTCTTTTGTTTGCAAGTTCTTTACGATAAAGTTTAATGTATATACATATATGAATTGAGCTATAAGCCTCTCTGACTTTAAAGCACGTCCTTTCCCATTTCTTCCCGCCCCGTCCCCTCCTTTCTTTCTCTTCTTTCCCTCTTCCTTCCTGATAGTTTCATTTCCAGGCTAGCCTCAAACTTCTAGGTATGTAAAGACAACCTTGAACTTTTTAACTTTTAAACTTGGTAGAAGCAGGTAGAAAATAAAATAAAATCTAATTGTCATAGATAGGCATTTCTGTCTGTAAAGAGAGAGAAGTGTGCTACGTTAGTACAAGGTGGCATATGGGCAATGGCCGTCATTCACATCTGAAAGACAGCTAATGGCTTTGGTTACCCACAGTCCCTGCTGAGCCCATGGTATGCTGTAGTACTGAGAAAGCTAGTGCTCCCTGAGGTCACATTAGTCAACATATTAAAGCAGCAACAGTCCTACATCCCATCCCAGCCGCCTCCACTTTTCGCTCCCAGAACATCTTGGACAGAATGTTAACCATTCGGCTCCGTGTGTCTGTGCCCCCATGTTTTACTACCATAAGAAGAAGAGAAAGTAGGCAGAACAGAACAAGAAAAGGCACTGTCAAATCTGTGTGTGTGTGTGCACATGCACGCATGCATGCATGCACCCTCCTAGTGCAGACCACCTGCTCCATCGTTCCCCACTTTATTGTCTGGATACAGGCTCTCTCCCGGAACCTGGGGCTCACTGTCTTAGATATTTTGGCTAAGGTGGGGCAGCCATTTTCCTGTGTCTGTCCTCCACAGTGCTAGGTTTACAGGTCCAGGGCTGCACGGGCTTTTTACCTGTGCGTTGGGGATGGACCTTCAGTCCACATGCTTCACAGAGAATTTTCTTACCCCTGAGCCACCTTCACAGCTCCAAGACCTCAATTTCAATGCTATAAAACTCTGCTTCAGGGCCATTTCTTGTCCTCAGTTTGTTCCCCCACTTAGTTCACATTCTGGAATGCCCCTTGACTACCTTGTCTTGGGAAGTAGCTATCAACTGTAGCTGCTTTTTGCCCCAAAGCCCATGCCAGCAAAATCCATTCCTAAAATTTCTGAATTGCATCAAGCCATGATCTCAAGTATTTGGAAAGGGGTTTAGTAACTATTAAGATATAGGAATCTCATTAAGACAGATTTTAATTGAGGGCAACCAACATGGAGATATATCTAGAAAATATATCACATATGTATACATTCGATTGTAGACAAAAGGAAGAAATTGTCCAAGGAAAAGCTGAAGGAACTAAAGGTGCTTAACCTGGATTTGAAAAGTTCAAGGGTACAATTGTGTTCTAAGTGGACACCTGCTATGCAGAAGAGGAAGTGGGAGCCACTTCATTTATAAAAAGGACACATAAATAGGAAGATGTTTTAAATTGATTTTGGGGGCCAGATGGAAGAACGAACATATATATATATATATATATATATATATATATATATATATATATATATATATATATGTGTGTGTGTGTGTGTGTGTGTGTGTGTGTGTGTGTGTGTGTGTGTGTATTCCATTCAACACAAACCAGCTCATACACTGAATATAACATACTGTCACTTTAAGTACAAAGTTTAGAATAAAGATTGTTTTGATACTTGAGGGTGGAATGGGGGTGAAGATAAGGAGATATGGAATCTGTAGCTCTCTCGGGTCCTGCAGAATTTTCTCCAATGATTGGAGTGTTTTAGGGCTGATCACTTAGAATAGATTGGCCTTTTAAATTTTTGAAGGAGAGAATAATAGTATTTTCAGAAAAACAATGAAAGATTGTTCTGCACCGTGCAGTTGGGGCCGAGAGAAGAGAATGCAAGTGTGGCAGGCGGCTCTCCCTGACTAGTGGGAACAAGATGTGTGCAGGGCAGAAGGGTGGGAGATTTGAGATGGTGGCAGAACAGTCAATGAGTTAGTCTTATTGTAACTTTTTGGGAATTTATGAAACACACAGAATAAGATGCCTAAAATTTCTCGAAAGTTTACTTCAAAGTAAAAAGGATACTATCTAGAAAAGAATTTTACATTGTTTATAAAAAAAAAAAAACTATCTCAGTATCCTATTAAAATATCACATCTTCAGATTTTTGCCAATGAGTCTATGGCAGTATTTTTGCAACTGACATTCGTAAAGAAAGTTTCAAAGCTGCCTATGACATATCGAGACAATATTCTTCAATGGAGACACACTCCATGTCAGGGGCCTATTTCTGGAAAAATATACAAGAGGCTAGTAATAATTACCTAGGAAGGAAACTTAAAAAGGCCAGCGCTCTAGTGGGAGACAGAATGTTCGCGCCCTGCCTTTTGGTACTATTTGAAACTTCATACCATGTGTCTTGCTAAATAATTACTTAATTAAAATGATATGATTTTATCCTTGACTTTATCGACATCCAGGTGAAAGATATATGCTTTCTCTTTTGTGAGACAGGGTCTTCCTATGTAGTACAGGTAGACCTCAGATTTACACTTTTCCTGCCTGGGTTTTCCATGTGTGAGGATTACAGGTGAAAGCCAGCACCCTTGTTCTGCCGACCCCAACGCACAGCCTGTCCAAGGACACGATCTTACCCATCCCTCCTCATTCTTTTTCCAAGAGGATTTCTCCACAGTGGGGCCAGGAATCTAATGATGTCATTGCCAATCAGGCCTTTGCATGCCTGTCCTCTGTCTTCAGGGAGAAGGGAAGACTTTTTTATCTGGCTTACAGAGTCTATCTGTAGCTCCTGGCTGTTCATCGCTGGTCACTCTCACGCTCTCTGCTCCAGCTTTTCCTTTCTTGGGACTCATTATGACCTTTCTGGAACAGTTTGTGACCCCAGCGTCACCTGGCTAAGTCTTATCTAGTCAGTTTTCTCTGGTAAGGCATCTTCAGGGGCCTCCCGGCACCTCTCAACCCAGGTCAAGAGACCATGCTCTGTGCCTCTGAGCACACAGAGCTTCTTCCCATCGCCCCCGGCTTCACATTACAGTGTTTTGCTTTCCTGGTTCCCTTTCGAGACCCTCAACTTTATGCAAACAGTGATATATCTACAAACTAATGATTATCTCTCCAGAAGTTAGCACAGGCTCTGGAATGAGTGAACATTGAAATCAATTAGAATTACACTCAGGAGAAAGGAACCGTGTTTAATTATGTATTGAAAAATAAGATTGTCTTACTTTCGAGGGAGACTGACCTGACAGGAATTACAGAAAAGAGGAATCTTATTAGTATAGTTTAGGAAAACATGTTCATGTAACTTTGCTTATGAACATTATCTTACTGAATTCCAGGAAGGAAGGCATTAGGATGTTTCCTTTGGGTTGAGGGTATGTTTGTATTCAGGGCACAATAGTAAAGTTGACTTTGATATTGGAAACTTCTGCTCTCTTGTCATCCATCCTAACTGGAGTGAGGTGATAACACACTGTGGCTCTGATTAGCATTTCTCTATGGTTAGTGATGTTGAGCACTTCATACACTTGTTGGCTATTTGTATATCCTCTTTCAAGAAGCATCATCTGACTCCTTTGCCCGTGTTTAGGTTGGATTATTACTTTCTGCTCTTGAGCTCTGCCCATATCCTGGCTCTCAGCAGATGCTCTTCTCCGCTCTGCAGGTTCACTCTTTTGACAGCCTTCTTGCTGGGCAGACATTTTTGAGTTGAATGAAATCCCATTTCTCTATTTTTTTGTTTCTATTTTCTGTGCTTTTGAGCTCAGCCAATATGTCCAATGTCCTTTGTGTATTCTTCCATTAGTTTCACAGATTCAAGTCTTACATGTAAGTGTTCAGTCTGTTTTGAGTTGATTCTTGTGTACTCACGGCCCTGTGTACACTAACCACTCTGCCACTGAGCTACACCCCCAGCCATTCGATTTTTGTATGCTATAAAAGACAGGAGCCTAACCTTCTTCTTATGCAAGTGCATATCCATTTTTTTCTAGCACATTTCCTGAAGAGACCATTGTTTACTGAAGAGAGTGTATGCTGTTAGTAACGTTGTTGAAAGACGTCGACACTCCATGTGCCGTTGAGGATGTGGAGCCCAGAGAAATGTTATACACTGTGAGTAGGAATGTAAACCACTACTGCCTTTATAGAAAACAGTACAAGGTCTAAAAAGCAAAACACTGCCTTAAAATAGGACTATCATATGACCCAGGAATGGGAGTTAGCCAAAGGAAATCAAGTCGCTATGTCAAAAAGATATGTGCACATCTATCTCATACAGATGTATTCACAGTAACAAGATTCAGACTTAAGGAGCATGTCAAATGAATGGACCCAGAATGTGGAATGTACAAACAGTAGAATAGTATTTGGCAATACAAGATTGAAGGCCACCGCTTACAACATGAACAAGCCTAGAAGACATTCTGAGAAGGGAAGGAAGCCAGGTACAGAAAGACAACACTGTGATCTCGCTCATAAGCCGGAATCTCAAAAACAACCAAACAAAAGTGAGAGATCCATGGAAGTCAAAAGTAGCCTAGTGATTGCCTGACGCTGGGGGTGTGTGAGAGGGGGAGGGGACAAGGACAAGCACAAAGTTACACTTGGATAGAGAGCATGAATTCTGGAGCTATTGCTCTGTCAGGCCAGGAAAGTTAACAGTAATACATTGTGTATTTCAAAATAGGAAGAGAGGAATTTGAATGCTTCGTTGGAGAGATATGATGGCTGTTTAAGGTGATAGCCATGCTAATCACGTTGATTTGATAATTATACAATGTACACATGCACCATACCATCTCGTTGTACCCCATACATTTCTATGATTACTATGTCCCAATGAACAGTGGAAACAGAAGACTCACGTAGTACAGGTACACATGATTACTTGATTAGGACTTTTTAAAGTTTTCCCAAAAGTCATCTTTATTTGTCCCAACTCTTTCTCTGACAGGTTTGTCTCTGTTCCAAACCTTCCTCAGCAGCCCCTTTCCAGTTCAGAGCACTGTACACTAGCACAAACACATTGATTTTACCTCTGAATAAAATGGTATACAATCAAATTTTTATAAAATTGTACGGGATAAACTTTCATTTCTAAGATATCAAACATTTCTTCTTCTTTTTCTTTTCAAGGAATAATTACAAAGTACAACCAACAGGCAAGCTTGCTGGCACAGGTCTATAATCTCAGCAGTTGGAAGGCTGAGGCAGAAAGACCACGAACTCAGAGCCAGCCTGGGCTGTATAGTAGGACATTTTCTCAAAAAATACAAATGTAACCAATGACATTAAGATTCAGATCAATTTAAAATAAATTATGATGAGAAACACTCCTGTCTATATTTTCTCATACACAAATCCAAGTATTCAAGTACAAGAAATTGATACAGAATTAGAAAAAGAAGTAGCAGGGACTGGAGAGATGGCTCAGTCAGAAGAGCATACGATGCTTTTCCAGAGGACCAGAGTTTAGGTCCCAGCACCCGGGCCAGGTAGCTGATAACCACCAGCTCCAGGGGATCTGACACCTCTGCCCTCTCCAACACCTGCGCTCACAATGCACTTGCCCACATACGGGCAATGCAGGCACACACATAACTTTTTTAATTATTTAATTATTAGGAAAATGAATGTAAGATGTTAAGGTAGATGGGGTGCGGGCTGCGGTTAGTTTTCGTTTTCTTCATTCCTTCCCACAAGGAGAAGGAATGCACCTTTCCCCATAGTGAGCAAAGATTAATGAGCTTGAAAAATAAGTTTGGGAAATTAAAAAAAGAAAAGAAAAATAGTCCTGGTGTGTTTAGTGTGCTTTTGCTTCACTCCCGGATGACTGAGGTTCCTGAGTCCACAGTCTGTGAACTGAGCTGACATGTCTTAACTCTAGCTACACTGGTGTCTATAGCTGATATTACAGCACTGCTATTCCTCCCCCACCCCACCCCACACTTCTCTCTTCTTGTTCCCCCCAATCATTTCTTTCTTTTATTATTCAGTGTGCTGTTCTCTCTTCTGGTGATAATCCCGTAGAATGCTTTGGGTAAATCTTGGGTCACCATCCCTTGAGTATCTGCCCATTTTGTCTTTATCAGTTCTTGAGTGTTTTAGGACATTTCAAAAATGATTCTGGGCCTCAGACACAACTGTGCTTTCTCAAATGGGATACCAGGGAGGGCACTCTTCAAGAGTTTGCAGGTGCTACAAGAATTTTTCCTGACTAGCTGGTTACATGAGTTAACAGTAGAGAGAGTACTTAGTAGACATTTCATAAATGTTTCTTCCTCCTGATGCCCATGACGTGTATGAACAGAATGAAGAATCTCAGAACTGTTTTTTTTCTATTCTATCTCTTTTGTCTGTAAATAAATGAAACTGTTTAGTTTTTATAGCTGCCTCTGTTAGCTCTCTATTACAGCAACAAAATAACCAAGATAACAAACTTTAGTGCTTATTTAAAATATACTTATTTTTCATCTATATAGATGCTTTGCCTGCAAGTATGTTTGTGTACCACCTGCATGCACAGTGTCTGCAGAGCCTGGAACTGGAGTTATGGGCGGTTGTGAGCTACCCTGCGGTTGCTGGGAATAGAACTTGTGTCTCCTGGAAAAGCAGCCAGTGCTCTTAAATGCTGAGCCATCTCCCCAGCCCACTGTAAACTTTAGAGGGGAGGAAAGCTCTCAGTTTCTTAGGTTTCAGTCCATAGTCCCATAGTCATTGGCCCTTGAGTCTGTGACAGGGCAGTAGGTCATTGCTGTAGCATACCTCAAGGCATGCAGGAAGTAAAATGAAGAGAAGACACCAGTGTCCTACAGTCCCTTAAAGCCATGCCTCTAGGGATCTAAAGGCTCTACTACCTCCTAGTAGCAGCTCCAGGGCCAAGCCTTTAACACTGGCTTTTTGAGTGTACTTGTTCAAGCCACAGTGTCTTCTTACATAAAAATCCCAACAAATGTCTGCAAAACATCATTTCCAGGAAAGCAAAGCTAACTTCAGTTTTTCATATTTGGATGAAAGCACCCACACTCTGGCCAAGGGACTGTACAGAAGTGTCACTTTGAAAGAAAGCCAGCAGTTGCAATTGTTCAGAAGAAACAGAAATGAACATAAATTCCCTCAAGTAATCACAAAGATTTCCCCACCACCAGTCACTTCTCCTACTTACTCCTTACTTGTTCATTTCAATTTTGAGCCATCTTGGGGGGCATTCTAAATTCTGATAGCAATAATAATTCTCTCCCTTCCCTCTCCCCATCCTCTTCCACCCCTCCCCTTTCTCTTCCCCTTCCCTCTTCTCCTCCCCTTCTTCCCCTTCTTCCTCTTCCTCCTCTTCTTCTTCCTCTTCCTCTTCTTCCTCTTCTTCCTCCTCTTCCTCTTCCTCCTCCTCCTCTTCCTCTCCTCCTCCTCCTCCTCCTCCTCCTCCTCCTCCTCCTCCTCCTCCTCCTCCTCCTCTTCTTCTTCTTCTTCATGTAACCTAGGCTGAATTAGAACTTGCTATGGATTCAAGAATGCCCTCAGATGTCTGGTCCTCCCACCTCTACTTCTGCGTGCAAGGATTTACAGGAATAGAATCTCATGTAAGGCTTTCTTTCTTTCTTCCTTCCTTTCTTTCTTTTTCCTTTTTAAACCTCTGTGTCCATGTATATATGAGTATGCAGGTACACATAGATGTGCATACACAGAGGCCAGAAAGGGTGTTAGATCCCTCAGAGATGGAAATACAAGATTTTAGAGGATACCTGGCTTGTTATGTAGGTGCTGGGTTCCAAACTCTGGTCCTCCTGATTGAGGAATGAGTGCTCTTAGCTGCATCTAAGCCATCTTTCCAGACCCCTTCTAAATCTTACTCATAGCACACTTCAGTTTTTCTTTAGTTGATCTTATTGAAGAAATCAGTACATCTATAAGGAACTAGTGGGTTGTTTTCTCCTGTAGCTCAGTTGATTTTTATTGTTCTTGTGGCTCCAGTCACCAAGTCTACTAGTGGCTTGAGGACCCCACATCTTTTGCCAAACTCCTTTCCTGGGCACTGGATGACCAATTACCAGCTACACACGAGAAGAACCTTGTGTGTCCTGTATTAATTTCCTTCTCTAATCTCCAGTTTCCTACCTAATTTTCCACCTGTACCAACTGCCATCTTTGACCCGCCCCTGTTCAACATCTCTTCATCCAAATGCCAAGTCTTACACATTTTGCCAATTAAACAGATTTCAAGCCATTTCTCTCCATCATCACTGCCATTAGCAGTCCAAGCTACTATAATGTCTCGCCTTAAGCATAGCAAGAGTCCAAAATCCCCTCCTTGCCTTCAGTCTGTCCTCAGAGATCCAGTCTACACACAGTAGCTAGAATTTTTCTAAACCACAACTTAAGCTCACCTTTCTCCTGCTAATATATAATGGTCACTGCCTTTAGGATTAAGTCCAAATTTCTCAATCTATAGATGTTCACGATCTGCTCTCTCCACCTGTTTCTATAGCTTTACCTCTTCCAGCATCCCTTCCCCCAACATGGCTGCAGCAACAATGAGCTTCTTTCTGTGTGCTCTGGTATTTCCTGGTCTTTGCATATACTGCGACACAGTCACCATTTGGAACAGACCAAATGTTCTCTGTATCACCAGATACTTGTTATCAGCTACCCTCGTTTCAGATCTCAGTGCAAACCCCACAGTTCTAGGGCATGCCTTTCTTGCATCTGTCTACTCTAGACTGAGTAAGGTGTCACCCTCGATTCCCACAGCACCCCATACTTACTCCTGTCAGAGCTTATTACACACTGGATTTTCATTTTGATTGTTTTTGCCACCCTTATTAGATTGGTAGCTCCCTACTGACAAACACAGTGTCTTGTTTACTTTAACATTCCCGGTAAGGTGATACCTTAAAGGTCTTGTAAAGGACCCAGTAGAGGCCTGGAACCTGTAAGCTCTCATTTCCTATTGACTGAACTAATGAATGAAGTCACAGAAGTGACAGGCTTCCTGGCTGCTAGAGCTGTTACAAATAAAGCTTGAGTTACTCTGACTGGATTAACAAATAAACCTTCAGGCCTGTGCCAGAGCGGGCAAATCAGAGCCTTGATTTTCATGGCCTAGACTGACCCCATCCTACGGTCAGGTGTCAGCCTTAACAGTCAAAGGCCTGTGAATTGTAACTTTAGTGTGTGTGTGTGTGTGTGTATAGTGTGTTTGTGTGTGTGGTGTGTTTGTGTATGTGTGTACCTCTAATACCATTCCGTATGCCATTCACTTTGGTTTTTGAGACAGGGTCTTTCACTAGCCTGGAACCGATCAAGTAGGCTGGGTTGGATATCTAGTGAGCTGGAGGATCTGCCTGTCTCTACTGGGATCAGAAGTGTGTGCTGCTGCACCTGGTTGGTTTTATGGTTCTGGGAATGAGCTTGGGTCCTTATGCTTGCAGAGCAAACACTTTTCCTACTGAGCTTTACCTGCCTCTTAATCCCCTGTTCTGACAGAAGCTATTTCATCCTAGTTATAAACTAGACAAAAGTGAATCTTTTTTTTTTTTTTTTCCTTAGAAGGGAATTGTTAACATTTAATGACCTCCTCTCTTGCCTAATGCCTTCAATCTTCTTTGAAGCTCTTCCACTGAAGAATTTGTCCCTTACAATGACAGGCTGCTCAGGAAGTTTCTCTTTCTCCCAGAACTTTGTAGAAGCTTCTAGTTTCTAGTACACCACAGGTATTGGTCGGAGTCCTCTCAAGGGACAGAACTGAAAGGATATCTGCTATATAATATATAGTGCTTAGCTTACAGGACACAGTGTGGGTAGTCCAACAATGGCCAACACACACTGGAAAGGCGGAGAATCTGGTAGTTGTTCAATCAGGAGGCTGGATGCTGCAGCATTTCCAATCTGGTTCTGGAGTGCTGGAAGATGACCAGAGCTGCTGGTCTTCAGTTTACATTGGAATCCAAACTTTCCAGGAGCCAGGTGACCATGTTTCTGATTTGAACACCAGAGGAGCATTGATTGTCCCCGCCATGGGTCAAGGCCAGCAGACTCAACTCAAAGAAAAGGGTGTGTCAAGATGAGACTCAAGTGTCAGCCCTCTTCTTTGCTGGAGGTTTTAACTTTAGACTCTAGCAAATCAAAGATTACTGCTGGAGAACAGTGCAGGGTCAGAGGTTTGAACAAGTGCATTGAAAACTTGGAATATTTTAATTTTAATGGAAACATTCCAGGAGTGGGGTTAAACAAGAAAAAAGGCCTCTGCTAGTAGATGAGAAGAATCCAAGATGCCAAAGACATCTACAAGATCAGAAACTGATAAATGCTGTAACGTCACAACAGGGCAATCTGATAGAGCATGGGGACTGCTTTCTCTACAGATTTAGGGAGGTCCTCTGAAAAAGGGACGTCTGAGCTGAGACCTGACTGGTGAACAGGAAGGAGGCGGATAAAGAGATGTGGGAAGGATAATTGTGTTGGAAGAAATAGCAAGTGCAAAGAATAAATTTGCAAGTTCAAGAAACGGGGAAAGGGGGAATTTGTGACAGGGCTGCGTTGGGCTGGCGAAGGCAGTTCTCAGGCCACAGACTTGGGCTTGAAGGCTGAGGAAGCACTGGAGGCTCTAGGCAAGTGATTGATTTCTTTCCTAAATATCCTTAAATGTGGCTAAAGAAGTAGAAGCTAAAAGGGGTGTGGGGGCAGGGAGCTAATTATTTTTAACTCTCTCCCACTTAAACTAAAACCATTTGTTTGTGCCTTGCCTTGTTCCAATGGTCAGAATGAATTGTTGACGTGTTAAAATGCATTTGCAGACTCTGTTAGTGACTCCGGAGAAGAATGAATCCTCCCTGCACATTTTAATTTTTTTTTAAACTGTTCCTACCCAATGGGAGATTAGAAAGTAATTTTGTTTAAGAACTAAAATTAAAGCAATTACTAATTTTAACCTATTCTCCTCCCAGGCGGTTATCGCAATTAAAATCAGAACCTATAACAGTCACATGTGATGAGAACACAAAGCTTTCAAATCCTTCATTCTAGACCTTTGGGTGAGGGATGAGATTTTGCAAATCTTCTCTATTTTAATTGCAGCTAATGTAGCCTTTCTAGAGAACCTGTGAGGTTTAAAGGTGAATTCAATCTGAGTGTAATTAAAAAGTGATGTGTGCAGTGTGCCTTGCTAGGAAATGTTATCCATGTGGTGTTTGTTAATGACTTTAAAGTCGGTTTGTTATCTGCTGTTCAGAAGCTTCTCTGTCAAAATAAAAACTTAATATATTGCAGTCCTGAAAAAATATTTTTTTCCTGAGTACCGTAAAGCATTTCGCTGGAGTTTTCTCCTTTGTCCTCATCATTTCCAAGGTAAGTAGATGGAAAGTATTCTGCACAGACAGCATGAGCAGGAACAGGGCCAAGAGAAATGAATGAACATGCCCAAGGTCATGGTCTACGTCAGCGGCCAGGGAGGGATGAATCTCGGGTCTTTTAATTCCCAGGGATCTGGCATTTTGTAACGTCAGCTAGGTAATAACCAGTTCTTGTTTGGTTTAGTACGTCTGAGTCTCCATGTATACAATTACTGTGAGCTAATAAGACATCTGTTTGAAGTCATATCTCTGCACTTTGTGTTTACACTGGCAATGCTTCCTAATGGTTATTTTTAGCTGCTTGTTTTTCTTTTTTAAAAAACTGTTGTTTATAAATGATGGCATTTGAGGTTTAAAATGTGGTGAGATTAGAAGACTTATCTCATAAATCATAGGTGGATTGTCTTTCAAAGAACCTATGTGGGCTATATATAACCTTGTTATTTTGCTAAAGGCAAGATTTATTGCCTGTTGTTTAGGAAACTAAACACACATACACACATACACACTCCACTGAGCACTGGGTGCCCTTCGTCTATAATAGGTTATTTAAGCTTCTGGATGCCTACAAGAAATAAAAGCAGTCAGAACTTTGAATTCTAGCATTTTTTGGTTCACATAGTCTCTCATTCTAGAATACCTTTTTGACCTCACCCATTTTTTGAGGCAGGGCATCACTACTGTCTTAGTCAGGGTTTCTATTCCTGCACAAACATCATGACCAAGAAGCAAGTTGGGAGGAAAGGGTTTATTTGGCTTACACTTCCACACTGCTGTTCATCACCAAAGGAAGTCAGGACTGGAACTCAAGCAGGTCAGGAAGCAGGAGCTGATGCAGAGGCCATGGAGGGATGTCACTTACTGGCTTGCTTGCTTCCCCTGGCTTGCTCAGCCTGCTTTCTTATAGAGCCCAAGACTACCAGCCCACAGATGGTACCACCCACAAGGGGCCCTCCCCCCTTGATCACTAATTGAGAAAATGCCTTACAGCTGGATCTCATGGAGGCATTTTCTCAACTGAAACTCCTTTCTTTGTGATAACGCCAGCTTGCGTCAAGTTGACACAAAACCAGTCAGTACAGTACCTAGGGAGGCCGGTCTTAAACTAGAGAGCTCCTGCCTTGGCCTCCCGAGTGCTGCTGGGTCCCACTGTTCACTTGCTTTATTTTTGCTGTTTCTTCCTTCCCCCATGCCTGAATATTTATTGTAAAGAGGGGAAAATCCCAAGCATGCACAGGTAAAGCAAAGCTCCTAGCCGACCTCCACATGGCTGTCACCCGGATGGCAGTTACATGTGAGTACCATTACATAGCAATAAAGATTTTTACCACACAGTTCATCTGCCACTTCTTTTCATTGCCAATCTTTTCCAAACTAAATTGCAGACACCAAGTCATCCCACCTTATAAACTTGGTCTCTGAATCACAAAAAGAAGAAGAAGGAGGAGGAAGAGGAGGAGGAGGAGGAAGAGGAGGAGGAGGAGGAGGAGGAGAAGGAGAAGGAGAAGAAGAAGAAGAAGAAGAAGAAGAAGAAGAAGAAGAAGAAGAAGAAGAAGAAGAAGAAGAAGAAGAAGAAAAATTTTAACTCATACTTGTAATGTCATCATCAGGAAAAAATAACTATAATATCTCTGCATCATGTACAATCAACTGCACGATAAATTTCTCAGATGTTTAAATAAGCCAGTCTTTCCGTCTGTGTGGTCAGATCAGGGACCCTGATGGCATTTGTCTGCTCGGCCACTCTGGCCCTCTAGAACAGCTCTCTCTCCCTTCTTTCCACACCCTGCCATTGTCTGATCTCAGAAGCCAGGTAAGTTGCCTAGAGAATGCCCTGTGATTTAAAATAATCTCTTTGCCTTTATTTCCTGTGAGATTTTTAAAAAATAAAACAGCTTGATTGGTTTCACGTTCAGGAGTTCGTTGATTATTTTTGAATTGTTGCTGACAGGACATTTCTTGTGGGGCGCTATGAGCCTTCTCTTACATCCCACGAGGAAAGCCACGGGGCTCTCAGTGGTGCTAAGAGTATCCAGGAGGTCCGCGAATCACAGCCTGATCCTTCTGTTGGAAGGGTCCCATCAGCCTTTTAGCTGCAGGATCAAGCTATTGGTAATCTTTGCCTGCCACAGATCTTTCGAAGCTCTCAAATTATTTTCGAATCCTGTCATTCTTCTACAGAAGCTTTCCTCATTAACCTAGCTTACTTAACTAAAATGGGAATCACTGCTTAACTCCCCTCATTTGAGAAACAGATCATTCTAGTTAGATTCAGTGGTATCTAATAAGACACGTTTCAAATAACTGCGTCCACAAACCTTCTTGAGACTCAAATTCTTGAACCTAAATTTTACTTTTAATGACAATTCCTAGTGAAGGAATAGGAAACAGGTAGAGCATTTGGTGAACAACGGAAGTGAGGAAAGCACATCGAGGCCTATGTCAAGCCCTCCCATCCCACTAGGTCCTTCCTTCTGTTGCTTTGCCTTCACTCTGCTCCCTAGTATGTACAAATGAGGAGCACAAAAGGATGAGAAACAGTTGGAAAAAAGGTGTCAGATAGAAACAAGAAGGTTGATGTGGTGGTTTGAGTAAGTTCAGGCCTGCATAGACTCATGTGTTTGAATGCTTGGCCCACAGCGAGGGGTACTACTAGGAGGTGTGGCCTTGTTGGAGTGGGCGTGGTCTTGTTGGAGGAAGTGTGTCACTGTGGGGGTGGGCTTTGAGGTCTCCTAGTGTTTAAGCTCCACCCCGTGTGGAATTTTCAGAGCCTCCTCCTGGCTGCCTTTGAATCAAGATGTAGAACTCTCAGCTCCTTCTCCAGCACTGTGCCTGCCTGGACACTGCCATGCTTCCCACCGTGACAATAATGGACTAAGTGTCTGAAACTATAAGCTAGCCCCAATTAAATGTTTTCTTTTATAAGAGTTGCCTTTATTGTGGTATCTCTTCACAGCAATGAAACCCTAACTAAGACAGTTGTGGACAAACTATGAAAGAAAAAAAGTACAGCTAGAGAATGTGGCTTAGGGCATGTGGCTCAGTGGTAGAGTACTTGCCTAGAAAGCTGGGTCCCCTGATTTAACTTGAAATACTACAATCATACTATGTGATCTGCAGCCTTGAATGGAATGAACAAATACAATTTTTTATATTTCCACTAAAGCCAGGAACATGTTGCTTTATTTATTTTACACCTGCATATGTGTTTAATTACTTGCCTAAATGCTGACGACTGGATGTTTTTATAATGTCAGTATTTTTCATTTGTACATAGGAATGAGGTCACCTGGGAGCGACAGCCTTATGCACTCAGGAGACACGGGCATCAAGCATTTAGCTTTCCTTTGAATCCACAGTTGAGAGGTACCACATTAACATGGAGCTACCACAGGCTGATTGCTTGGAGAACTTCTTTCCGATAACACCTTTATTAAGAATACACTTTTGCCCAGCATGTAGCACACGCCTTTAATCACAGCACTCAGAAGGCAGAGGCTGGAAGATCTCTGAGTTCCAGGACAGCCAGGGCTAGATAGAGAAACCCTGTCTCAAAACAAGCCAAAAACCAAGAATAACTTTCATTTTCCATTTTAGAAATAGCCGTCTACGAATGTGCAGAGTTGGGCTGGGATGCCTCTGTCAGCCAATGGGATGCATAAGAACAGTTTTATCATCTTTTGATATTAGGCAGAGCGCAAGACCGATCACTAGAAAGGGGAGAGTGGTTTGCCAGAACTCTGCCTCTTTATAAAAAAAAAATGTAAAGTTAATACACAATAACTTTGGAATGTCCCAGAAGTTCATATGAAAACACGACCAGCATAGGAAGGGCTTGCTCTCCACTCACACTCCTGGAACAGATATTAACCCTCAAGATGTAAACTTTTCTCTGCCCTGGCAAATTCTACATTCCCAAATCAAATGTGGTGACACAGCCTGATATCCTGCAAAGATAAAAATACAGTGGATAGAGCTCTTAGAGTATCTGAGGACAGGTGAAAATAAATTATTCTTCTCGAGAGAACAAGCTGAAACTGGTTCTTTTTTCCTGAAACTGTTGGGAGAAATTTTGGCACGCAACTCGGGTTCTGTTAATGACAGTCTTTGTAGGGAAGCTCACTAAAGAGTAAATCAGAAAAGTCTGAATCATTGTGTCTGTACGTTAGAGTGGATACTACTAGTTCCATAAAGTAGCACATGTTTTGTGTATAGCCATGTGAGAGTGTCCACGGGGTGTGAACATCTCTGCATCACACATTAACCCACCAGCTGGTTGATGTCAGTCAGCCAGTACCATCCACCACCCCACAGCGCCACAGTGAAAACACAGGCCATTGTGTCACTGCCGCTACATGCAACCCTGCCCCCCCAAAGAGACCAAACAGCCCCTCAATGAGTAGCTAAATCCAATGGGTCCTTGTAACCAGAACCATTCTGATTGAGGAGCTGGAGCGATGGCCGAGGAGTTAAGAGCACTTGCCGTTCTTTCTGATGACCTCGGTTTGGTTCCCAGCATCCAAAAGGTGGCTTACATCTGTCTGTAATTGCAGTTCCAATTCCAGAGGACGCTTACACAAATGCTCACAGAGACACACAATAACACATAACAAATACATACATAGTAAAAAAGTGTATCTTAAAATATTTTCTGACAGCAATAGACACATATTCAGGCTCAAAGTTAGATTTTTTTTCACCTACCAAAGTAGTATACTACCTAAGAGCTCATGTAGTATTTGACCCACTAATATGGTATCCCACCAATAACCATCATACCAGGAACTTACCTTACTTATCTATGTGCATGGAATTCCCCTGATGTTAACACGCACACACACACACACACACACACACACACACACACACACACACATGCACCATGACCGCCGCCGCCGCCGCCACCACCACCACTCAAAGCAGAGGCTGCTGGTCAGATAGAATTAGACACATTTTCTAAAAATGTGCCGAAGCACTAGTTCAGAGTCAATGCTATGTAAGGAGGGACATCATCCTCCTGGGTGTGATGTACCTAACAGAGAGAATTTATGGACTGTGAAGCACAGGCTCAAAGCAGGGATATTTGCCCTCACTCTCAGTGGAGGATTTCTGCCACCTGTCCCCATTACATTTCAGAGCTGGGGATTCTGATCTTCAGAAGGGAAGCACAGTAAGGCTCTCATTGAGGTGGGTCTGGTGGCACATGCCTTTCATACCAGCACTCAGAGGCAGAGGCAGGTAAATCTCTGTGAGTTCAAGGCTAGTAGTCTAATCATGAGTTTCAGGTCATGCAGGGCTAGAGAGAGAGAGAGAGAGAGAGAGAGAGAGAGAGAGAGAGAGAGAGAGTCTGTCTCAGAAACAAACAAAAGAAAGTCTCCCATTGAACCATCTGAAGCATGTGAAGCCCCCTGCATTAAGGGATCATTAGCACAGTGGAAGAGGAGTTTCAACAAGGACAGGAAGAAGCACCTCTGGTCATTGGAGATGGATGGGACTGGGGGCACTCAGGTGACTCACATGGGCACTGCCTGTCACCCCCTCAAAAGCTGCAGACTAGAGAAGTATCTCCAACCTGAAAAGGACAGTGGAGACCAAGAGTTCAGTCCCTTTAGGAATAGGTCTGTGTCATGGTATCTGGAGAGCACCGTCAACTGATAGAGATGTTGGCTAGGGTACGGGGACTTCTGGAATGGGTAATAGAGAAAATACAACTGAGAATTGGTTGCAGCCCTCACTCCAGTTGGGAGTAAAGTTTTTCCACTAACCATTCCTTTCTAGCAAGATAGGCCCAAGCTGGAGAGACAGCTCAGTTGACACAGTACTTACTGTTCAGGTACAAGTATCTGAGACTGATCTCCAGGAATCAGGAGTGATGCAACTGGAGAAGTAGAGAGGAAGTAGAGACAGAAGCTCTGAGGTTTACAGGCCAGCCAGCTTAGCCCAGTGAAAGACTTGGTCTCAAAAAAAGTTCCTTGAGAAAAACATCCAATCCTGACCTCTGGCCTACACACACACACACACACACACACACACACACACACACACACACACACAGAGAAAAAGAAAGAGAGGAGGAACCTGAAAAGTAGTGTGTCTAAATAGTACCAGGGTAGTTTATGTTGAACGTAGAGATGAGATGAACTGCACAGATCCACCAAGGAGGAAAGAGGGGTGGGCTCAGTGCTAGGAGTGCAAATGACAAGAGGTAGCCTTCAACTGGTGTGTCTTGTAGAAAGTGCCTAGATCATATCCTTCCAGAAGAAGCCCACATCCAAGGTTGACTGATGTAGTGGTTTGATTAGGTATGGCCCCCCGTAGACTTGTGTATTTGAAGGCTTGGCCTATAGGGAGTGGCACTTTTAGGAGGTGTGGCTTGTTGGAGTAAGTGTGGCCTTATAGGAGGAAGTCTGTTACTGGAGGTCGGCTTTGAGGACATATATGCCCAAGCTATCCCCAGTGTGGTAGACAATCTCCTCTTTGCTACCTGTGGATCCATATGTAAACCCCTCCGCTCCTCCAGCACCATGCCTGCCTGGATGCTACCATGCTTCCCACCGTGATGATAATGGACTGAACCTCTGAAACTGTAAGCCAGCCCCAATTAAATGTTTTCTTTTATAAGAGTTGCCTTGGTCTGTGGTCTCTTCATGGTAATGAAACCCTAACTAAGACAACTTGGGAAGGACTACAGCAGGTCTGACTATTCCAGCCCGAAGTGAGACCATTGAGGGGTGTTTCGACCCTGTACCCCAGAGAATTGGCTGAAGCTGCTATGTTCAGTTGCCTCTTACCTAAAATTTTTAAAATTTTAAAAGTTAAATTTAAATTTTTTTAAATTTTAAAATTAAAAAATTTAGGTTGTTGCTGCCATCATCCTAAATGTGTCCAATATAGCAGTCAGGACATCAGACTGAGTTGCCATGGACGTTAGCTAGTATGCTTGTGTGACTCACTCTCCTAGCCAAAGGATCTTTTCCTCACTAACTTTTGTGTTTCCAGCTCCTAGGGACTAATCAGTGTTCAGACCACATGGTTAAACGGTGATGAACGATGAGAAGGGCCACACGGAGCCAGGCTTTCTTTAGGACTCATTCTTGAAGTTCTAAGCCCTTGAAGAAAAATGAGGACCTTTGTTAAACTACTCGCTATATTTGGCTCTGTGGCCAAGAAAGTCCTCCTGTTCACTTCAGAATTTCCTTTCCCGTGTGCCTGACTGTGAATCCCCTGGGAAGTGGCTATCGGGAATAGAGCAAAGGCAGAGATTCCAGGCAGGAGAAGAGGGTGAATGAGTCCTGTCAACTCCACTGGCTAAAATCCCAGAAGCCAGTGCTTCCTGCTGACACAGCAGTTGCTGTTTATTGCTAAGCTGCTGTTCACCGGGCACAATGCTAGACCCAGGTGTCGGTGAGAGAAAATACTGCACTGCCCTAGGAGGGCCGAACTCATGCAGAAGATGGATGAGCAGTAGGATCTTGGATACCAGTGAACCAGGCTCTTCCCAAAACACCTGTGACAGTGTTGGTGCCAGGACGAGAGTGAAGTGCCAAGCAGCAGGCGGTCGTCTTTGAAATGAAACCACAGAATTCAGCCATAACTAGAGTCTTACTGGAAACATGTAACACACTTTCTCTCCAGTCAGGTAGCTGAGGAATCACACACCTTTCCAGAAGAAGAGAGTTAAATGAACAGTGGGTTGTTCAATAGGAAAAGAAAGCAGGCCAATGGGGGAGAAGACTGGGGTGATGGTTCTAAAGAGCAATTTATTAGGGGGCTGGGTTGTGGCTCAATGCAGAGAGCTTTATGTAGCACAGGCAATGGCCATGGGTTTGATGCTCAGCACTACAAACAACAAAACAAAACCCAACAGGGAACAGCAGAAGAGTCTGAGTTCTTTCACTCTTAAGACAGAGTAGGCTACTGTTACAAAATAAGAAACCACTAGGCCAGTGGTTCTCAATCTTCCTAATGCTGAGAGCCTTAAGTATGGTTCCTCATGGTGTGGTGACCCCCAACCATAAAATTAACTTCGTTGTTATTTCATAACTGTGATCTTGCTACTGTTATGAATCGTAATGTAAATATCTGATATGCAGATGGTCAGCTGCACTAGGCTAATATTAGTTACCTGTGTTTCCACACACATCGTAGAAGGGATTAAACACTTTGAAAGGGGGTATCATTAACCACATGGAAAGAGAACAGTGTGAGAAAGCTAACACATCCTTGGAGGGCTCTGCTTTCATTGTCCAAAACATGGATGCCACAGCACGCTGGTCGGGCTCGCTTCTGAAGAACAGTGTGGTCTGTGGTCTGTCAACTCTATTCCTTTACCCTTGGTTCAGGAGTGAGAACCGCAAACAGATCAGGAATTAGCAGGATCTATAGTTAGACTTTCACAGAAGGTCGTATGATCAGGCAGAGACTTGTCTAGGCAGGTATCATATTCAGAGGAGGAATGTAACAAGGGGATGCCAGAGGATATAGGGGACATGGTGGCAGTAAAGTGGGATGGGAAGGCCACTAGTCACTGTGCACTGACAGCAGCAGCAGAAAAGTCACTATTAACCTCTGCTCCTATAGCCAACATGAACTCTTAGTTTACTCAGCTAGGCTAGGTTGTGTGGGAGCTGTGGAGACATTTCTTTTGACCTAAGACCCAACTTGAAATCATGTCTGAATCTCAGCTGGAGACTAGATCTTGGTTCCTTCATTCTAACGATGAGAAGGGCCAAGGAGAGATAAACATAGAAAGTCAATTGGTTAAAAGAAAAGCTGGCTGGAGTAACACATGTTGAGAGGTAGATGACAGCCCGGTGACACTTTTGTCAGGTATACTGACATAAACCTATAACCCAGAGTGTGAGAGACTGAGGTAGGAAGGTCAGGCATTTAAGCCTTACCTGGGCTAAGTAGTAAGATCCTGTACTAAAGAAAACAAATCCTAGTATAAAACTAGTGAATTTCAATTGACGGGAAGAGAGACTTGGAAGGGGTATATGTGTGATTAACCCTTGACCCCAGCTCAAGAGCAGCAACATTGAAAAATGGCAGCAATAAGAAGTAGCAACTCTGGGGCCACGCTGGTGGGGCATGAGGTACTGCTGAGAAAGGGTCCAGGGAAACTCCTGGGTTGCAGGAAGTGTCCCGCATCAAAATCTGGGTAGGGATTATGTAGACCTATTCAGTATGTAAAGCTTCTGATGAACCTACTGTTTATTTAACATTTATCAAATATATTTACTATTTAACATTTATCAAGTATATATGTGTGTGTATATATGCATATATATACACACACTTATATATACACATACATATATATAAACATACATACTTTTGGGGGGGTTGGGAAAAAAGAGGTCCCACTTTGCAGCCCTAGCTGGCTTAAATTCACTGTGTAGACAAGGCTAGTCTTGAACTCATAGAGATGTTTCTGCCTCTACCTTTGGAGTGCTGAGATTAAAGGAGTACCACCATAACCAGGCCCAAAATAGCAGAATCTGGATCTGGTTAAGTTTCCTGGGCTAGCCTAGAACTTACAAAACAGCCCAGGCCGTCCTCAAACTTGCTATTCTCCTGCCTCAGCCTCAGTGCCAGGATTGCATGCGACTGCCATCACACCTAGGAAAACAACTTATTTTAAAACTCATTTCTTTCATTCCTGACCCCCACTCAACACAGATTAAGTAGGCCAAGTGCCTTGGCCAGGTTACAGCTGAGCTGCTCTTCCTGGGAAAATGAAATACAGGGAGGGGCAATCTTGCATTTTCTCTAGGTAGAGGTGCCCAGACAGTGTAGCACATAGCGTGGTCCTTCAGTAGCCAGTGGATGCAAGGGCATACTCTGTTTCCCAAAATGTGGGAGTGATGTGGGCAAATCTGGACCCTCAAACAAAGCAGGGAGGAGCTACAGAGTCAGGCAAAGATACTGGGACTACCAGAGACAGCAGAGGCTTTGCAGAACATGGAGGGTTTGTGGTTCCCCTGGCCGAAGAACAAGAATAGCACCTGAGTGAGCGGTGGGATTAAACTATAGGTGAGGATTGTTGTGCGGCTCTGGTTCCTGAAAGCAAGCCAGAGCAATGCTTAGAAACAGCATTGGAGCCACAGAAAGCCCGGGGAAGTATCAAGGGAGTAACCTGAAACCTTGGCTCATTCGCTTAATCAAGTGTCCCACATGGAGGTAGCAGGCTTTCAAAACAAAAGCAATACTGAGCCTTTTCAGGATATGAGACCTGTCTGCATAGCTTTCAGCTGGGAGATAAAAAAATAAGATGTCAATGGCAGGGTACATGGAACAGAATGGCAAGAATGGGGTTGCTAATTGTAATCTTTAGATCAGTGAGTACAAGACTGGTTTGTCTGAGATCAGACATAGATGCCATTGTAATCTGGACCGAGTGGCACTCCGTGCAGTCATTCAAGGGTAGCATTAACCATTTTAGCATGCAAAGAAAACAGTGCTGTCAGAAACAACAGCTGCATGGGAGAATACACTGTGGTCATTAGAGACCAGCACCAAACCGAGCAATCAAATGAGAGTCCCGTAATTAAATTAGAGATTGTTCCGGCCTAGCTGGTGCTGCTTGCCAACGCCATTTACCAAAAGCAGTTTTGTTGTTTCAGACGGCATGAGAGCACATGGCTGTAAAGGTGAGAAGGTAGTTCCCAAAGACAGGCAGGCTGTGCTTCTGCATTTACCTTCCTGAAACATGTCTACCACACTCTTCCTCCCTTGCCTGAATCCATCCATGCTTCTTCTTTCCAGTGGATCAATGTGCACAATTACTTCCTTAAAAAAAAAAAAAAAGATTTATTTCTTTGGAGGTGGAGAGATGGCTTAACCATTAAAAATGCTAGACTCAAAACCAAAAAGACTGTAATTTGCGTTATGTGTATGGTGTTTTGCGTGTGTGTGTGTGTGTGTGTGTGTGTGTGTGTGTGTGTACACCATATGTATGTCTGGGGCCTGTGGAAGTCAGACAAAGGTACTGGATCCTCTGGAATTGTACTTACAGATAGTTGTGAGCCACCACGTGGGTGCTGGGAATGTAGCCCAGGTCTTCTGCAAGAGCCACAAGTGCTCTTAACCACTGAGCCATCTCTCTAGCCCCAAGAAGCTCATTATTTTTAAGTGATTTATCATTCTTTTGGGTTTTTTGCTTGTTTGTTTTATTTTTTTGTTTTTCGAGACAGGGTTTCTCTGTGTTGTCCAGGCTGTCAAGGAACTCACTCTGTAGACCAGGCTGGTCTTGAACTCTGAGATCCACCTGCCTCTGGCAGGCTGTTTTTATTTTTTATTGTTTGTTTGTTTGTTTTGAGACAAGGTCTTGCTATGTAGTTTAGACTGGGCTCAAACCCACCATATAGTTCAGACTGGCTTCAAATTATTTATTTTTTTAATATGTGCGGGTATTTTGCCCACATGTGTTTATGTGCATCACATTTGTGCATTGCCTGAGGAGGCCAGAAGAGACCATCAAATCCCCTGGGACTGGAGTTACAGTTAGCTGCCATGTAGGAGCTAGGAAATGAACCCAGGTCCTTTGGAAGAACAGTCAGTGCTCTTAACCACTGAGCCATCTCTCCAGCCACTTGGCCTCAAAATTCTTGATGCTCCTACACTAACCTCTTGTCTGACATGCTGAGACTGTAGGCACATGCCTCCATCCTTAGCAAATGTGCATTGTCTGTATCAGCTTTTTAGATCAGACCTTCTGTTATCTGTACCAAAATTCCATCTTTTTACTTGCATGACTCCTGCTCTGGCAGCCAAAAGACATTGTTGGTTGTTTCAAGAATCCCTTCCCTGGAGAGACTTTCCCCATTACCAGGTCCCATCAACAAACCAAAGTATAATTTTATGAAAGTTCAATCTGGGAGCCAATGAATGTATTGTGCTTACCTTTAAAGCATAGATGAGGGCCTATTTATGGGAGTGTGGGTGACTCCAAAGTTACAGTTCAGTCTTCACCCATCGTGAATGATGGATTCTAATAGCCACATAGACAGAGTGCCCTTAGTTAACCTTCCCAGCCTAAAAACCTTCGCCCCAATTGCAATGGAGGCAGCACTGCATACAGAAGTCTGGGAGGAGGAGGAGTGGAATTTCAGGAGATGTAAGAGCCCTCTTCCCTCCCACTTCCACAGTGGTGGGGTGTTGTCGGGGGCAGCTGTGCAAGCAAGCACAGCTGATCTGATGACGACTCCAGCCAGCTGATTTGCTTGGAGAATCATGTTCTACAACACTGGTGGCTCTGCACTGTTGTACAATTGCTGCTCCGATCACCAGCCTCTCAGGTCCCCTCTGCCCCAGTTCCCTTCTACAGATTAGCAACTGTCTATGAGGCAGGCAAACGTCACTGGGCTCCCCTTACCTCTCCACATTCAGCTTCCATACAAGTAAACCTATCGTTTTAAAAGCCCAATTGTTCTTGGTTCTTGTTTGAGTTATTTTTGCCAGCACATTTAATACCCAGATGTCTTTATCCTGATGGTTCCCTCATCCCCCAAGGAGATCTCGCTGGAATGTACTCTGAAGTGTGCATTGTGAGTCGAAAGGCATACTCTTAGCCTTCAGGACTGCACTACTGTCCTCACATCCTTACAAACTGAGCCCCCAACCCCCAAGCCCTGAAGTAGACTCTAGGACAGAGATGAGTGAGCCAAAAGTTGACCATGGAATCATATTCAGAGCAACAGCAATGAAGGGGAAGAGGATAAGCAGGCCAGAGGGGCCATTGGGACTGTAATTCAAGGAGCACCAATCTAAAGGCCCTTCAGAGTGTCCATGCTTAGGGTGTATTATAAGGCTATGAGACCGGTCACTGGATGCAGGTTACTCTAGGATGGGTGTATAACCTCGGGCAAGATAATTCTCTTTATCCGATTTATGACACTGTGTCACAAATAAAGCTTCCGTATGTATTGTCTGGTTTCTTTTATTTCTGTTCCGCTTCATGTTTTGTCCATACATCTACCAACAACTATATTTCATGGATCAATTTTATGAAACCGATATTATTATCACTTTATCTTTTTTTGAAGATTGACTTACTTTTACTCATGTGTTCATGTGTGTGCCTGCATGTATGTTTGTGCACTATGTATGTACAGGTGTTGACAGGGCCAGGCGAGGGTGTTGGATCTCCTGGAGCTTGGGTTATAGGCAGTTGTGAGCTTTCTGATGAGTGCTGGGAAGTGAATTTGGGTTCTCTAGAAGAGCAGCAAGTGGTTTTAACTGCTAAGCAGTCACTCTGGCCTTTGTCTGTTTGTATTTGAGAAAGGATTTCCTGTAGCCCAGGCCAGCCTGGAGCTTGCTATGTAGATGAGGAGGATCTTATGTTACTCCTGATTCCCCACTGCACCCGGGATTGTGGGCATTCATCATTACATGCAACTGAGAACTGTTTTGTTGTTGTTTGTTTGTTTGTTTGTTTAAATACTGAATTTTCCTGTAGAAGATTTATTTCTGTAGATATCATTTTTTTCTTTAATAGCTTTTAATAAAATTGATTGCTATCTCCAGGTAGGTCTTACACATTTTTCTGTTAGATCTTTTCCTCCGTACTTGGTAGTTTGTGTTGTTATTTCAAATGATTTTTTTATTGCTGATGTTTTGTAATACAATGAGCTTTGGCTTTTAATTCATCAATTCTACTAAGTTCTTATGTTAATTCTGATCAATTTTCTGTAGATTTCATTTTCCAGTATTCATAATACCCACTGCATGTGAAACCAACAATATGCTTTCATAATAATTCATTATAATAAAAGATTTTAAATCCAGAGCTAACCATTTCCTCTTCTCTAGCCACACTCCACACTATTCGTGAACAGTCTTCCATGTTCCCTCCTTGTTTATGCCGATATCCGGGGGCGTTGGTTCATTTGCTCTTCCTGGAACAAAACTATTCTCCAAACACATTATTCCTCAACCTGATTTGTTTACTGCTGATTATTATAAAGTCCCCCAACTCCATTTTTCTCTCATATTTTCTGCATGTAATGTAAGTGTGCCTGTGTCCTATAGTGGTTAGTTTTAGTTCGTCATTTTCCGAGTCTCGCTCTTATCTGTAAAATTAATTTTATTGTTTTATGTGCACAAGTATTTGCCTGAATGTATGCCTGTGCGCCACATGTGTGCCTGGCATCTGCTGAGTTTAGAAGAAGGCGCTGGATCTCTGGAACTGGATTTGTGAGCTGCCATGTGGGTGCTAGGAATATCCCAAGTCCGTTGGAAGAGCAGCCAGTGCTCTTGACTGCTGAGCCCACTCTTCAGTCCTAGCATGTCCCATTCTTTAACAAAAAGCACAAACACAAAAACAAAAATATTGGATAATCGGAAGACTAGACAGGAACTTTGATTCTCTAGCAAGAGACTTTGGAATTAGGGCCAAAGGTATATAGCTCAGTGATACAGAATTCAGAAAGGCTTGTACCGAGTCAGCACAAGGTTCAGGCTTCTGTCCTCAGGATCAGAGAGGAAGAGAAATAGAGAGAAACTGGCAGAGACAAAAACAGAGCTGAATTAGTCCATTTACAATTTATAAAATCATTTTATTTATTTCGAACTTATTAATGCAACCAAGGATGACCTTGGGGTTCTGATCCTGCCTCTGCTTCCAGAGTGCTAGGATTATAGCCACGTACCACCTCACCTGGTTTACATAGTGCCCATTACCAAACCCAGGACTTTCTGCATTGTAGACACTTTACAGTCTGAGCTGTTTACCTCCCCCACCCCCCAATGCTGTCCAAAGTTAAATACAGTATTTAAGGCATCTATGTATCTTTCTTAAGTGGCTCAGACTTTGATCAGATGGTTTTTTTTTTCTTCGAAGAAGTATTGTCCCTAAAACAGATACAATTAGGGTTGACATGCAGGACTGAGAGACAAAGTCAAACTGTGAGGTACTGGACACGCAAACCTAAGAAACATTCACATTCTGCAAAATGTTTGTTAGGCCTCCAAAGATAAAATAACAATTTGACTTTCTTCTTCGGAAGTAACTAACATCCCGTATCAGGTGATTCCAGTTGTCCTGATGGCATGGGGCCATGCCACGGAGATCTTTTCGTCCGCTGAGATTAAGTGAGGACAGGACCTGCCCCAGCTGCCCTGGCAGCTTTAAAGTTGAGCTCTAGTGGTGACTTTAAAGTGGAACAAGCCTTTATTACATGTTGGAGCATCTTCTGGGTATATGCCCAGGAGAGGTATAGCTGGGTCCTCAGGTAGTATTATGTCCATTTTTCTGAGGGTCCGCCAAACTGATTTCCAGAGTGGTTGTACCAGCTTGCAATTCCACCAACAA
>CM052716.1:45665503-45712667 GCA_028551405.1 Uromys caudimaculatus | reverse complement strand
GGGAAGGAGGGGAGAGGGAGGAGAGGGAGGGGAGGGAGGGGAGAGGAGGGGAGAGGGAGGGGAGGGAGGGGAGAGGAGGGGAGAGGAGGGGAGGGAGGGGAGAGGAGGAGAGAGGGAGGGGAGGGAGGGGAGAGGGAGGGGAGAGGAGGAGAGGGAGGGGAGAGGAGGAGAGGGAGGGGAGAGGAGGAGAGGGAGGGGAGAGGAGGAGAGGGAGGGGAGGGAGGGGAGCCTAGACTATAGACTGGGAAGAGCTCCTGTTAGTGTTGTTATTACAGGATTTGGAGTGGTCTTTCTTTCTCCAAAAGCAAAGTAAATATTATTATGTTCTTTTGCCAGCATTCAAAGTACCACATTTATAATAATATGATGTACTCAATTTATTAAGTGGCTAAAAAGAGAGAAAATAAGGAGGATTATTAATATATTGTTCACAGTTCATATTTTATAATTATCCCATTTTCTGGCTTTTGGCATATACGGTTCATTAATATCTCCAGTGAAGGTGAACTGTTTCAAAATGCTTTTAATTAATAATAATGCCAAAACAAGAGAAAAAAATGTCCATAACAAAACATAGATCTATTTTACAGGTTTTATTTGAAGAAAAACAACAACAACAACAAAAAAAAAACCTATACCCTCTGCTGCACAGACTTTCAGGGCAGGCAGAAAGAGGCTAGCTATATTTGACTAAGCACACATAGTTCTCAAACACATAATTCAATACCGTAATTCAGTACTGGGATCTCCTGTCTTTCCAATATTTCTATGGAACACAGGGCACATTTCAGTTTGCGAAGCTGTCAAAGGAGAAAAACCAGCAGCATTTTTAGCTAAATTCTGTGCTTTAAACTATGTGGCCAAGGGGTGACATAGCTGAACTGAACTTCCTTCTGCTTTGTGCTTTTCAAAAGGAATGGGTTTCATCGTATGGTTTCTTACTCTTCATCTAAGTTTTGGTGAAGTGTTATATTAAAATCCTGAAGTTATCGACAATCAAATTCTAAGGAAAACCTTCCAAAGACCACAATGAAGTACAGCTCTATTGTAGTTGTTGCTTCTGAGGACACAGGGCCCTGCCATGCTGCCCCTACTGGCCCTGAAGCCTGGACCCCTTGGTTCTTCTGCTCAGTTCCCTGAGTATCTGGGAAGTCATGCACACCACATGCACAGCTAAATATTACTCAACTTAAGAAAAAAGATTAAACTCTGTTATACTTGCAGACAGAAGCCTGGCATAACTGTTCTCTGAGAGACTCTACCCAGCCCCAGACTGAAACAGATGCAGATACCCACAGCCAAACATTGGACAGAGGTCAGGGACACTTATGAAAGAGTTGGGGGAAGGACTGAAGGGAAAGGGAACCCCATAGGAAGACCAACAGAGTCAACTAAGCTGGACCCCTGGAAACTCTCAGTGACTGGGCCACCTACCAAAGAACAGCCACAGACTGAAATGAGACCCCAGCACATATGTAGCAGATGTGCAGCTCAGTCTCCACAGCTGTCTTGTCTGGCCTCAGTGGGCGAGTATGTGCCTAATCTGGCAGAGACTTGATGAGCCAGGATAGAGGGAATAAGGGGGGGGTGCTCTCTGGGGGGGTGGCTACCCCCTCTCAGAAGAGAAGGGGAGGGGGATGAGGGAAGGACTCTGTGAGGGAGGGACTGGGGGGGAGCAGCATTTGGGATGTAAACAAACAAACAAATAAATAGATCAATAGATAATTAAAAACAACAAACAAAACAAAGAAAAGAAAAGGTTAAATATAAAACAGAGTTGAGAAAATGTTCCTCAGCTTCAGTCAGTGCTGCAGTGTGAATGGCATCGGCAGAAGAAGCCAGATACTTCTGCACCCAAATATGTACACACACACACACACACACACACACACCCATATATATCCTCTATCAGCCCAAGGCACATTTAGCTTGAAAAATTCCTACATTTTCAAAAACACTTTGTCTTTAAGGAATTAATCCACTTAGGATATTATTTCCTAGAACTTGTACTAAAAAAAAAAAAAAATTAAAAAAAAAAATCCCTATCTCTCATGTTTGCTTTGAGGGGAAAATGGTGTGCTTCAGATAAAACGTTACAGTGACCAAAATACTCTCCCATCTGTCAACGCTATATTCCCCTCATTTAGTTTCACGTCATGCACTTTGGCAGGATTCAGAAGAGGAAAGAACTTATTTTTTTACTGCTGTTGAGAGCATGCCAATTTGGCAAGTTGTATGGGGCAATGGGCACACTCACACATGGCACAAGCACAAATTGGTTTAGCCTTTCTGGAAGGTGATTTGGCAATACACAGGCTATCAAAAATTTAAATATGCATATCCTTCAGCCCAGGAGTTCAACTTCTGGAAAATTATCTCCATGAATGGATCAGACAAACATCAAAGATACATATAAAGGACCACCCAGCTGTCCATCACCAAGAGGGTGCTCAGGTGTATATTATGGTTTATCTGTTCAGTGAATGTTTCCGTTTTTAAGAACAATTGTGCATTTTGTATTATTTGTGAAGAAAAGGTTACAGAAGAACATCTGTAGTCTATAGATGGGGTTGACTCAGTGATAGAACGCTTGCTTAGCAAAGACCACAGGCTCCGTACCCAGCACCGGACAGGGAAAGAAAACAGGGTATGTGGGGTGGGTTGTAAATACTGTTTATATGCATAGAAAGAAGCACGTAAGGGTATGTAACATTCCCCTGCCTCAGGCCCCCAAGAAGCTAGAATTGTAGTCAGGTGTCACCATATGTGGTCAGCTGCCCTCCTTCCCTCCCTCCCTCCCTCCCTCCCTCCCTCCCTGCCTCCCTGCTTCCTTCCTTCCTTCCTTCCTTCCTTCCTTCCTTCCTTCCTTCCTTCCTTCCTTCCTTCCTTCCTTCCTTCCTTATTTATTTATTTGAGGTAGAATTTCATTCTATAGCTCTGGCTACCCTAAAACTTACCATATAGACCAAGCTGGGCTCAAACTTGAGGCAATCTTCCTGCTTTAGTCTAGTGAATACTGGGATTAGAGGTGCTGAGATATTACACCTAGCTTCTTTTTAAATGTTCTTTAGATTATCCCACAAGTATGTACTTTTTTATTGTGTCTATGTGTTCATATATGTGTGTATGATATGCATGACTGCCGGTGGGCATGAACGTGTACATGGGGGTCACGTCAGATGTCTTCTTCCATCTCTCTCATCTTAGTTTTGACACAGGATCTCACTGAGCCTAGTGCTCATTGGTTTGCCTAGGCTGGCTGGGAAATATGCTCCCCCGATCCTCCAGTTTCCACCTCAGCCTCCACATGGAAGGCAGGTCACAGGTACATGATGCGGACTGTCATACTCAATGTTTACATGGGTGCTCAGGATTTTAACTCCGGTCTTCATCCTAACACAGTACTCGCTTTCCTGACTGTCACCCCAGCCACGGGCAACTTGTTTGTTCATAAGATAAAAGTATATCTGCCTGAGCTTCTATAGCAACTTAACAATGAAAAATTCTCATGTTCCAGAGGCTGTAAGGTCAAAGATCAAAGTAGCAGGCAGGCGGTTCCTGGTACTGGCTTACTCCTGACTTGTTTATGGATTTTTCCTGTGTTCTCACATGGATGACAGGGAATTCTGGGAAGCCTGCTACTTCTTACACAGGCACTAGCCCTATGACCTCAATAACCCTGAAGAATCTGTCTCCATTGGGAGTTAGGATCTTATCATATGGATTTTGGGCAGATTAAAAAAAAATCAGCTTATAAGATATATTTTCTAGAATGAAAAGGTTAAGATATCCCAACCTCAACACTTGTTTTCCAGAGAGAAGTTTTACAAATCATGTATAGTCATGTGTTACAAAGTATGTGTGTTAGGACATTCCACTGTTGGACAAATATCATAGCATACGCTTTTATACACTAAGATGTATGCTATCACAAGGCAATGTGATTTTATGGAAGCAGTGTTGTATAGAGCCCATTGTTATGGGGCCTGTGGTTATATCTGATAAGGAGGTATATCTAGACTCTAACGCCTACAATTCAGCAACAGGAACAATCTACCCAAATAAAAGTGGGCAGTGGAATTTAACAGAAGCTTCTTTAATGAAAATATACACGTGGATGGTAAATACATTAAAATCTGCTCAACATCACCAAGTGTTAGAGAGATTACAATCAAACCCGTGGTAGGGTAACTTAGGGGCTGAGGGCGTACCTCAGTTGGTAATGTGCTTTGTCTAACTTGTGCAAACTGGAGTTTGATAACCAGCACTGCAAGAAATAACATTATTCAAGTAGAGAAAAGACAAATACTGACAGAGATGGAGAGACTGGAACCTCTGTGCACTGCTTAGGGGGTGCAGAAAAGAGACGTTTGCTGTGGAAATTAATATGCAGCTCATCAAAAAGACATCCGTGACCTGCAAAGAGCAATTTTATTTGTCTTCTTAGAGGAAGTGAGCCACTGGAGGTGAGCTTTGAGACTTCAAAAAGTCCATTCCAAGCCCAGAGGCTTTTCTATTCCTGATGCCTTCAGATCTTAATGTAGAACTCTCAGCTACCATGTCTGCCTGCCAGTTGCCATGCTCCCCACAGTGATGGCCATGGACTCACCCTCTGAAACTCTAAGCAAGCCTCAATTAAATGCTTTCTTTTGTAAGTTGCCCTGGTCATGGTGTCTCTTCACAGCAATAGAAAAGCAGCTAAGACACTGTCTGGCCCATGAGCTTCCGGCTGATTCTCCTATCCCTGCCTTCCCTCTCACTGTAGGAGTGCTGAGATTATAAATGCAAGCTACTACATCCCACTACCCAGTGTGGGACTGAACTCAGGTCAAGAAGCTTATAGAGCAAATGCTTTTACCCACTGAGCCATAAACCTGTCCCTGTCCCTAACATGGAGGAGGAGGAGGAAGAGGAGGAAAAGGAAGAAGAGGAGGAAGAAAAGGAAGAGGAGGGGAGGAGAAAGGAAGGGGAGAGAGGAGGAGGTAGAAGAGGAGGGAGGAGAAGGGAGGAGGTGGAGGAGATTTGGTTTGGTGGTAGAGCATTTAACAAGCATGTTAGAAACCCTTGGATTCAAACTGTAGCACCTGAGGCAGGAGGAAGATTATTTATCTGAAAGGACATTATTCATCCTTAGAAAGGAAAGACATTTTGATACATGATACACATAGATGAGCCTTGAGGACATTATCCTAAGGGAAATAAGAAAAAGGACAAGTACTTTGTGGTCCCACTGATAGGGGAAGTTGGACCAGTCACATGCACAGTGACAGGATGGAGATTGGTAGTCACCAGGGGCTGAGGGAAAGAGGACGGCCAACTCTATGTTGGAACAGTCTTATAGGATGCAAAAGGCCCGTTGAGCTCATTGAGAGGTCATTATCCATTTCCAGGTAGCCCACAGTTGCTCAGTGTATGGATGTATTTAATGTCTGAACTCTGAACTAGGAGGTAGATGAAATAAGTTTTATGTTATGCATCATCATTTAAATTTTTAGATTTATTTGTGTTATGTATATGAATGAATCCATACCATGTGTGTGCCTGAAGCCCAAGGAAGCTGGAGGAGGGCTTCGGATCTCCTGGAACTCAAGTTATGGACAGTTGTGAACAACCATATGGGTGCTGGGAATCAGACCCAGGTCCTCTGGAAGAGCAGCAAATGCTCTTAACTGCTGAGCCGCCTCTCCAGTCCCATGTGCTATTTTATCACAATTTATTTGTGTTTGTTTTCGAGACAGGATCTCACTATGTAATCCTGGATGTCTTTGAACTCACTATGTAGATCAAGCTGACCTGGAACTCACAGAGATCCCACTGGCCTCTGCTTCCCGAGTGCTGGAATTAAAGGTGTGGACCATCATGCACTGCTCCTATCTCAGTTAAAACTTAGTTTTCTACCTGAAGGTCCATTTCTATCATTACTAGGAAAAATCTAACTTTCTTTCTCAGAAAAACTATAGACTTTAGAAAGCAGAAGACATATTTATCTAAAGTTATAATCTGTTACTCAAGGTTTAGCCTACATTCAAAGGTATTAGTGACATTAATCCAAACTCATAAGAATTAGTTCTAATCCCTAATTTCTCTCAATCCAATTATGTTTATTTCTATGTGACCCTCATTTCTCCGGATGCTGCCAGATCCCCGATAGACTTGGTGAAATGGTGGGATAATGACAGGCAGGTGTTTGCTCCAGACACATTAGCTCTCAGAAGTGGTCTGGATCCAGTGACCCTTCCATCACTACTTCTGTGACCCTAGTCTGTGCCATTCCTTCATGCAAGTTCAACAACCTTGGCTAATGGCCTCAAAAGAATGTGTACCTTTCTCGTCTCAGGAATGGCGGCAGTTTTCGGTTCTTCTGACAGGAACACTTCCTTCTTAGTCCCCAAGTCTTCTTTATGCTTACAGTGACCACAGTGGAACCCAGGTGGAGAGTCAGCGCTCAGGTGGGACTGGGTAGATATGAAGTGGTATTGGCACCTGAGAGAGCCAGGCCACATTTGTTCCTGGCCTGGTACTGAGGGGTGAGACATGCTTTAGACTCTGCTGGGTCAGATACAGGTAATTTAGCGGCCACATGAATCTCCATGTTAGAACCTGTGCCCGAACTCAAAGCATGGAGATATACAATCTTCATTCTTCACAATTTCCTTCCCTCCACCAAATAAAAACAGAACACAAATGGCCTTCCATTCCTTTTTTACTATTCAGAGTCTCATCTTGCTCAGTTACAGTCACTGTTAGTGTGGCATATCACTGCATGCCTGTAAGCCCAGCACCACAGAGTCCGAGGCAGGAGGATTGAGAATTTGAGACCAGCCTCTCTCAACAAATATATAATTGTGTGCCTGTTAAACATGGTCCCGTCCTCACTGACGTATCAGAATTTTAGAGACTTTTGCATAATCTGCACTGACCAGGACAGACAGTGATAAATAACCACACGGATGACGCTAGACAAGCAAGCAGTCACAAGGTTATTTTGATTTCTGAAAATATTCAGAACCATGAAGTTGTGCGAGTGCTCGCATACACACACACACACACACACACACACACACACACACACACACACACACACACACACACACACATGGAAAGCCTTTTGGCTTTAGAAAGACCTTGTTCTCCTTGGCTGAGACATGACAACTGGAACAGATTTCTTTCTCACTTTGGAGTTTAAGTCATGATAAGGAAGTGTAACACCCTGCTGGGGGCTGGATGGAGCCAGGGAGCTGGAGAAGGTCTAAGATTTGTTCAAGGTCAGGCAGCAACACGAATTTACTGCAAAGATAGAGTTTCTGCAGCTAGTTAATTCCAAGACCCAGCTAATTAGGACAGGTGGAGTTACTCAGGATGTGTCCAAAGGATGTATTTTATTTACTTAATTATAATTACTTCTGTGTGTGTGTGTGTGTGTTGTGTATGAGAGAGAGACAGAGACAGAGACAGAGACACACAGAAAGAGACAGAGACAGAGAAAGAGAGAGCTAGAGTGCTGTAATGGGGAATGGGGATGCATGCACATGCCACAGTGCACATATGGAGACCAGAGCCTTCCACCTTTACATGGGTTCTGTGAACTGAACTCAGGCAGGCAGGTTTGTAGTGTGCCACACCTCACCTGTCATCCCAGTCCAAGATAATTTTACTAATTACAGAAATGTTAATGTCTGGGTTTCCAGTGAAGCAAGGCCTGAAACAGAACAAGAAAAATCTAGCTGGTACTCACCACTCAAGGCTCAATCTAGAGGGGATACTTGGAGCTTGCTTGGGGCAGGGCTTGCATGAGGGTGGGATAGGTTGGCTACGGAGATCCACACAGAGCTCATACCATCACGGACTGGGAGATGGTCTCACTTCATTATCATTTAGGGATCAGTCCTGCAGATGCCACAAACACATTTAGAGTGTGAATATTTGGGGATGAAATTTCCCCAGAGATTGTCATCAGAAAATCAGAACACATATCTGTTCCACGACTCTGACTGCTATTCAAAACATGTGTGCGCGCACGCGAGTGTGTGTGTGTGTGTGTGTGTGTGTGTGTGTGTGTGTGTGTATGTGTGTGTGTGCATGTGTAGAACTAGTTTGTGCAAATCTAGGGTCTAGGAAGGTAAGTCTAAACCTGTATACTGGTCCATCAGGAAGGACAGGTAAGAGCTGACACTGAAGTCCACAGGCAGAATTTCTTCATATTTAAGGAAGCCTCAATTCTGCTCTGAAGACCTTTCAGCTGACAGGGTCTGGTTCCCTCAGGCCACAGGGCAATCTCCTTTCCTAACATCTGTCCAATGCAGATGTTAAGAAAGAATATGCAGCAAAACCCAGATTAGTGTTTGGGTGACCGCCTGGGGTCTAGATAACCTGCTCGAATTGACAAATGAAATCAAGTGTCCTATCAGTTAAGTGCCACCGACAAGTCAGCTATGTATCTGAGCCTGAGAGCTAACGACTCCTGTAGAAAACAGAGTGTTACTTGCATCACGCTGTGCTTGCAGGAAGGAGATAGATGCTTGCCAATCACTCACACCATCCCATGTTTCTAAGATCTTGAAAATAAGAAAGACCTAGCCAGAAATGCTTTGCCTGTCCTGGAGACGTGCAAATCTGAAAATAGATTCAGAGATGAAGGAAGCCAGTACATCCCATACAAAGATCTGGGAGCCAGATACATCTATAGTTTTGTAACCTTGTAAATGTTAGGACCTTCAGTACAATTGTTGATTTAAAAAAAAATCCTTTCATTTAGTTATACTTTGCACTCAATGTAATATGCACAGTCAAATACATCACTGAGTTTTAAGTAACTTATAGACCCAGGTTATCATCCACGTAATAAGACATAGAATATGTTCCTTCTATCTCTGTTGCATGACCTTTCTTGGGGAGTCTATTTCTGTTCACTCTAGATAAAAAGGACAATGACAGACCCCCCAAATCACCCAGTTTAGCGTGGTGAACTGTTCAGTTGATAAGGGTTACTTACAGGAACATGAGCCACTTTGAGCAGCTGCCCCCACAGAGCCTCTTCTCCAAGCAACTGTCTATTCCTTAGACACCCTCGGGGACAGATGGACTTCTGAGCCTTCTCACTCCATGAGAGAAAGTGTTGTGTCTGATCTCATGGTGCCCTCATTGTAGATAAGCAGAGTTGCCCCAATTCAAGATGGCAACAGCCTCACGTGACTCATTCTCATTCAAATCACTCTCTTTGCTAGCTCAAGCCAACTACCTGTCTCTTTCTGTCATCATATATAAATTCATTGGTTTTAATATGGGTGGATTAAATATTTCCTGAGTACTTATTGAGCACCTTTGGGTGCTGAGATAAAGTAGTGAACACAACAGTCAAAGATGTTGTTAATAGGCAGAAATGGAAAATTAAAAATATCTACAACTGAAGTCCATGGTACCGGCATCCGGTAGATACTGTATTAAAGGACAGGGAAATGATTAGAATTGGGGGTAGAGCCTGTTGTTCTGAGATAAATGGCAGGGGATCACCACCCTGGCAAGGTGACTTTTGAGCTGAGATGTCACAGAAGTGGGCACACAAGCAATGTAGACATGGGGGAGAGAAAACAGCTCAAACAATGGCCCTGTGGTGGATGTGGCTGGATTGTCTGAGAAACTCAGAGGAGTCAGTGGAGCTGGGGAAAAGAAACAGTGGGGGACAGAGCAAGGCAAATGGGGAGCAGTGGGATAAGAATGACAGAGAAAGGTAAACCGGGAGCAGGGAGCGGGGAGCGGGGAGCGGGGAGCGGGGAGCGGGTGGAGGTGAGGGTGTTACAGATACAGCCTGAGAGAAGAGGCAGTAGGGGAACAGAGAAAGGTAATTGGGGGATCAAGTGGGGGGTTACAGATACAGCCAAGACCCTACAGTCTGAAAACTTAGATTCTTAACTTGAACATTAATAGGGAGTTGCTACAGAGCTTGGGGCAAAGAATACCTTCATTCAATATGGGTTTTTATTTGTGTTTTGTTGTTTTGAGACAGAGTTTCACTGTGAAGCCTTGGCTGGCTTGGAACTCAGAGAGATCCACCTGCCTCTGCCTCCTGGGTGCTGGGACCACAGGTTTCTTCCACCACGCCCGGGCTGTCATTCAATATGTTTAAAAGCACTACCTGGCTCTGTGCTGGGAACTAAGAGTCAAGTGCAGAGTTTATGAAAAGTGCCTGGAATACAGTAAGTGTTTAACAGGTTTCAGTTAATTGAAGATTAGCATGGTTCTATGTATAAATGGGGCTGTGACTTCTGTTTATTAGTATGTACCTCAAATACACAGTCATACATTTGCTTAATGTGAATTTATAAAGTATAAATATTATAGGTGCTGGGAAATAGGAAATTTCTTTTAAAAAAAACCAAAGCATTAAGATGGGTGAGGGGTAGAGAGAGGTCAAGAGCTTTCACTGATCCCAGCTCTTGGGAGACAGAGGCAGGAGGATCACTGGGATTTCTAGGCCAGCCTGGTCTACAGAGTGAGTTCCAAGCCAGCAGGGCTACACAGTGAGGTCCTGACTCAAATAAACAGAAACAACAAAAAAGCCATTTTCCTTTTGAACTACTAAAAAAGATCTATATATGCATATATGAAATGTACGTGGCTAGATCTATGTATGTGTATATCACATATACATGCAACATTGTTTTGTCTGTGTGAGGGCATCAGATCCCCTGGAACTGGAGTTACAGACAGTTGTGAGCTGCCATGTGGGTGTTGGGAGCTGAATCCAGGTCCTCTGGGAGAGCAGCCAGTGCTCTTAATCGCTGAGCCACCTCTCCAGCCCTGCTCCTGATATATTAAACAGAGAAAAGTCTGGTTGCTTACCAAGTATCCATGCAATGACAAAATTTTAAGTGCTTTTTATTCAATTTTTATATATCTGTAGTTTGAGTTTTAAATTTTTATTATTGTTATTATCTTTATGTTTGTGTGTATTTTGTCTGTATGTACGTCTGGGTTTCAGATGTATGCCCAGAACCCATGGAAGCCAGAGGAAAGATCTGGGCTCCCTAGAACTGAAGTGACAGATGCAAACAGTTGTGAGCAGGGACTTGAAGCCAGGTCCTCTTTAAGAGCGGACAGTGCTTTTAAGTGCTGAGCTATTCCTCCAGCCCATTTGAATTCTTAACAAAAATTATCTACCAATTATCTATCTATAATCATCTATCACCTATCTATCTACCTATGGTGTGTGTGTGTGTGTGTGTGTGTGTGTGTGTGTGTGTGTGTGTGTGTGTGTGTGTTTTCTCGCCATGGCACTTACGTGGAGGTCAAAGGACGATGTTGCAAAGTTGGATCTCATTCTCTACCTTTACATGGGTTCTGGGGATTTGAACCCAGGTACTCAGATCTGTGTGGGAAGCTTTACACCTCGAGCTAGATTTTCAATCCTTGTTTGAATTTACAAAAAAAAAAAAAAAAAGAGAGAGACATTTTCCCCAAAGCAAAACAACTTTAAAAACAAAAAAAAGTACATGTGACAACAGAAGAATTCAGTTCTTCACAGAACTGACTGGTGTGTTTCCGGAGTGCAGGGCCAAGGGAAGGCTGGCTGTGACTTTGCGGGGAGCCATGGCAGGTCCTGCTCTAAGTACCATAGACTTTCTCTTTACCCTTTAGGAAAGCCCTCTCTACGTGTGGGGACTCTGACACCAGAAAGAGCTCGGCATATTTGCAGTTTTGAAGTAAGAAGATCATATTTTATGGGCAAACACATTTTAACCTCTTTAATATAAATGGCTAGTCAAAAAAAGCCTTGCCCTCCCGCAATTGAATAGAAATGTACTGCTTGGGGTTTCCTGTCCCCTGCTAAAGATACACACTCACTTTATATGTTTTAAAGTGATCTGTAAATTTACATAAAGTTTCTGGAAGTATTTAAGATAAACAAGTTAGGTGACTATTTCCTAGGGCATGTAATTCATAGACTGCAGGAAGATTTATACTGCGGGCTCAATAGTGGTTATTGCTATGGTTTGCCTTTCGACAGCAGCTTGTAGTCTACACACATTCACGTACAATGCCTCACGTTTGATCTTCTCCTCTCCCCTCTTCCTTGTTTTGTTGCTGTGTCTGCACGAGGCATAAGGTGTCTAGAAGTCAGACAACAGCTTCGTGCAGTCAGTTCTTTCTGGCAAGTGACTTTGCCTGCTGAGCCATCTCACTGGCCCATTCACTTTGAATTCCAGAACCACTCCACCAGTGACCAGGAGAGACATTAATATGTCCATGTAGAGCTGAGGAGCTGGAGCCACCCATGACTGTGACAGCTGGAAGGTCTGGAGTCACTGTTGGTCAAAACACCACAGATTTCCTTTCTTGAGTGTCTGGAGGTGAGGTCTTCGCTGGTGGTCTAGCTACACTGAAAGTCTCTCTGTTACTCTTCCAGATCCTCCTTTCAAGAAGGTTGGCTTCATTTTCAGCCTAGTGTTGGCATGGCTGCTGGCCTTCAAATCTATACACAGTAATGCCCGAGGTGGAGACTGGTCCTTTCCATTGCTTACTCTTGCCAACTAGGACACCTCCTTTAGAAGCCCTTAGTAAATCTCTCCTCAGTCATCACTGTCCAGGTCAATTCTTGTTTTGTTTCCAAATCTATTATGGTCAAGGGACATGGGATGGTCTTTGGATAACTCTAGATACATGCTGGCATACACGGATGCATCGCCTGGAGGTGACTCTAGATACATGGGCTTCTGTCTGCAAAGACAAAAGAGAGCGTGAAACTGAATGATGAACACTAGGACCTGGGTAACACAGAGTCAAAAGTCTAGGCCAGTACTTGAGGCTAAGCTAGGGTCTGAGGCCAAAGATGGACCTCTGTTGAAGCTGCACAGAGATTCAAGAACTGGAAAGGGGGCTCAGTGTTACCACATAGCCCCACAGCCGAGACGAGGCACCTCTGTGCTTTCCGGACTGCGACTCAGTTGGCTTAGCTTTTCAGTAGGATAGGATGCTTGCTTTGGCTTTTACAGGAGTGTCAAAGAAACATCCTTTCATAAATGATTCTGGAAGTATTTATGAATGGGCTTTGCATGATTAATCTTCAGAAGTGTTTTTTATTTTAAAATGTTTCAAGTAATAACAAAGTTCACAAGAAATCTTTAACATTATTCTGTATTTACATTACTTTGACTCACCATCATCTTTTTTTTTTGGTGCGTGTGTGTGTGTGTGTGTGTGTGTGTGTGTGTGTGTGTGTGTGTCTGTGTGTGTGTGTGTTCATGCCACAGTGCCATGTGGAGGAAGTCAGGGGACAACTTTCAGGAATTGGTTCTCTTCTTCTACCATGGGTTGGGGGCAGGGGAATCAAACTCAGGTCATTGGGATTACACAGCAAGCACTTTCCTACCTGACCTATCTTCTTTGCTCATGTACTAGAAACACACACACACACACACGCACACACACACACACCATTAAACTGTACTGTAGTTGTGGCTTTCTGGGTATCATGCCTGATCCTGTTTCCTTTTTTCTTCACTCAAGGAAACCACACACTGTTGAATTCAGTGTCTGTTTTTATGTCGATATTTTTCTATTACTACATACAGATCCAGAAAAGATGTACAGAACCATTTTGAACACACACACACACACACACACACACACACACACACACACACACACACACACATGCATTTAATGTTGGGTAAGAGATAATCTAAAAAGTTGTTCAGTGGCACTTTCTGGCCAGTGTTGTTTCCTAGTTGTATCAGTTTTTGTGTATTAGAATGCAGCTTCGGTCTATATGTCCCATGTACACAGAGCCTTTTGTGATAAACCCAGTACATTCTCTGCTGTTCTACAGATGGCAAACACCTTAGCAGGCAGTCAATGTTTCGGAGTGGAATTAGTAAGTGAATTTGTCTTTCATGTTAACAGATAGGCTACCTGCCGATCCAAAGGACATCAGTGTATTGTCTCTCCTTCTACTCCCTATGTGCCCGAGACTCTCCATGTTGTTGAGCATATTTCATTACAGTATATTGGCAAGTATCTTTCTTTTCTCTACTGTGGAAGATTACAGTAGCTATTATAAACCTCTTCATTGTAATATTCAGCCTATTTTGTCCTTTGAAATATACTTGATTGTATGTTACACATGAAGAACAAGAGAAAATAAAGACGAACACATAGAATACCAGTCTTCTTTCTAAACTGGAGAGACAAGCAAGCATCACCTTGCTATTCCTTACCCACTTGAGAACCATCTAACCTGATTGCACTTTGTATGAAGGATGGAATATATTCCCTCCTTTCACTGGAGAAACCCCAAGAACAGAAGAGTTCAGAAAACAGCAGCGATGCACAGTGATAGTAATTAGCATTTGGAAACCTGTCCAGCAGAGTCCTTGAACTTGCTCCTGGAATATAGAGATGACAATATTGAATGACGTCATTTTGTATCTCAAAGCACCCCGTCTATTTTTATACAGTGTCTACCTCTGAGATTCACTAGCACTCGGATATGCTTACAGCAAGCTCCCCAAAGAGTTTCCCTGTTTGGGGGAGGGAAAAGGCCGTGCCATTAAATCAGAATTTACACCCTAATGACTGAGAGAACGGAAAGATAATTAGCAAGCATGAGACCATATTTCCATTTTGGTTGAGGACAAGGGGAACATTTAATCCTATGGTGAGGGAGAGGGAGCCAGGGAGGAAGAGGGAGGAGGAAGGAGGTGGTGAGGTAGGAATCCAGATGGGATAAAAGAATAAGCATTTCAGCTTCCCCACTTCTCTTTGCAGTGTCTCGGCATCCACAGAGATCCTCACAATAACAGTGGATTTTCTCTGCTCTATGTGGCAGAAGTAAGAGACTACCACAAAGGGCAGAGGTAGAGAGTGAGCTTTAGGGCCAAAAAGAAATATTCAAGGTAAGAATCATGCCCGATGCAATCATTTCCAAGATGGAAGACAGAAGCCTCTGATTGGGGAGACATCTTCATACTGGTTGTGAGTTTTCAGAGGCTCGGGCCACCAGAGAAGCAGCCAGCTTGGAAATATTGTGAACTGTTGTCAAGCCTGCTGAGCAGTCCCTTCCCCTTCTCCCACGAGGGCTAATTTTGGTAATGTGACATGGAAATCTGACTACACATGCATTTGCCCACAGAGGTGTAAGGGCAGTCTCATGAGGGCTCTCCCTCCCTCTGCCTGTTTTGTTGCAGATGAGATCTCACCGTGTAGTTTAGACTGGCCTGGAAACTGACAACCACCTGCTTCTGTTAACTGAACACCAGGATCACAGGCACATGCCATGAGGCCTAGACTTTTTCAGGCACACCTTGGGTAAGAAGTTCTGACAGTTCTCTAGAAACAGATTAACATCTTCTTATGGTGCTTTTGAAGATTAAGACTTCTGCTGGGTGGTGGTGCACGCCTTTAATCCCAGCACTCAGGAGGCAGAAGCAGGAGGATCTCTGAGTTCGAGGCCAGCCTTGTCTACAGAGGAAGTTCCAGGACAGCCAGGGCTACACAGAGAAACCCTGTCTCAAAAAAAGAAAAAATTGAAACTTACTTTACTTTGGGCCGAGATCCCTTCTCCCTCTTCCTCCTCTTCTTTTTCTTCTTCTCCAAGACAAGGTCTTAGCTGCAGCCTTGGCTCTCGGGGAACTCACTTCTGAAGACCAGGCTAGCAGGATCCTTTCTTCTGTTCCTTAGTGCTCTCCTTGGAGTCCTGCTGGTGCCCTAGTTCACAGCCACTTGCCTACAAGTGCTCACCCCTCAGCCTCCAACCTCATTGCCTCTTCAAGTTCCCGAGAACCCCAGCTTCCTTAAGTGGCTCCCCAGAACTACAGCTGCCAGATCACTGACCCTAACCTTCACAAACCAGTGTGTTTAGTGTGAGAGAAACACTCCTCTTAGTGTAATGACTTCATTCCTGATACCCCAATGGAATGTAGCAGGCATGCTGACATTTTGTTCACGGGCACCAGAGAAACAGTGTGTTGCTGTTCTAATGTGCCCCAGCTGAATTCTGGCAGGGCACCGAGAAACCTGTGAGGTAGACAGAACTAGCTGTGTCTTTTTAGGTTTTAACTCTGGTTACACACACTTATAGAACAAGATGGCTTTCCTCCACCATGTTTTAAGAAGAACTTCAGTAGCTACAGAAAGGGGGCAATTTGGCTTTTTCTAGAACAGGTTCTTACGCAATTAGAACTAGCAGAGGGAGGATCTAGAGGGGTAGCGCAGCAGTTAAGAGCATGGGCTGCTCTTCCAGATGACCCGGAGTTCAATTCCCGGCACCCACATGGCAGCTTGTAACTGTATATTACTCCAAGACCTGACACCCTCCCATGGACAGACACACATGCAGGCAAAACACCAAAACCACATAAAATAAAAATAAAGCAATTAAAAAAAAGCTGGCCGAGGGATTTCAGGTTCTAGGTCGCCTTCTCTCCTGGGAAGTCTGTGTGCTTTGCTCTGTGTGCGCAGGGGCATTTTTGTTTCAATAAAACTTGGCAGATCAGTAAAAAAAAAAAAATAAGACAAAGCAAAACGTCTAGTTGTGGGCTGTAGAGATGACTCACTGAATAAGGGCACTTGCTGCCAAGGCTGATGACCTAAGCTTGATGCCCAGAATCCACATGGTAGAAGGAGAAGACAGGCTTCTACATAACCTATGACCTCTACACATGCACTCTGGCATATATTTGTTCACATACAAAGATGCACGACCACAAATAAACATGTAAATTTAAGAACCATATGACATGACAGGTTGACGAAGACAGTTGTCGAGGTCTGTGATCATGGCCCTTAGGAGGCTGACTCAGTGGGGGCATCAAGAGTCCTGTGGCACCAACTACAAAGAGAAACCCTCTCAAAATGTAAACAGATGGGGCATGGAACTCAGTGGTAGAAGCCTTGTGCAGTACAGGTAAGGCCCAGTGCAACATGCAAGCCCAAAGCGGAACAAAGGACAGTCAGCGGGCGAGGCATGAAAGGCTACAAAGCACTTCATATTTATAACAATCGTTTTCATTTCCAGCACCCAGGCACGTGCTCTGCCACTGAGCCCCAGCCCAGCCTTGGCACAAACATGTCGGAAAGGAGCTTCCTTTATGTTTACCTGATTCTTCCAAGCCTCTCTTTTGCCTGTAAGCATCAGGACACTGGTTGCTATTTAGAAGTGGTGTGGTTGTGTAAAAAAGCACCACCCCATCCCCATTCCCCAGTGAAGGAGCATCTAGATGTGTTATGCAGTGTCACCAACAACTTTTTCTGCCCCAGACTTCTGCTGTGTCCAAGTAGATTATCCCAAACCATCCATTTGTGTGTGTGAGACTCTGGAGAGAAAGGAAGAGAACAGGAGAGGTGGGGAGAAGGAGGTACATCTTGTGGCTGCTTAGATCAGAGAGTGTAGCTTGTCTCCTAAGTGGCGATGTGACTGAAGTAGGCAGCCCTCAGTGGGAACTCTGAATATGGAACTTACGTTTCCTTTAGAAAGACACTGCCAGGCTGCTTCTGTTCTCCCCAAACTAAGGTGGGTTTAGAAAGGACATTGCAAAGTTGGTCACCTGTGATGGCTTGTATATGCTCAGCCTAAGGAGTGGCACTATTAGAAGGTGTGGCCCTGTTGGAGTAGGTGTGTCACTGTGGGTGTGGGCTTTAAGACCCTCATCCTAGCTGCCTGGAAGTCAGTCTTACACTAGCAGCCTTCAGATGAAGATGCAGAACTCTCAGCTCTGCCTGTATCATGCCTGCCTGGATGCTGCCATGTTCCCACCTTGGTGATAATGGACTGAACCTCTGAACCTCTAAGCCAGCCCCAATTAAATGTTGTCCTTACAAGAGTTGCCTTGGTCATGGTGTCTCTTCACAGCAGTAAAACCCTAATTAAGAGATCACCTCAAATGACCTCAGAAAATGTCAGCAATCAGGGACTCTGTCGGAACATGGTCCAAGAATGGAGTCGTGTGAGGAGATGCCAAGAAAACAAGAGACTTATGACCCCAGTTTCTTCGAAACACAGAATTGTTCTTGGAATGTGTTTTTGTGCTCTTCCCAGGTGTAGCAGATAGGAGTGAGTTTACTTCAGATTATTCATTAAAACTGGCTTTTGTTGTTCATATGCATCTATGGAAAAATATGTGTTTTGCCACTCATGTGGCTTGTCTTTGTGATTCCTCGTGTGACTCAGCTTAAACCTCAGAATATAAATTGTCTGAGGTTCTGATGAAAGTGGGCTCTTGCATGACACTTTAGTCCTCCTCATTCTTAGGCTCCATTCTCTCAGGTCCAAAGGCCTCCAGAGCAGTGACAAGACTCTACAGAAGGAAAGATATAGTAGATATAGTTGTGGGAAATTCTTTCATGCCACCTGATCCCAGTTGGAAATTCACTGGCTAACTAGGACACTAACTGAACAAAACAGAAGCGAATAGTGTGTGGCTGAAGATTTTATAATGGAAGCTGAGGCCGAGTGGGCCATGTGCACGCTGATAACAGTGATCACATTGTGTGTCAAAAGTCCCACTTGCCAGTGACACAAATGTTTAAGACCACAGAAGGGCGTCTGACTGGGGACAAGGATGACAAAATGCATCTTTTGCTTTTTTCTACTTTGTCCTGGACACAAAGGCACTGATGCTGGCTTTGTTCTGGGATGAAGTCTGACATTTCTTCTTGGACCTACCCGATCATTAACAGAGAGAACATTCCTGCCTGCAACCACTCCTACCACTCTCTGAAAGGAGTGATCTTTTCTTGTCACCCAACAGAAGAAGAAAGCAATATAAAGGATATTACACTGGATGGGGCCTTTATTTGCTATCACTTTTCCTTATTTATTTTTACTTTCTCAGTGTTGTAAACAACTGTAATAAATACTACCAGGACATATGGCTCCTATTTGACAATATCTGCCAATATTTGAAATATAGCTATCCTTTGAGCCAGGAATTACATTCTTTAGAATTTATTGAGCAGATAAACTGGCAGATGTGGAAAACAATGCATCTCTGAAAATAACCTTGACTAGAAACAGAGTCAGTGGGGAAAACAGCCTGGTGTGAAGGCATTTGCCGACCACTTGAGAGGTCCCAGAGTCAATCCTCTCAATACTAAAAGCAAAACAAAACAAAAAGCCAGCAGAGAAGAGACAGTGTAAATATTCATCACCAGAGATGGCTACATTACCACACACATATACAGGGGTACTAGGCAACCAGTGGTTAAAAAGCAGATCTCTAAATACTAAGTACTATTAAAGAAGGATAAAGATAGATGGTGCCTTGGGGGGCAGGGCCAAGGCATATTCTTGTCTATGTGTAAAGCATCTCTAGTAGGATGTAAAGATTACTGGTGATACATTCACCTTGGGGGAGAACTAGACAGGTGAGAGACAAGGGTGGGAGGGAAACTTACTCTTCACATTGCCCCTTCAAACGTGTTTCAGTTGTGATGTATGTAAATCATTTCCAAGGTTTAGGTTACTGCTTAAAGGAAAGAAGAACGCAGCTGAAGGACAAAACCAAGGCATTCCATGAAATTACGATCTAAAGAAACAAGGAAGTAGGCTATGCATTTAAGGTCGGGTCGTCATCATTGCCATGAACTGTGAAACTGTTAGCTTCTGCAATTGGTCACTGACCCGCTTAATGAGGTTCTATTCGCATAAAGGAAATCACAGGTACTAGACAAGAGGAGCTGAAGCACTGGAGTGCTTTTCCTTTGACTCTTACAGCAATGGAAATTACTAACATCGACAGGAGGAAGGATTAGGGAACCATGACTAACTCTGAACAACCCCTACACAACTGCTTGTCCTAACTACCTCTTTTCTGGCTTCGTTGGTCTTGGGGTATAAAACACCCTCAAGGTCAGGGAAGACCCCACATTGTTCCTCTGATTTATAACACTTTGATCACAAAATGTTTTCAATGAACATTTGTGAGCCCTTTGTACTCAAGAGTCTAACCAGCATGGAAAACCGTGAACCATGAACTACGGGAAAGAGGGGAGGGAGAAGCAATCATTTTGTTTGAAAAGCCAGTGGTGGCAGATGGCATGGTAACCACTTAAAATTCTATGGCATAATTACAAGATTGTGGAATAAACTAGGGTTAGGTGGAAAAACCAGCGGAGAGAGATGCCTAATCCATATGTTGGTACTGTAATTTAGTTGAACACATTATGAACTTGCTTTCTCTACCGCAGTGTGAGGATTTAGGATTGCCATTTTCATTTTTCATTAGTTCTAGGGCCATTGTGTATTGGGTATTGCATAGTCTTTGGATTAAAAAACAGAAGTTCAAAACAAATTGTCTAAAATGGTAGTTTTATTTTTTTTTTCTGTTTAAAGATCTTCTCATGCATGTAAGTATTGTCCACAATTTCAGGGCAATCCTGGGATATCTGCATCCTCTGCCTTATTTGTCAAGCAAATCAGAGATTCTAGATTAAGAAATTATGAGGTTTAGGGGTTGGGGATGTAGATCAGTGATAGAATATTGTTGGTCTTTCATGAGTGAAGTGTGCTGGCTAGTTTTATGTCGACTTGACACAAGATAGAGTCTCTTAAAACATGGGAACCTCAGTTGAGAAAATGCCTCTGTAACATCAAGCTGTCAGCAAGCGTGTCAGGCACTTTCTTAACAAGTGATTGATGTGGGAGGGTTCAGCCCATTGTGGTTGGGGTCACCCCTGGGCTGGTGGTCCTGTGTTCTATAGAAAAGCAAGCTGAGCAAGCCATGGGGAGCAAGCCAGTAAGCAGCACTCCTTCATGGTCTCTGCATCAGGTCCTACCTTTAGGTTCTGGCCCTGCTTGAGATTGTATCTTAACTTCCTTTGATGATCAGTAATGTGGAAATATAAGCTAAATAAACCCTTTCCTCTTTATGGTGTTTTTTCACAGCAATGGTAACTCTAACTAAGATGTAAAGCTCTAGGTTCAATCCCCAACATAGGGGGGAAATCCTACCTTTAGAATATACAAGCACAGAGAGGAAAACCTCTAGAATCATTTTAAATTTTGTTTTGACAACTTTATGTACATATATTGTCTTAGTTACAGTCTCGTTGTTGTTCAGAGATGCCATGACCAAGGCAACTCTTATAAAGAAAAGTGTTTAATCAGGGACTTGCTTACAGTTTCAGAGGCTTAGTCCATTTCATTTTGTCGAGGAGCATGGAGGTACAGAGGCATACATGATGCTGGATAAGTAGCTGAGAGTTCTACATCCTGATCCCCAGGCAGCATGGAATGAGAGAACTGGGCCTGGCAGGGGCTTTCGAAACCTTAAAGCCCACTCCCAGTGATACATTCCTCTAATAAGGCCACAACTGCTCCAACAAGGCCATACCTCCTAATCCTTCTCAAATAGTGCCAGTCCCTGATGACTAAGCATTCAAATATATGAGCCTTTGGGGGCCATTCTCAGTCAAACCACCATACATATATTTGGTTATTTTCAACCCACTACCCTTTCACACCCTCCCACTCCTGCTGAGCCCTCCCAACAAGGCCTCTCCTATCCCTTTTGACTGTTTTGTTTTACTTTAGAATTTCTATTTTTTTCTATGAAAGCTTTCTTTCATCTCCCTCATACCCCAGAAACTCAGTGCCTCTGAAAAAAGGCCTTTTTGTGTAGAAAGGTGCCTCTATTAGCTATAAAGTTATCTCTTTTTATAATGTAGTCTAGTAATTGGTGCTGTGGATTAAATCTAGGACCTCAAACATGCATACCACTGAATCCTATAGAGTAGGATTCACTTATACATTTCAGTTACTGTAGAAAATGCAGAAGATAATTTAAGAGTGAATGTTTAACAATGAATACTTGGTAACTCTTCACTGTTAGCTGAGGACTGTAGGGCCATGAGCAGGAGCAGTGTGCCAGGATCACAATGTGGAGGAGGGCTAGACAGACAGGGTGCAATGCACCATGAAACAGCTATGTGTGGAGTCAGGATAGGGTGAATATAAACTCTGTAAGGGAAGAAGAGAACTTATTTGTGTTGAGCTTTCACCTCTATTATGGCCATATATAACTGTTAAGTCTCCCATCCTTAATTCCAAACAACAGACTTTCTCATTGCTGTGAGCAAATACAGGAATGTTCAAAGAAGGGCTAAGACTTGGGGGCAATGATTTCAGAAGATCCAGTCTAATGAGAAAGGGAGGATGTGATGCGACAGAGAGACTCACACCACGGACATCAGGAAGAGGTCTGTTCTTTGGTTTTCTTTCTTCCATTTTATGGGCTGCTCCATGGCTACTGAACATAGGTCATCCCTCTCTTAATCCACCCTGGAAAATTTTTTTGTAGACACAACTAGAGGTCACCTTAATCTACTAGGGGTTTTTGACTAACAATGTTAACTATTATGTCAGATTCCAGGGAAGACTGAGAAGCTCCAATAGAAGTTATGCAGGCTAACTACAGATGATTATGACGCTAACTATAAATGGTCTGTCTGTGGCATGAGGGAAGCTATACTATGTCAACGTCTTTTTTCTTTTTTTATTGGATATCTTCTTTATTTACATTTCAAATGTTATCCCTTTTCCTGGTTTCTCCCCCTCCCAGAAACTCCCTATCCCATCCCTCCTCCCCCTGCTTCTATGAGGGTATTCCCCCACCCACCCACCCATTCCCGTCTCCCTGCTCTTAATTCCCCTACACTGGGGCATCTATCGCGCCTTCATAAGACCAAAGACCTCTCCTCCCATTGATGCCTGACAAGGCCATCCTCTGTGTACTCCTTGGTTGGAGGTTTAGTCCCTGGGAGCACTGGGGCGTCTGGTTGATTGGTATTGTTGTTCTTCCTATGGGGTTGCAAACCCCTTCAGCTCCTTCAGTTCTTTCTCTAACTCCTCCGTTGGGGACCCCGCGCTCCGTCCAATGGTTGGCTGCGAGCATCGCCCCTGTATTTGTCGGGCTCTGGCAGGGCCTCTCAGGAGACAGCTGTATTTGTGTATGGTACATGCATTCTGTGCACATTCATGTGCATTTGTGTGTGCCAGAGTGCATATTAGGGGCCAGAGACTGATAGTGGTTATCTTCCTCCTATGTTTTGAGACTGGTCCTCCTCACTGAACTGGGGCTTACCAATTTGTCTAGGCTGACAGGTCATTGAGCTGGCCTATTTGCTCTTCCCCTAACACTGGGATTAGCACAGTAGCAGCATCTCCTGCCATACCTGGCTTTTATGTAAATGATGGGGTTCTGAACTCAGGTCTTCACGTTTGCCCAGCAGGTATTTTATCCAGTAGCCCATATCCCCAGTTCTTAGTGCCCTGAGATGCAGAACATGAACCTCTCACCCAAGTTATGTTTCCCTGATTACCACAGAAAGAAACCTCAAAGCTTACCTGCGGAGGAGATCTCTGTAACACCCATGGAAGATACAGGTTCTTTATGAACAATCACCAGCAGCAGCAGCAGAAAGTGTCTCAGTCAACAGTTAGGAGCTGTTCCTCATACTGAACTGAAGTCTTCTATTTTCTAATTGTACCTTTAAGCTCCAGCCTCATTAGCCATGACATCAGCTCTTTCATATTGTGCAAGTATTTGAAACAATGAGAATTCACTCTCCATACAAACTTTCCTCTTGAGGGCTATTTTCAAAGTCACCACCGTATTGTTGGTTTCCCAAACACTTGTAATGTTAACACAAGCTCGCTGAAAATCTAGTTCCTAGGGTGGATCATGGTATTCCATTCCTTATGGGAGCTAACCATATTGGGATCCAGAGGGACTTTCGATCTGTATACAAACCTCTTCCAGTTCCCTCTTCCAAGGCTTTGTGCTTCCCACGAGCCCCTCCCTACATGTGCTAAACAGTGAGCTGCTACTGAAATTTGGCCAGAGAATTGCCAGAACCTTTGTTGATCAACTTTGTTTTATGTTTGTCTTAGTAGAGGAATCCTTTAATTTTAATAACATGTTCATATATAAATAACTATTCCAGCTGTTACTTATAAGTTAATACTTTTTAGTGGAGTTTCTTGATTTTAGCCAAAGGACTTGAAATCCCCCCTCTTTAATCCTAGCTAGGAATCCACTTATCCAAAGTTATCCAGTCCTATCTCTTAACCACAAAGTGTCATGTCAACAGAGATACCAAGCATCTCAATGGACTAGGTGAGCACTTTCTTTAAAGTTTTCTTAGGCATATAGCTTCTCTGATGACAAATGCTGCAGACACTGTCCATGAGAAGAACATTTTAGAGCAGCCTCTGGGGATCTGAAAATAGCTGGGAGAAAGCTTGAGAACAGAGGAAGAACACAGCTGAACAGCTGCACCAAACCTGTGCCTTATGAGGAAATGGGTAAGAACCCAAGCAGAGTGTGGTGGCATCCATCTATAAACACAGCACTGGGGGTGGCCGAGACACTGGGCCTTTGCTCTCTTGTAAATACAAAAGTAATGTGAGCTCATTCTTGTGGACAATGATGCAACTTTATTGTGTGCAGTCTTTTACACACCTATTAGCTTTTTCAAGTAAAGTAAGATTTATGATAAAGTTATTCTGAAGGAGACACACTGGGCAATACTAGAAAAAGCTGAAGAGAGTTTTTTTTTGTTTTTGTTTTTTTTTTGTCTGAAAGTAGAAAACAAAAATGGGGGTGGGGACAGATGTGAGAAGTTTCCAGAGATTTCTCCCACCACCATAAAAACAGCCGGGGAGAGCACAGCACTTGCCGGCATGGGTGAAGAAGCCACTACTGCAAAAGTCAAATCAAACTACATAAACAAAGGGCTTCCCTGCTGTGTACCAGCTCTTGGTACTCTGTATAACTTTATTACACGACATAATATTTTATTTAACACAAAGTCCACTTGGTCTAAAGAGCAGACAGGCTCTAATTTCGTTGCCTGCCAGCCAAGTCATTCCTCAGGTATGTGTACAACTCAAGGACCAGTGGAAAGTGCCTTCACAGCTCATTTACATTTCTCCTCCATATCCCACTTGGCTTCCTTTTTGAGTAGACTCCCAGAGCTAAAATAATGCTGTGAGCTCACTACTCTGCTGCTGAGCTGGAAACTGAGGTCCCAGTGAGAGGAGTTAGAGATCGGGAGGTTCACTTGGCAGTTGCCATATGAAACAGACTGCTGAAGAAAGAGCCTTTTCCTACAGCTCAGCTGCCCACGGGACACTTGGAACAGCGCTCTGCTCCCACACACTCTCTTCTGGAGTCTTAAAAACTAAGTTCCAGTGAGTGTCATCTCTCCCCCTGGTACTTCAACAACACACTGTGACTACAGGCTCCACCTACCACGTTCAGGGAGGCAAGATCACAATCCTTGTTAGCAACATGAGGACTGAGCTGATTGAGGCAGCTCACACCTGCGACCCTAAGGCTTGGGAGGCTGAAGCAGGGGAATTACCATGAGTTCCAGGCTAATATGGCTCCATGGTGACATGGTGCCTCAAACAAACAAAATAAAAAAATACAAGCAAAATAAACAGAAACGGATAGATAGCAAATACTAAAAGGAACGAGAAGCCACAGAAGCCCAAGTTCCTCTGCTTTTCTCATTGTGACTGCAACTGCAGACTTGACATTTGAGCTTCTGGTGCAAGATACAAAACTTATATATTAGGCCAGTTAAAACAAAATTAAAAAAATATTATCTAAATAATAATATTAACTTTAGAAAGAAAAAAAACCCAAATCTAAGTGGAGAGATATAAGTAAGTGTGCTAGATAGCTGAGAGCCATAAAGCTCACTACAAAAGACAAACAGTACTGAAGCATACTCTGCTGGCCTTGACACACGAAGGCAAACTGTCGCTTAGCTGTGAGGCAGAGGGTCAAGGTTGACGCAGGGCTCTGAGAAAATATTTACCAGAGAGAATGTGATGATTCATTTATCAGTCCAGAAATCTCAAGTATAAAACTTCAAGATATAAGAAGGATCAAATTATATCATGTATGTTATTCAATTTAAAATGTCTTAGCCCTCTTACATTATATTATCTGGATTATAACAGTAAAAAAATCAAATTACATTCATATGAAACTTTTATCAAAAGAAATCAAATCTGTTTTTATGAAACTTTATAGTACAATTATTTTTAGTGGGTCTTTTCTTAGGTCACAGTATTTATAATTCCATTTACATCTGTATAATTTTTAAAATTAAAAAACAAAAGCAAATCAATAAAATCTAAGTTTTCATTTGTAAAACTCCCTCCAGTCTCCAGGCCGGCACCACACGGCGGTGTTGACTTGTCCTCCAGACACTGACAGCTCCCAGGGTCCCTGGCTTACGAAGCATTCAGGCCTCGACTCATTAGGAATGCTTTTTGGTTTGGCTCACGTTGCAAGAAATTCTGGAGCATGTCCATGCCGTCCAGGGACCCCCCAGGCTTCAGGATTAGGTTTCTGTATTTCATTCCAACCTAATAAAAGAAAACATCATGCCTAATAACTCATGGGCATAGCAATTCTCCAGATCCCCAGACACAAGGGAGAGAGAGGTGAGGGTGAAAAAAAGGGGTTTCAGCTTTACTCAAGTCTAGACATTCTTTCTCTTCTGCCCACACTGCAGCTCGCTCCTTCCTTCCTGTAGTTAGGAGATCTGGAGCCTTAGGTCTTCCTTGTCGGATATTAATTATTGTCTCCTGTCCTTAGATTCTCAGCTGTGAGCTGACAACGAAGGCAGGCAGGGACACCAAACAGCCAAACAGAACACAATTTGCTACTGCCCGCTAGCCCAGCTCCAACACGATTCAGAAGGGTGAGCAGAGCAAATGTTCCGGAGGCTATGGGCTGTGTGTGCTTCGAAGCAGGAACATGGCTGCTGTCAAATGGCTTCAGGTATTTTTATAAGGGGCTCACAAACAAAACCAAACAACCCCCCCACAAAGAAACCTAAGCAACATTCTTATGGATGGTCAAGCCACAAGCGTTTCTGAGGGGTTAGAAGTGGAATGACAGAAGTCTTTGGGGATGGAAGTCTGGAATTTTAAAACAAAGCACAGTTCCTTTGTTTCTCTTCCCATAAACAGGAGAGCAGATATGCTGAAAGAGAACAGCTGCTGCTAGTCGGCACAGGAGCACGGCTCTGTTCATCTCAGATCCTTCCACTGTCCTAACTCTAGATGTGCATACAAAATAAATGGATACTGCTCACGTTTATGTTTATTACGTGATCTGACCAATAGGAATGATAATCCTTTTGGGTACAGGAAGAACTAGAGAACTACCAGAGATTAAGGTAGTTTCAGTTTGGACTGAAAACAAGATCCTGCTTGTTGCAACCATCAGAAACTTAACTATTATGTAAAATAGAACATGAGTGAAATCCACTAAGTTAGACAGCAGCAAGCCTGCCTAATACCCTACAAGAGCCATGAAATAAAACTTTGGGGTTGTCTTTGTGCATAAACAGGAATCACTTGTAACTTTCAAATCATCTACCTGATACGCCCAATCTTTTGATATAGTGATAGCTGTAATCAATGTTTATAAAGTTTACACCTAAGAACCAGGCAATGGCATTAACAGGAAAAAAATGTAAAACAAAACAAGACAAAAAAAGTTCAAAACATTTTAGGTAAGTTGGTGATTCTGTTATGGGCTGACATATTCACAGCTATTGTCTGCTGCATGCAGTCCAGTGTACTGAGCTGGTGACGACTGATGCAAGCTTACATTTATTAGTCTGAATTCTAGTAAGGAGTAAGCAATAGTTAGTGTTTGCTTAAATTCTCAGGCAGCAAGACTAAATACAATTATGAAATACATGCGTAACTTTAACTTTTCTATCAACAACATATAAAAAATATTTAAAAGTGAAATTAGTATCTTTGGGTCTCAGGTTGGCTTCAGACTTGCTATGCAAGGGATGACTGTGGTCTTCTAACCCTTTGGTCTTTACCTGGTAAGTGCTGGGCTGACAGGCACAAGCCACTATTCCTGGTTCATACTGTACTGGGGACTGAGCTCAGGCCAAGTGTAGGCCAGGCAAGTACTCTATCTACTAACTGAGCTACACCTCTCCAGTCTCATGAAATTCATAAATATTTGTTTAAACACTTCAAGCAATATACAGTGGTATGTACCTGTGCTCCATGCTATTGGGGAGGTTGGGGGGGGCGTCACTTGAAAACCATTGTAACCACAATGTTATCATTTCAACATTTAATCTCCTCCTACCCCTCCTCCACACACAGGGTTTCTCTGTGTAGCCCTGGCTGTCCTTGAACTTGCTCCGTAGACCAGGCTGGCCTCGAACTCAGAGACCTGCCTGCTTCTGCCTGGGATTAAAGTTGTGTGCCACCACTGCTCTACTCAACATGTAAAATTTCTATATATCACTGAGTTTTGTTGTTTTACATTGGTAGCAGACATGCATCGGCTTCACTGAAGGTGTTCCAAAGCTTTGTGTTGCTCCAGTATGCACACACCCAGGGCCTGGAGCACACACCCAAGGCCTGGAGCACACACCCAGGGCCTGGAGCACACCGATGTTCAGGAGGATGTGAGAACAGGCTCCTACAACACTGGGAAGGAGCACAGCAATCTTGCTGCTTTATTTATAAGCATCTTAAGAAAGGAACATGCAGCCACTGCTACTGGACTTCTTAGTAACTGTGCCAATGAGGATTTGGAGCTGGGTTTAATTTGTGTTGTTTTCATATGCTGAAGAGAATATTAACAAGTTTAAAAAATATTTTTCTGACGTGGTCGGCAGTAATACCAAGCTTCCAATAATAATTGAGACTCTAAAATATGACTGGCTGTTCTTGTCATGGGCTCCATCATTCCAAGAAGCATATCAGAGCTCCTTAGTCCAAACACACCCCATTTCCTCCCCCTTCCCTCACTGTTCAATATGTTTCAGTCAATGTGTTTCACTGTTTTGCGTTAGTGTGTGGAGCAAGGAAGGCCTGTGCTCTCTGGTACAGTGGTACTATACAGCACAGACAATGCAAGTTGATTTCTAGAACTACAACAATATTTAAAACCATGTATTAAGGAAAACTTAAAATATATCCTAACAGCGGACAACACAGGATAATGAATCCACACATCTATGACCCACCCTCAATAATGGGTCATGAGGTGACTAACAGCACCACTGTGCCTGGGTTACTCAGTTCCTGGGATCTACACAAGTCAAATTCAAGGGTCTCTGAGCGCTAGGCAAGCATTCACCTAACTGAGCTGCACCCCACGGCCCATTACTATTCCTGTTTCCTTTATTTTTGAGACAGGAATTATAGTGTAACTTCATCTCTGATTCTTATGCTCCTGCCTCAGCCTGCCAAGCAGTGAGATTACAAGTGTGTCCCATTACATCTGGCAATAATTAGCATTTTTCCACAGATATTCCTTGTTTAAGCTCTGCATATTATATATACCATTGTTTCTTACAAAGCATGGTGGTGTATGCCTTTGATCCTAACAGAATCAGGCAGATATATCTGAGTTTGAGGCCAGCCTCGTCTATATATCGAGTTGCAGGCTAGCTAAGGCTACATAGTGAAATTGCCTCAAAAAAAAAAAAAAAAAAAAAGGCATTTATACCTCAAATATTACAGAAAAAGAACAAAATATGAAGACATCGCCCAAGATGCAACATCTGACAAAATTCTCCACCAACTGCTATAAGTTTAGTAGGGGAGTTTCATGGAAGGGAAAGGAGGCCCGGGAAACTTGTGTAGGCACTGTCGTGAAGAGATGGCTCGAGCCTGCTCTGCCTGCAGAGCTGCGTCAGAGCAGGGCACTGTTTAGTCTCAGAACATGTGGCTCAGCACGGCTCAAAGTCTTCCTCTGCTTATGCCTCCAAACAAGCTGATTCAATTTCCTCAATTATAGAGCAATGTTCTTTTAATAGTTCCATTGCCCTTGCACTGAAGAGTTGAGAAGAGTTGAAGAGTCATTTTGGTAACAGGAGCTTTTGTTGAGGAAAAAAGTAGTTAAACGAGTCTTTAGGAAGGTGCTGTACTCTGTGAGAAGCATGGTGGGTGACATCGCCACAGGTGGACGGAATGCTGGCCTTTAGCCATTCAGTGGTGTTTACACAATAAAGAAACGAACTGTCGGAGAGGCAGGGTCAGGAGCGCTAAGTCCTCTGGGCGACTGCAGGGTCAGATCCTATCAGCTCTCCCAGGAAGGGAAATCAATCAGTGGCCAGAGCTTTAGAGTCCTCGAGGAGCTGCACGTATCTCTCACTGTGAAGGCCCTTTTTAACCCTGAGGGTTTCTAAGGCACGGTCAGGCTATGGCGTCAGGCCCAGGCTTGAACTGTGGCTTGATACATTAACTACACAGCACCTAGCCTTGGCTTCCTTCTCTATAAAATGGGAATATGCTATGTGTATTTTCCAGGCTGTTAGACACATAGTGGGATTTGTTAACTCCTACCCCTGCACCCCCAGGCACTCACTTATCTATGTTCAGGGAAATAACTGCATTCTTGCTTTGGCATTTCCTGAAATTACTTGTCTTCTAATAAAGCTAAAAGAAAACACAAGAGACCGCAGCTCCACTATCAGTGAGGAAGAACAGATAATTCAGGAAGAATATTAAGTAGGAGAGGGAAGGCCTTCATTTTATACAAGAGTACAAACCTTTTGAGGCAATATTTTAATAGCAAATGTAATTACCCTATGCAGGATGCTCATCATTTATCAGTTTTGAAAACACGAGAAGGAGAGCGGACTGGCGGACTGGCTTCCACTAGCTTTGTGTCCTGGAGGCAGCATACACGATAGCTTTCTCGTGGCCTTTTTAACCCAGCGGCTCCAGGAGCAGCACCAGACTTGTCTCCTTCCCATGTGGAGCAGAGTGAGTTCCCTGCCCAGGACATGTGAGGCCACCTGGGCACCTGGCATAGTCCCCACCTGTCTGCACAGTGGACTTTGAGATGTTTCATGGCTCACAGTGCTCTCCCTCCCTGTGGCACACCCTGTGTTTTCTCTGTGGGTGAGGTGATCTAGGGTAGGGGGTGAAAAACAAGACCAAATGCCTTTGAGGGAAACAAGGCAGGAAAGAGAGTAGGGTGTGTGTGCTGGTGCTCATGAGGATGTGGAGAAGACAGACAGGAGGAACCATTCGATTTGTAGGTTTCCTGGAATCTCATAGCAAGCTCCAATTAGTGAAGACAGAAAGGCAATGGAGTGGGGCAGGAGAGCAACAGCCCTAGCAGAAGTGTGTTTAGGGGGTAAGTCAGTGCAAGAAGTGGGGGGACCGAGAGTAAGGTCCAAGATAGATACAACTTTACAGTAGAGGAGACACAAAGGTGAATAGAGCAATCTCTTTTATGAGAGCCTCCTGACCCAGAAAGGGAGATAAGAAATACTTAATTAGGCACTGGGTGTGGTGGTCCACACCTATAGTCCCAGTACTCAAGCTGATGATGTAGGGAGATGGAGAATTTGAGGCCAGTCTGGGCTACACAGGAAGATCTGTCTCAAAACAAAACATAAGGTAGACTGTTAAGATTATAGTGGAACCAGAAAGAAGACAATTTAAAAGAGAAGAAAGAAAAAAGGAGAGAGGAGGGGGGGAGCTAAGCCTCGTGGCATGGGCATGTGATTCCAGTTATTTGGAAGGCTAAGGCAGGAAGATCACAATTTTAAGGCCTGCTTGGGCTGCCAGGCTAGACTGGGCAACTTAGAGCAGCCTAGTTTCAACCTTGGAGTCCTATAGTCCAGCGTGGAGTGCTTACCTAGCACTGTGGAGGTCCTAGACCCTCCAGAAGACAAAGGAACAACCACCCGCACTGTCTGGGATTCAAGACTTGCAAAGAAATCAGCTGATTGGGTGGCACCCCATGGCAATCCCAGCAATAGGAAGTTTAGGCTAAAGGAGCATACATTCAAAGCCATCCCAGGGTGCACAGTCAGACTCTCTTCTATCAGGCAACACCCAAGGCTGTTAAGAGTTCAGATTTAACAAAGAGCAATGGTTGCACAGAAACACAGAGGAGCCAGAGCAGAGAGGAGAACTGGATCTCTTTGTGTGGAATACCCTCACAGGAAGGGAAAAAATCCCACATCCTCTGGTAGCAACACATAGAGCAGGAACTAAGCCTGAAATCCTTACCATTACAGTCTCCATCAGGCAATCCCTTCTAATTCAAACATGATTCTTCCATGTTACTGCATGTAAGGTCTTCCTGTGATACCACAGACTAAAACACAATAGTTAGACCATCTTGATTTTGTCAGTATTTCTTTCTGAAGCAACACTTGGTCGTTCTTCTCCTTTACTTATGCAAGAAACAAAGCTTAGAAATTTCTCTAAAGGAGAGGAAGACAATTCTGGCATAACAGTAGCCTTTGAGCCCACACTGTTACCTCCTTGGAAAACTTCCCACAATAAAGTTGCCTTATTAAAACAAAATGATCCTAGTTAAAATGCTCCCATTTTTTCAACCCTGTGCTTAGAGGCTGGAGTTTGAAACTACATTTGGTGAACTTAAAGATATCCTGCACAAGCATCAGAGCGGGCTCAAAGCTCCCCCTTTGTTACTAAGACAACTGCCAGGCCTGGAGAAGTTACATCTGCAGAGAAAGCCTCTCCATGTTCTACGAGGAACAGACTTTATAAATGTGTGTGTGTTCTCCTCTATGTGTGTACATACGAATGAGGGTAGAAGTGTGAGGGTTTGCATGTGTGTGCATGTCAGGTGTGTATGTGTTTTGTGTGTATGTATGTACAGGCATATGAAAATATCAATGTGAGGGCCTGTGTGTGCTGGATGCATGTGTATAGGTTAGAGGTCAATACTGAATGTCTTTGTAAGTCCCTCTCTAGGGGTTTGGAGGAGGTCACTACCCTGGAGTGTACTGATTCAGCTAGATTGGCTGGCCAGAGAGCTTTAGGGTCTTTGTCTGTCAGTGGTAGCTTACAGTTGTACCTGGCTTTTTTTATATAGGTGCTGGAGGTGTCAACTCATGTCCCCATACTTGTAAGGCAAAGATTTAACCAACAAAACCATCTCCCAAGCCTGAATTTAGGGATAAAATAATAAGCTAAATAAATAGCTAAAATGTGGTAATTACTCATTAGAAAGAATAATATGAAAAACTACAGAGAAAACACAGGTAGCACAGTTTGAGGCTGCGACAGGAAGGGAGCCAATTCTAACACCTGGAGAGAGGTCCCAGAGCAGAAGGAAGGCAACTGCACCATGAAACCGTCAACACTGCTGTTCGGTATTCAGGAGGCTGCAGGCTGACATTTAACCCTGCTATGCTTGTTTTTCCAGTGAGCAGCACACCCTCTGCAGTGCTGCTTGCCAGGGTATGAGGTGCTGCTCAGAGCAGACCCCAGGCTGTGCGGGACAGATGTTCAAGTGAAAGCCTGGAGATGCGCTTCTGTAATGTGGTCTCCGGAGCCCAGCCCCTCCCAGGCCTGGGACTGAGTCCTTACATGTCCAGCTACCTTCTCAGAACGCTCCAAACACGCTGGGCTGGGCAGTGCAAGGCCTTCAGCCAACAGAGCTTACATGACAGACTGTGATGGACGATTCCCATGACTTCAGACCAAGTGCAGCACTGCTTTATACTATAAAAATTCCTACTGTTACTCTGCTTATGTAACCAACCTCTATGTAGGAAACTAAAGGCAACCCAGACCAAGTAACGCCACCTTCTGCAGTGCTGGCTGATGGTAAGACTGAGATCATGCACAAAACTAGCAGTGCTTGGCATACCGTGCTGAAGAATAGTGTTTCCTTTTCTCTATCTCTGCAGTTGTAGGAACAATGGAAGCCTTTTCACAGCACAGGAGTACTATGCCAAGAATTTTAATTCTTGATAAATATTTGTATTTTGTAAGTCAGGTGCTAGAGTAAATATTTGTAAAACAAAACAAAGCGAAGCTGAAGCCACCCCACAGAAATAAACAGAGCATTCACTACCGGAGGGGGGAGGGGTCAAATGCTGTTGAAAAAGCTGGTTCTAGAATCTGCACAAGCAGTGAAGTGCGAGGCTAGAGAGTGAGGGCCTCTCCTTCCTTGGTTTCTTAAGCCAAAGCCAGGTTCATAATTGCTGTCATGGCAAGACAGTGAGAAATGACAGGATTCCTCAGTGTCTGAAGAGGAAGGAAAGAGGTGAAAACGGAAAATTCAGAGCAGCCTGCTTGCACAAGAAGTAGACAACCCCAGCATCCAGAAAATCAGTGGAGCTGGATGGCGTTTCTAACATCCCAGGAACAGCCCCAGGTGATGGGATCTTTGTTTCTCCAAGTTCACTCCTGTCCTCACCTAGTGAAGAGCAGCCTGGCAGCCTGCCAAGCTTCAGGCTTGAGCATAAAAAAGCACAGAGACCTAATGGTGGGTTGCTTCTGCAGGTCGTGCAGGCGGCACAAGAGCCACTGGGATCTGGAATCTGGCTGCTGCTTTTACAGCTGGAAGAGTGGAGGGGCCATAGCCAGATGAGTGCCGGTCCAGAGGCTGGCTCACCTCAGAGGGAGGCAGTGGATGCTTGCACCAGGAAGCCTAATAGGTAACAGTAGCCAGGATTATGTCCTACTTGGACCTTTCCCAGGCCACCTTTCCTCTCCTTGAAATGCTGTTTCTGCTGGGTTTGATGGTGCAGGCTCAGGATGCTGAGGCAGGAGAATTTCTGTTAGTTTGAGGCCAGCTGGGGTTACAAAGTAAATCTGTCTCAAAAACACCACCAACCACCACCACCACCACCACCACCACCACCACCACCACCACCACCACCACCACCACCACCACCACCACTACCATCACCACCAAAAAAGCCTAACACACCACAACAAACGAGTGTGTCCTGAGTCCTTCGCAAATCTCTGGACTTTTAAGAGTAAGGAGCAGCTGTGTGAGGAGTAGAGAGAAATGCTAAACCCTTCTAACGTCTCATCACGCAGTCATCAGTATTGTGGCGAGCTTTTGTTCTGACCATATTTTAAGAATATTGTGCAAAATCCTTTGCAAAGAATACTTTCATTTTATGTAATAGTTACATCAAACAATCTAGACATAAGCAAGGGCTTACCAAAGCCTTTCCCAAGTGTTCCAGCTCCTATGTTTATTAGGGGCACAGAACGGATCACTTTGGTCTGGATAATCTAGAACAAGTCATAAATGGGTAGTGTTTTAAACTATTCTTAGATTACTTATGTGCTTTGCTTCTCTGTACGGATGTGTGTAACACATGTGCCTGGGTGTCTGCAGAGGTCAGGAGAGGGTGTTGGATCCCTGGGACTGGAGTTACAGATGGTTGTGAGCCATTAAGTGGGTGCTGGGAACCAAACTTGAGTCCTCTACAAGAGCAACCCATGCTCTTAACCACTAAGCCATCTTTGAATGCCCCATGAATGGCTTTTTGAATGGAGTCTTAAAGAACAGTATGATTTTTGAGGGGCACAAATAAGAAATAATGATTTTTTTTTTTTTAAAACAGGGTCTCATGAAGCTCATGACTTGTTGTTATGTAGCCAAAGATAATCTTAACCTCCTGGTCCTCCGGCCTCTACCTCCCACATGCTGGGATTGCAGGTGTGTGCCACTGTTCCTGGCTTAAAGAAGCCACACAATTAAAGTGTAATGCATAGAAAGAATACATGTGTGAAGGTGGGCAGGGCTAAGTGAATACCCCTCTACTCTGAGCTACATTTCTGGCTCAATTTTCTTAACAAAGGGGAAACTTAGACTGGGTAATCCCCAGAGCCAGGGAAGATGAGGCAGGAGGTTCACTTGTTTAATGCAACCTTACATTATGTAGTGAAACTTGGGATGGGGCAACAAGAGGGGCAGGTAAAGGCAGTCTCCGGAGTAGACAGGCTGGGGGCTCAGGGTGATGAAGGGAATCAACAGAGAATGGAGCAGGCCTACTGAGCAGCACTGGAGGACCAGATGAGGTTTAGCCAGCATGACTCAACTCTAGGCAAGTAAATGGACTCACACTGTTTTTCTCCAGAAGACCCCGTTGTCTCAATATGAGACGGTGGAGGACGGAGGGCTGGGCATGCTGAAAGTCATGCAGAAGTCAGAATGTTAATCAGCAGTCAGTATCAGACTTGGTGACTGGGTGGGTTGGGTCAGAGAAGAAAGCTTAACGACCTGCTGGGTGAGGTGCACGAGAGAGGGTATGCTTGGAATGAGTCATAGGATGGCTGGTCTAGAGGGAGAGACAGAGGAAACGGGGCCCTAAAAATATGATTTACTTCAATATGTATGTAGAGGGGTGCTACTTAGTAGAGAAACAAAAGCCCAAAGAACAAGTTGGCTGACTGAAATAAGCATTGGGAGCTTGATTTGGGTAATTTGTTCTAATTTCTGAACCAAACAGAACTTGGAAACACACTGGAAATATACCAGCCTCAGACATAATTGACAGTCGAGTCGTCGATGAGCAGGGAGACGGGGGATCTGTACCAGGAAGGCCTGGCTGGCAGCCACCTGGCAGCTACCTCACCGTGCCTGGGAAGGAATGGCTCAGATTAATGAAGCAGCTTAAGTTACCCTAAAGGCACTTAGGTTACAAACTATGTAGTAGGTGGGGTACGCTGGCCACAGAAAAAGGGTGCCTCCCACAGAAAGTGTACAAAGAAACCTGTAAAGAATATCAAAACACAGAGACTATTTACATCAGGAAGAAGTTTACCTTTCTTTCTCAACCTCTTCTAAAACAGAAACACTGTGTGGCACATGTCAAAACTAGTAGCTATAAACTCTCAAGTGCATAAACAAGGCTTTGAATTTTTAATTACTCAATATACGGGAATGTTAATAAGCAAGAAAGTACAGTAGGTTTTTTAAAAAAACCTATAGAATTAAGAGTTAATCACTTGTACACTGAAACTTAATGATGGATGGTGATTTGAGAAGATGCCAGGCCTTAAAGTTAAAAGCTGCTACCAAGTCTCTTACTGGAAACAGTCTCTAGCTATTACAGTGCTTTATACTTGGAGCTAAGGGAGAGAGAGTGACTACAAAATTAACACAAGGGGGTAAAAAAGCCATACAATACCTCTGGATTCATAATCCCTTCTTTTTTAAAACAGCTGTGAAACATGTCCATGGAAAAGACTTCACTCCAAAGATATCCATAATATTGGCCATCATACCCTCCTGCCAAATGTCCAAAAGTAGCTGGCATATTTGTGCCTTAAAAAAAATACACTTCAATCAGAATGAGAGAAAATGCTAATTAGTCAGGTTGTGAACTAGCTAGCGTTCCTTTAGGGAGCCCAGCTGTGAGGAGAGTGAAGGACAGCATCTCACTGGTTGGCTTGTACCCTTAGCCAAGATGTTTACAAGCCCTCCTCCTGTCAGTAGCTCAGCCCCAGCTCTGCAATGTCTAACAACAATTTCTGAAGCCTTGTCCACAGCCGTCAGTAGCTCAAGAGAGTCAGCCCTTAGATGCCAATGCGCCTTTAAAATGCTCCACTAATAACCTGACTTTTTGCTGGAACCCCCCCCCCCCCCCACTCCAGGTGCTGGGAGTCAAACACAGCCTAACTCTAATGCTGAGCTACAAACCCAGCCCTCTTCTTGTATCTAAGGCCCCTGCAACACTTCTTGAACCTAAGACTCAAAATAAAATGGTATTTGTGTAGGTTGATAACTTTGGAAAATGAAGTGTTTTGAAAGAGATTTACGAAGTGAGTCTACATTGGGCTGCCATTTTGTCAAAGAGACACAATGTTGTTCCTTGGATTCCAGATCAGGAAGTGAGGCTCCGATGACTCAATGGCCACTCTTATCTTAATATCCTCTATAAGGTGTCTGATTCATTTTAACAACAATTGCCTTGGTGAAGTTTACTTTACAATTGACATCCAAATAGATACATATTAGTTGGCTTAACCGTAGACATGTAAGTTTAGACTCACACAATAGCAAACACTGTAAGCATCCTGTTAGAAACTGCCAGTCAAACACTTGAACTGGCACTAGAGTCAGAAATGAAGGAGGTTCCTGTTTCTCCCTGAAATGCCCCTTCTGCCAACTTCTTATTGAAAATCCCAGGGAAGTCCTGGTGCATACAGGGAGGGAGGGGACAGGCAGGTGCTGCCAAACGGGAATGGCTGTGCTCTGGGGCGGAGGCCAATTGCTCATGCCTGATTACCCTGAAATGCAGCGACTGTGGAACCACCTCCCTTTCCAGCACACTTGGACAGGACAACTCCTAAGGCAGAGTGTGCTTATCTGAAAGCTGTGGTCTGATTACAGAAAGCAGAAAGGAATGCAATGAGCTTTGAGGAACTCCACCCGCCTGTAAGGCCAAGGATACTCTGAGGTCTCACAAGAAAGAACTCAGGTGCTCTCGCCGCGCCTCATACCTGGCGTAGCTGCAACTCCCAAAATTTCGGTGCAGTATTTAGCGTATTCGCTCGCGGCATCCAGCGATGCATTGGTATGGAGAGACTGGTCAACTTTGCTCAAAACAATTTGGCGCAGTGTCAGAAGACCTAATAAGGTTAAGAGTGTTTGAACAACGTGTTAGAGAAAGAACTATGTGTTCTAATACCACGAGATCAGAGATCTGAAAAAACGATTCAGAGCCATTCGTAACAAAAGGGTAGCAAGGCAGAGCAGCATTCAGACCATATATGTCTTAGGGGGACACGTTCCCCTTAGACAGTCCCAGGCACCTCCATTCCAACACACCCAGCATTCCTCCCTCCGCGCACAGCACTCCTGGGGTATGTTATTAAAGTAAAAGTATGTCTGACAGTGGGAGCTGCCAGGAATTCTGCATTAAACAATTCCTACTTGCTTCTCTTCTCTAAAATGTTGAATCTTACCTGTGTTAACCAGTCTAGAAGCAACAAGTTTCTCTAGCAGCTCGTCTGTGATAGGGTGACCATCTTTATAATGTCTTGACAGTTTTCGCAGGGAATCGATGTCCCACACCCAGTTTTCGAGCATTTGTGATGGCACCTCTACAAAGTCAGTTTCCACATTTGTTCCACTGAATCGTGCAAAGTCAGTCTAGCAAGCAAACATAAAAGTATTTTTAAAAACACTGAGTAAAACTATACATGCACCGAATTCTAATGAGACCTACCAACACTTAAGGCAGAATGAGAACAAAGCATTGGAATTCTCTGTAGCTCTCTGGCAGAAGGCTGTCTACTATGTGAGGCTGTGAATGTGACCCCAGCACTTGGGGTTAGGGGAGAAGGCAAATGATTTCCCTTGGATAAACAGTCTCTCTCAAGCCCTCCTGCAGTTGGTTATTCCTGTTTACTCAATACATGCCTTTCTGGGTATTCACCACTGTTGCTCAACTACTCAAGTTTAAATCAGTTAAAGAGTTAAGTTACAACATTCCAGACTGGGGCGTGTGTGTGTGTGTGTGTGTGTGTGTGTGTGTGTGTGTGTGTGTGTGTGATGTTTTGTGTTCTCAAGTTTATATCAGTGACCCTAAGACAGTCATGCTGTGGGAAGCCTGAGCTAGACCTCTCAGATCAAGTTGAGAAAAGAAACCAGTGGCCTGGAAGGTGAGCCTGCCAATGAGCTGTAAGTGGGTGAGTGAATGTGAACAGAAGGGAAAAGAAGCAATACACTCAAAGTTCAAAACCTCTGTGGTGGAAAGAAGGGCCTCACTCTCTCAGGGGGCCTGGGCTAAGAGTTCTGAAGGCCAAGTTTCAACGATTCTTGATGAGGTTGGTGTTGTAAAAGCCTCCAAGCAGAAAGACAGATTTCTCACATAGGCTCATGGCCTGTTTCCTGCCATTCCCATTCCCGTTTTCCTGGCTATCATCTGGAATCATCACCCCATCTGCAGAATACTTGCAAACCATGAGCAGCAGAGAAAAGTTAGCACTGAGCCCACAGGGTCCGATATGGGATAGACCCTTCTTCCCCATGCCTCTACCCTGCTTTCCTCTCCTGACGCCTCATAACCCAACCCTGTCCCAGGCTTCGTCACCCCAGGCTCTGCAAAGGAGAAACCACGAGGAGGACTTAGCCATGGAGAAGGCAGCAGATGGGGTGCCAAATCAGCAGTGTATAACCATTCTGCTTTTGGCCCGGGGCACAGGCACAGATGTCAGAATGACAGCACATTCTGCCTTCCCTCTATGCAAAATACTCTGCTTGACTTCACGTTATAATTGTGCTGATTCTAGAAAGGAAAGGCTGCCATACAGGAGGTCCAAGGAAACACTTCATTAGGCACTGGAATTAGGGCACCTCTATTGAGGGTATACCCCATCCCTCGACCCCCCAATTGCTGCCCCCATTAGTACAGGGGAAGAGGCAAAGGCCCCTAGAAAGAGTATTTTGCCTCATTCTGGTACGTAACATTTTAAGATTATATCCACATTATAGGTAAAACAATATAATGCAGACCCAGAGAAGACTTTGCTGTGCCAGGCATATTGCCTGGTGCTTACATGAACAGTATGACTTAAATCTCTATACAAGAAGCTCAGGGTGGTTCAGTGAGTACAGTTTCTGCTGCATAAGCATGAGGACCTAAATTCCAGGGCCAGCACACAGGTAAACAGACAGACACATTCGTAATACGGCAGGTGTGGTGCCATGCACACTTGGGAGCCCAGCACTTGGGAAGTGGAATGAGGAACATTGCTAGCTAGCCAGGTAATCAACCTGGTGTCAGGCTCAGGTATCAGTGAGAAATTCTATCTCAAAAAGAAAGATGGACAACTACTAGGGAACAATAGCAGAGGTTGACCTCTGGCTTCCACACCCAGGTGTACAAATGTGCACTTGTACACACATGAACATGCACACATACCTCCCTTACCCCCACGTTATTGTAAAGTGTACGTCCTAGTACTTCTTTTGGTGAACTAAGGAAACTGAGGCACACGTAGAAATAGTAGCAGACATAGGATTTAAAACCAGATGGGAACAGGAAGACACTTAACCACAGAGAAGGCAGCAGATGAGTCTGTAACTTATAATTTTAACAAGAATGTTCTAGTCAAGTGCATCTTTACTGTACAAAAAAAACAAAACAAAAAAACAAAAACAAAAAAAAAAACCCCACCAAAACCAAAAAACCCTTCTTCTTTATGGGAAGAATTAAAGAGTCATTTGAGTTATGTTCCCCAAGAAAAGTTACTTCCTCCTGAGACTAGAAGATCTCTCAAAGACTGAACAGGGGGCTGAGGTACACAAGTTAAGCTGTGCGACTATATATCCTGAAGCAGTAACACTAAATGCATGGTCTTAGGAAGCCTAGCTGTAAACAGACACTAGCAGTGCAAACAAGGGAAAGTCAAACCATCAGCTACCGTCTACAACAAAACAAAATCAGAAGTGTTGCAAATCCTGCTTGTGTGAAGATTTCCATGCAGGCAACACACACACACACACACACACACACACACACACACACACACACACACACACACACACACACACACACACTGGAGGAAGGGTCTGCTCAGTATCCAGGAAAAAACCATGAACAAATGAGTAAGTCATGAGTTAGAGCTGAAACTGAACAAATAAGAACCAACACGGTTATGTCACCAGCGTGGAGAAGAGAGGGCCTATTCTCCCTAAGTCTGCTAGCAGGGCAGAACACTGCCAATGAATGAACAGATCAACAATGTTCTCTGGAGAACAAAGGGAAATGTTTGCAAGGAAGGAGTAAAAGCTAAAAATAGCTCACCCACTCACAGATTTCCCAAAAGTCAGCCATGCTGTGCCTCTGTGAACCCTTTGGGCAACATCATTTAAATATTTTTCACATGAGGACAAAAAAAAAAATCTACAAAATTCAAAAGCTCAATTTCCAGCAAACAACTAAACTCCCAAGCCAAAGGATCCCATAGTCAGCATACACACGGAAACTAGGACTTTGGCTCCGCAGCGGCGTGAGGGGGCCTCGTGTGCAGGACTGTGGAGCAGGTGGCTGCACTGGTACTCACTACCGACTATACCACTTCCCAGGTTTAGAGTCCTAGAGTGACTCCCTACTTAGTTCTCAGCATGATAAGCTTGGGGGTGTTAAATACAATAAAAGCTAGCAATGCTCATCTTGCTTCCAGATAAAACTAAGTATTATGCCAGCCACAAAACAATCCAATGGGCAAATCAGAGCACACTTCTTGCAGAAAATGTTTGATCACAGGCGCCTAAAAAATACGGTTAGTTTAGATTTCTCTTTCAATGAGGATTTTTGAGAGGAAAAGTTACCTTTCTGGTTTTTTTTGTTTTTTTAAGATTTATTTTACACACGTGGGTGTTTTGTCTGCATGTCTATACACAGACATGCATGCCTGGTGTCCACGGAGGCTAGTAGAGGGGGCTGGATCTCCTGGAACTGGAGGTAGATAGTTATGTCATGTGGGTGTAGGGAACTGAACCTGGGTCCTCCCCAGGAGTAACATTTTTGTTCTTTTAACTGCGGAGCTGTCTCTCCAGCCCTAAATAGGAGTCTTTGCTTTACTATCTCCCAAACAGACATTAGGATGTCTAAAATATATTCCATTGCAGATTTAAAACCTATGTCTTGCTGATGTAGAGTAAAATGACACAAACTTAACTGAATTTGTCATGTGAGTTTTTGTAACACTTAAGGTCAAACAAAGTATTATGGGTTATCATTATCTAATTAAGAGACCAACTCCTTTTACTGGTTACAACTACGGATCATTTTTTATGATCACAAATTCCAAAGCAAAGAAAAGGCAACTGTTGGAATTAGTAAGTACAGTATGCCCAGGAAAAATGACAGCCCGGGAGGAGAGACCCGGCTGAGCCAAGTGGCCCATTGTTGATTTAACAGCACACAGTCTGTGTCCTGGTCTGTTTGATCTACCCCACACCCACGGCTAATGGAGAAGTTCCTGTAACAAGGCAAGGCACTAGAAACAAGTGGCCACTCACTATCTACTGGTTGTTCCTATTACTAGATGGTTAAGAGTTTTATCTTCCAACATATCTAGCCATCGCTGGACGAAAAATAACAGTAACAAAGAAGATATGAGAAAGTCTATCTTTTCTTAGTCTTCACAGCAGCGGGGCACCTCAGCAGTTCAGTGTCTAAGGACAGGAAGAAACACAATTTGGAAAAGTCTTGAATGTCACAACTGAACATCATTGGTTTGCTTCCAAACGACCTATGCTGTCCTAACTAGGCACTTATTTAAACTGCTCCTTTTTAGATGAAAACAAATAAAAGTCCCACTTAACCTTGAATGCTGAGTCAGCGTGATCCGGCTCACCATCGCATACCTGCCAGCCCAGCACACGCCCAGGGCGTGTACCAATCAAGGTCTGTGCACTGAGGCGTGAGAAGAATGTGTGCTTGGAGGATCTAGCTCAGGCAACTCAGAGACAGCTTCTCTTAGGCTCCACCTGACCTAGCACCAGCCTCGTGGTGCCTTTTCTCTGTTCTCTGAATACTTAACATTTTATTCGTCTCACCTGACAATATTAGGCTTCCAACTTTTGGATCCTTGCCTTTCATGTCCTTGAATACTAAAAATTCAAGACACTCTAACTTCTTTATTTTGAATTCTATCCTACCATTCTTTGTATATTGTGCACAGGAGATAATCAATAATTCTGCTTTAAAAAAAAATCACCTGAGCAGTCTTCGTCTTCAAAAAAAAACACTCTTTCTCTTATTTCTAAAAATGAACTAATACAGAGGCTGGAGAGACTGGTTGGGTGGTTAAGAGGACTGACTCACTGCTTTTCCAGAAGACCAGAGTTCAGTTCCCAGGGCTGTGTTGAGGGCTCAAAACTACCTGTAACTCTAGCTCCAAGGGATCTGATGCCCTCTTCTGGCTTCCACTGGCATCCATAATCATAAAGGCAAACCCATAAAAGTAATCTTTTAAAAGGCTAAAAAAGTATATATAAAAATTGAAAGAAAACAAAAGAAATAAGCAAATTTCCAAACACATATTATACACATGCACATTTTGGTTTATGTTAGCATTTATTTTATGTTAACATATATGTGCGTACTTATACACAGATTAAAAAGCAAAACAAAATAATGAAACAATAAAAGAGGAATCCTGGAAGAAATCATGTCTGATGTCAAAGACATAAACTCTAAAAGTCCATAAGGCCATGTGAAACTAGAGATGTTCACACCTTGTGATGCTCTCAGAATGCCGTCTAATAACTGAGAAAGAAGTCCCTGCATGAAGACTGTATGTGGGAGAACTGGCTCGGATCCCCTGCAGCACAGATGCCTCCAGTACACAGCTGGCAGAGCAGGCAGCATAGTGGCTGGAGCACGTTGTGCTGCCTTTGGGCTAAGACTCAAGAGCCTTGTCACTTAGAAAACAGGAAAAGCAATGTCAGGTTCACCTGAGCGAGAGCGGTGGAGGAAGCAGTGCCGTGACGGTACGTGCTCTGAAGGCCGGGCAGCTCCGGCTTCTGCTTCTCTTCTTGTGAGTTTCTGAGACAATGCCTTGCTACATAGCTCAAGCTTTTCACAGACTCACTACATGATTTATGCTGGCCTTGAACTTATGATCTTTCTGCCTCAACCTCAGGAGTGCTGGGACTACAGGTGTCTGACACCTTACACAGCTCCATTTTTCTTCTTAGCCTGCCCAATGTGTACTGGTCTTGAGTCCAGGTTGCTCTAACCAAGCAATTATAACTAACTGAGCAATCATATCTTAATGTTAGTTATGAAAATAAAATATCTACTATACGTCTCTACAACTGATCCTCTACCATCCCCAGCAGAGTAATATCTCACGCTGTTCTTGCTTCTGGAATTACATGTTGAAGTGGTTAGAGATCATCTGAGCAAGGCAAAGGTCCTGATTCTGAGGTGGAAGCCTCCTTCCACAGCCTTTCACTCTCAGCCCTCTGAATGGGCACCCAGGTATTTTCTTTTTCTTTTTTTTTTTAATGATGTTTTGTTTTGTTTTTGTTTATAGTTTTTCGAGACAGGGTTTCTCTGTGTAGCCCTGGTTGTCCTGGAACTCACGCTGTAGACCAGGCTAGTCTCGAACTCAGAAATCCACCTGCCTCTGCCTCCCAAGTGCTGGGATTAAAGGCGTGCGCCACCACTGCCAGGTGTTTTCTTGAACCTCGTGGTTATGGTCTGCTTCCTCTTGCTCCTGCCCCTACTTCTTTACTTTTGATTCTAAAAGGACTGAGATACATAAACAGTTATGAAAATACTAAAAAAAAAAAAAAAAAAAAAAAACAAAACACAAAGGTTAAACAAAAGATATTCTATTGCAAAATAAATTACTAGTTCAGGTCTTTAATCCAAGCACTCAGCACTAAGAAGGCAGAGCAGGTGGATCTCTGAATTCAAGCCCAGCTTGGTCTACAGAATGAGTTCCAGGACAGCCAAGGCTACATAGAAACCCTGTCTCAACCCCTTCCCCCGCAAAGAAAAAGACTAAGAATTGCTATTGTCTCCATTTTATTTTAGTTTTTTTTTTTTTTTTTTTTTTTTTTGAAACGAGGTCTCACTATATAGCTCTGCTTGTCCTGGAACTCACAATGTAGATCAAGCTGATCCTGAACTCACAGAGATCCTCCTGCCTCTGCCTACTGAGTGCTGGGATTAAAGGCATGCGCCATTATGCCAGACTTGTCCCAATTTTATGAATGGAGACATAGAGGATTTGAAAAGGCCAAATCACATTTCTTTTTTCTTGGATGGCACACATGGGATTGAACCTAGCCCTATATATTTAACTCCAATGTTCTGTCACAACGCCAGGGTTTCCCAGACAGGGCCTGTTTCTTTACAGTGGTATATAATTAAATATTTAGAAAAGACCAATGATGTTACTTTACAGACTATTTTAGGTCACATCATCTGAAGTTTGTCTGACTATTTATAGCCTTTTACTTTTAATTAAGGCTTTATTGTGATTCTGATGTTTATTAAAATAATTATCTCTTTATAGTTCAAAACTCATTACTGCTTTTAACACACAACCAACAAAGACATCAGCATGAATGAAAACTGGTGAAAGGCTTTATTCTTCCTTCTGCAGAAGTTCAAAAGGCCAGGGATTACAGAGAGCACAACCCACGAAGCAGGAACAGATACTGGCAATGCCTCTCCTGATTGATATCTTCCAAATTACCGACCTGGCAGTTGACACACAAAACCACAGTGAAACTCAGGTCCCTAATAACAACACGGTAAACAGTGAACTAGGGCATCCACATGCCTGAAAACTGGAAGTTCCTGCACAAACATTTAAATATCACCATGACAAGCTCCAGTGAGCTCCTGTGGCCAGGTAACATCCAGACTGTCACAGTGCAGAATCCAAACTATGAGGTGTCATATCTTAGATCCAATCTACTGCACATGTATGGCAAATTTAGAAATTATTAGTGAACACAGAAGTTATGAATCTTATTCAACTGCCATCCATTTGAGATCAATGCAAAAGGTCTCTAAAATTTAAAAGCAGCAAACACACAGATCTGTGTACAAAGGGTAGAAGGTACTGATCACTGGTTGTAAGCACAAATATTCCAACACTCTGCGAGGACCATGCAGAGGACAGTATCTGCACACTACTCATATAAAGGACACATTCTGTTCATGAATGGTTAGCCAAAGGTCTAAGAACTGAAGGGAATTGATTGGTTTAAGAAAGACACGCTAAGAGAGATAACATAGTGGTTAATCCGGCACCCACATGGTGGCTCACAACCATCTGTACGTCTAGTTCTAAGAGATCCAACACCCTCTTCTGGCTTCCTTAGGCACCAGGCACACAAGCGATAGGACAGGCAAAATACCCATACATATAAAATACTGACATGGCTTAATAGACATCAAATTACAATATGAACCAGCTTATTTCAGTTTTCAAATGTCAAGAAAGTATTTTCCAGTGCTAACGATCCTCAAAGGATCAAAAGAATATGACTTGCAGAGTTGTGGAGAACTGTCTGAAGAACACAGGGTGAGCACCAGATACTGAGGCTGAAGAGGACTTTGCCCAAGAGCAGTGAAACCAGACTGGCAGATAACTATTATTTTAGTAAATGTGGTTAAGACATTGGGTTACTTTGTTGTAGAATTGCTAGCCATTAGTCAACACTGAGCAGTAAACTGCTGAAATAGGAGTTCTAAATTTGTGGTTCATTGTCTTTTTAGCTGTATGGAATGAGTGTGTGGGGTTGGGGGCCTCCTGTAAGTCTTCTTGGCTGTATAGAATGAGTGTGTGGGGTTGGGGCCTCCTGTAAGTCTTCTTGGCTGTAGGGAATGAGTGTGTGGGGTTGGGGGCCTCCTGTAAGTCTTCTTGGCTGTA
>CM052716.1:45648199-45665003 GCA_028551405.1 Uromys caudimaculatus | reverse complement strand
GGCATGTGTGTATACAGTGGCATGTGTGTGTACAGTGGCATGTGTGTGTACAGCGGCATGTGTGTATACAGTGGCATGTGTGTGTACAGTGGCATGTGTGTATACAGTGGCATGTGTGTATACAGTGTAATGTCTGTATGCAGTGGCATGTGTGTATACAGTGGCATGTGTGTATACAGTGGCATGTGTGTACAGTGTAATGACTGTATACAGTGGCATGTATGCATACAGTGTAATGGCTGCATACAGTGGCATGTATGTATACAGTGTAATGAATGTATACAGTGGCATGTGTGTGTACAGTGTAATGACTGTATACAGTGGCATGTGTGTGTACAGTGGCATGTGTGTATACAGTGCCCACATGGCCAGACAAAGGTGTTGGACCCCCTGGGACTAAAGTTACAGACGGCTGTGAGCAGCCATCTGGGAGGCCCTTTAGAAGAGCAGCCATTGTTTTTAACTTCTGAGCATCTCTCCAGCTCTTATGGTGATTCACAACTTTAATCTCAGTACTCAGGAGGCAGAGGCAGGAGGATCTCTGTAAGTTCGAGGCCAGCCTGGACTAGATAGTGAGCTTCATGGTAGCCAGGGATATACAGAGAGATCCTGCTTAAAACAACAACAACCCCCAAACAAAATAAAATAAACAAATATTCAATTTAGTTAATTTAGATTATGTCTTTTCATGTATTTATAAAGTGATAGAGACTAAAGGTTCTTACCTTGCAGTTGCATGTAAGAATCAGAAGATTCTATTTGTTTGAGAATCTCAGTATTTGATGAGTAACAATAAAATGTGTTTTAGAAAGAAAACAAGTCTTTAAAGAATCTACTCTGAATACTGTTCTGGAGTCAAACAAATAAGACTGTTAACCTGTATTTCACCTTTTTGCAGACTGTGACAGAAACGAGTATAAGTTAGGTCATTATCCTCAGAACAGATTACCCTGTGTTCTCCATAAAATTTCTGGTAGCAACAACCAGATCTCTAATATGAAACAAGGCAAGTATATTGTAGAGACACAGTGGATTGGAGGGCTTTGTCCCTTGGAAGTGTGTTAGGAGACAGGAAAGGTTTCCTGGGTTAAAGTGTGTGTGTGAGTGTGTGTGTGTGTGTGTGTGTGTGTTTATAGTTCCTCTGTGGAGGCTAGAGTGTAACTCTCAGGAGTTAGTCCTCTCCTGCCACCTTGTGGGATTATGGGATTTTACCCACTAATTCATCTTGCTGGCCCAAAGGATTATCCTCTTAAGTACTCGCATAAGCTGTACCTGACACTAGTGTATGTGTACATGTGTGTATATATGTATGTGGGTGTGTACATACTACAGTGTGGGGGGGGGGGTCAGAGTCAGTAATCTTTCACTATGGCTTGTGGGAATCAAATTCATGCTGTCAGCCTTGGTGGCAAGCTTCTTTACCCACTGAGCCATCACTAGCCTTCCTGGCACTTTTCCAAAAAGCTTTGAGATAGCCTAGGTGCTGAAGGACACCTGTGCCACCAAACAGATCACAATTCAGCCTCCTTCTAAGTAAGCATCCAGAGCCAGGGGATTACTCGCCCACCCTTTGCTGAAGGAGGAAGTGCCATAATTCTTTTTGGTCTATTTATAATGGGTTAGTAATTGCAAAAGGATGGGTTTGTTTTAGAAAGTAGCCTAAGGAGAAAAAGATCCAAATCTTTTGTGTCTGATGGAACATTTGGAGTTGATAGTTACATACTTTAAACAATAATATTTGAAATTTTATCCCTGACTACATGTTTGGGAAATGTGCACATACAGTCCTTAGCACATGAATATTTCTATAAAAGGCTCAGAAGAATGAACATCTCAGGGAGGTACGTCAGTTGAGCATTTGGACTCATTAGATTAACAGCAAATATTTTGCTGTTTCTAGTATATTGTGATGGTCCCCAGAAAGACAGATGAGAAAACAGTCACAGAGTATAGAGGACTAAGTGGCAGACAGATTATCTAGGCAATAAACATGCTGGGGGCAACTTTAAATGAAGTAGATACAGTAGATGGTGATGGTGGCATTGGCTAATGCTTAGCCAAGACTTTTTATATGGGCCGGGAGGCCGTTCAGATGTCCTGTCTGGCCCGACACATGTACACACACGTACACCACACACTTAAAAATTTATTCTTTTGTTTTGTTTTTTAAAGATCTCAGCTATGTGCTGTGCAGTTTTCTAAAGGATATGAAAACAGTCAGCTTATGTAATCTTTACAATAATCCGCAGACTCAGTGCTGCAAGCATTCTCATCTTTCAGGACCTGTAAGGAGGCAGCAGAGCAAAGCTGCACAACTTGTCTAGAGAGGGATGAAGGCAGACTTTCTGGCTTCAGAGCCTACTTTTTCTGTTGTTGGTTTTTCTGTGTAGCTTTGTAGACCAAACTGGCCTTAAATTCACAAAGATCTTCCCGCCTCTGCCTACTGAGTGCTGAGATTAAAGGTATGTGCCACCACAGCTTGGTGAGAGCCTACAACTTAACCCCTGTACATGTAGGCAGTATTTGAGGGCAGAGTCAGGTTGCTTCTACAAGCCAATCAGGTACCTTGGATAGAGGTCCAGGTAGAACTGCCCCAGCACTTCTCCAGTAGCTTTATCCTTCACAGTGTAAAGTGAGACGCTCTTATTCCAGACATGAGCACCGGCCACTTGTTCAAATGAAAGTCCCAACAGCTCCTGGTAGATGCTAAGCAAGCCTTCAGTGACCACCTCAATGGGAAAGTATTCCTTCAGGGACTCCTGATCCACAGAGTACTTGAGCTCCTCCGTCTGTGTCATATAGTAATGGAGGTCCCATGCATTGATCTTCCCGTCGTATACAAAACCTCGCTCTTCACATTCCTTCTTCTTCAAGCTCAAAATAAACTCCCGTTCCGCCTCACCCAAGGGTTTTAATTTCTGGCTTAAATCATCTGTGAGGGAAATGGCTAAGTTAGTGATGCATCCTTTGGAGCAAGTGTATTCATAAGTACTGCCAGTTTTGTACATGATCAGTCAGAGGAAACAGCACAAGAAGGAAAAAGAGCTGGAAGGGCAGAGCTCTCTCTCCAGAGTGATTTAGTTGATAACTCTTTCCCCTTGTCTTTCACACACCACCAAAACCCAGCCACGGTTTCCTTCCAATAGCAACAGCAAGGAAGCTTACCTCAAGAGCTCTGACGCAGGAATATTATAATTCAGAACAAAGCAATGGTAAGATTAAGCGTGTGCATGCATGTGTATGTGTGTGCACATGTGCGCGTGTGCATGCATGCATGTGTGTGTGTGTGTGTGTCTGCACGTATTTCTCAGCAAGGCTATGTTGCTAAAACAATAACTCCTGCAGGCAACATTATTTAGAAACTGCTGTGTACATTTGAGCATGGGATTGGCCTGCCTTCCACAGCTCCATTCTGAAGGAGAAGGATTTGGAAACAGCACTTCTAGATTTTAGCTTTAGATTTAGGAGGATTAAATAGTCAAAATTTATATACTGTAGTCAAATTCTGATTATTTGCTTTTAAAAAGGCTGATTACGTGAGTAAGCTCTTTTGCATTTCTTCTTACAATCTGTTAACTCTATGAGGACAGGCAGCACAAGGCCAGCCAGAGGGGGATCTGCCTTCCAAGGTTAATGGGGTAGTTGCTAGGGAGACAAACCTGCCAGGTCCCCGAGCTGAGCTGCCCTCCTGGACTCATGCATCCAGTCTTACTTCAGCCACCTGTGCACACCTCTGCTTTCCCCACCAAGTGGAGACCCCAAGGAAAGAACTTGGTTTACTGTTTCTGTGCTTCTGGCATTTAGCACACCACCTTCCACTCCTAATCCAAGGTAGTTATTCCAAATGTCTTATAAATGCACAACTGAATTCTGGGATGTCATTGACGGAACACCCGTTTATGGGTTATATATGATTCCACCATATATATAAGTAAACCATGACTACTGAGAAGAACCAGTGGAGTACATTTTGGACTAAAAGCTGACTTCTTAACCTCCTTCTAATCACTTTATTTTCATTCTTTGGTTTACTGTGACAGGGTCCCACACTGAGGTTCTCTGGCCCTTGCTACATGATCCAGGGTGGCCTCAGATTCATGGCATCCTCTTCTCTGAGCCTCCTGACCATCTGTGTGTACCATCATGCCCAATTTTAACCCATTATTAATCAGTTCCAACTTGATTCGACTAATAAAAGACTATTAAAGCTAAATACTTTGACATGTTGTTTAAGGAGAATAAAGTAATTTTAATATCATTTTAGAGTTTGTACTAGCATATGCCTTCAATCCCAGCTCGTGGGAGGTAAAGGCACATGTCTGTGTACTCTGTGTGCATATGTGCTCACAGGTATGGGTTGGTATCTTCCTCAGTCACTCTATACCTTGGTTACTGAAGCAAGGTCTTTCAGTTGAACTTCTGCTTGCTAACTGTCCAGCGTAGCTAGCCTTAACCAGGCACCCTAAGGATGCCTTGCCCCTGGCTCTGAGTTCAGAGATTACAGTTGACCCATGCTGGCTTGGCTTTTAAACAGGCTGCAGGGATTTGGTTCTAGGCCTCATTGTTTTCGTAGCAGGCACTTTATTCACTGCTATTTCCCTGTACCAGAAACTTAGTTATTCTTTTCTCCTTGAGACAGGATCTTACTATGTAGTCATGGCTGGCCTGGCACTCACAATGTAGACCAGGCTGGCCATGAACTCAAAGAGATCTTTCTGCATGCTGGGATTAAAGGTATGTGCCACTAGGCCCAGGCAACCCTGTTTTTTTGTTTTTTTTTTTTAAATCTTTATGAAAAAAGACTTAAAATGAATGTGACAACAGTAATTAGGAAACACTTTTACATATGCACTCTCTATTACATTTATATAATAAAAGGGGACTTAAAGAGTGAAGTGCCAGTTTTTTTATGTATGCGGTTTTCATTTTATGCCATATCTTCTCTTATTTCATACAGATCTATCAGGAGTCAGAGTATACAGTATCAAAATACAGAGTGGCAGTAAACAAAGGCAATGAGCTAACAGTCTGCTATTCCACACTGACCATATGTGAAAAATGGACTCAATGTCCCAACAACATGAGAGAGAACCCCAGCACCTCGAGAACTGAGTTCATCTAAGTGAATAGCTGATGGATACTCTTCTCCTGAAACCAGGATGTTTTCAAGAAGGCAGATGTTAAGGAGATATTATGCAGTAAAGTGATGTGGGGCAAAGGAAACAGAAGCCACAGAACTGACCCTGAGTAAAGGACTGACCTAGAAAGGTTGTCACATGGCTTGTGCTCTTTGCAGTGTTTAGTTCAAGGACAAAGTCAGCATGGGTGTTATAGCCGAGCAGCTTGGCCACTTGTGCTCGCAGCGGGAGGAGCTGTTGCAGAATTATGGTGTTTTCCTAGTAACAAGAACAACAAAAACAGAAGAAAGTGAGCAACTGGACGCAAAGCACTGAGAAGAGTCATGGCATCAGCAAGGCTCTGACACTGTCAAACGGGTTTAGGCCATTTTAACTACTGCTTCCATTTCAGCCTAAGCAAAGTTGGAAACACTTTATGCTTCTGACATAGCTGTAAGTTCTTCATAAACTATAAGGTACTGTGAACTCAGAAAAAAACATGGCTTATGATCTACCATGATTTCTAACTTATTTTCAATTATATAAGTACCAAATACTCATCATTAAAACTTTCTGATATGTTTGTGGCAAATTATACACAGCATAAAATTTACCATTTTAACTTCACGCAAATTTGTTTTGCTATTCTATATCCACACATGGAAAACAATGTGTTGATAAGGATGTAGAGAAGCTGGTACCCTGTGTACTGCTGATGAAAATGTAAAAGAGCTCAGCTGCTCTACAAAATGATAGAGTGATTCTTCCGTCGTTGCACCAGATGGGTTGGTTGGGAGTAGAGCTGAGTGGTGGGGTGATCGCCTAAGTCGTGAAGCCTGGGGTTTGACCACAGCTCCACATAAACCTCTCATGGTAGCTCATCTTATCTCAACACAAGGTGGGAGGCAGAGGCAGGAGGCTCAGGAAATCCAAGATCACTGGCTACATAACGAGTTTAAGGCAGGCCAGGGCTGGATGAGAGCCAGTCTCAACAAAACAAAACAAAACAAACAAAAAGCCCCAAAACTTCCAAACCAAAGCACCCTCCACAACAACAACAAAAACAATAACAAAAAATCAAAACAAAAAACCCTACAGAATTACCATATAATCCCAATTCTACTTTAGAGAAATATTCAAAAGAATGGAGGCAGACACAAAATAGGTATCTATAGATACCTATATTCAAAGCATCATTATTCAATAGTAAATTTATGGAAACAACTCAAGTGCCCAGTGACAGAAGACTAGATCAAGAAAATGTGGTACTCCCAGATGCCAGGAAAGCAAGAGGATCCCGGGACCCAATGGGGATGACATTAGCTGAAATACCAAGCAAAGGGGAGAGAGAACCTGTAGAGACCATATCCAGAGGTTAGGCATGGCTACCAGTTGAGTGATGGGGCCACCCACCCTTCTAAAAAATTTTAACCCAGAATTGCTCCTGTCTAAAAGAAATACAGGGACAAAGAGTGGAGCAGAGACTGAAGGAAAGGCCGTCCAGAGACTGCCCCACCTGGGGATCCATCCCACAGGCAGCCACCAAACCCAGACACTATTGCTGATGCCAAGAAGTGCTTGCTGACAGGAGCCTGGTATGGATGTCTCCCGAGAGCCTCTGCCAGAGCCTGACCAATACAGAGGTGGATGCACACAGCCAAACACTGGACTGAGCACGGGGATCCCAATAGAGGAGTTAGAGAAAGGACTGAAGGATCTGAAGGGGTTTGCAACCCCGTAGGAAGAACAATATCAACCAACCAGGGATCCATGGCTCCAGCTGCATATGTAGCAGAGGATGGCCTTATCTGGCATCAATGAGAGGGGAGGTCCTTGGTCCTATGAAGGTTCGATGCCCCAGCATAGGGGAATGCTAGAGTGGGGAGACAGGAGTGGATGTGTGGGTGGGGGAGCACTGTCTTAGAAGCAGGGGGGAGGGGCTGGGATAGTGGGTTTGCAGAGAGGAAAACAGGAAGGGAGATAACATTTGAAATGCAAATAAAGAAAATAACCAATAAAAAATTAAAAATTAAATAAAAAATAAAAAATAAAAAAGAAAATGTGGTATATCCATACAGCAACACACAGCTCATCCCTAAATAGGAGGACATTCTGACATATTTCAACATTGTAAGCCTTTATGACATTATGCTAAGTAGATGTGAGTCACAGGGCACATGTGAGTCTTCTGCAGCCATTAAGTTTACAGACATAGAAAGTGGAACAGGGAATGGGGAATTAGTTTGTAACGAGTGCAGATTCAGTTAGAGAGCATAAAAAGTTCTGTGAATGGGTGTTGGTTCCAGAAGAATGCACATTAACTAATTAATGTACTTACTTCCACATGCTATTGTCTGAAAGTTCCCCTAAGATATGTTAAAAATTAATTTGTACTGCTCTGACCCTAAGAGATGGGACCTTTTAGCGCTGTCCTCACGAATTGATTAGTGGCTTACAAGAGAGCTGGAAGAAACTGGCTTAGGTACATTTTGCCCTGTCCCCCTATGATTAAAAGAGATTTTCCTCCTTCTTTGTGAGCACACAGCATCTTGGATTTCCTGACTCCAAAAATCATGAAAAATAAATCTCTACTATTTATAAGTTATCCAGCTCATAGTACTTTGTTTAAATAGCACAAACAGATGAACATACCATGGTATTTGATGTTCAAAATGGCATTGGTAGGCTTTTCCTCAACATATTTTCTATTTGAAACCTGTATACGTAGGAACGCCTCACACACGCACATGCACACACACACACACACACACACACTTGTGTTTGCTTCTGTTTAAGACAAGTTACTATGTAGTCCTGTAGGCCTAGAACTCACTATGTATCCCAAGTGATAGCTTCAGGATCATAGAAATCCTCCTCTTGGCCTCCTGCGTCTTGGGATTATACATGTGTGCCACAAAAAAAAAAAAAAAAAAAAAAAAAAAAATCTATTTTATTTTTAACAATAAAAGAAAAGGTCATTCTTTTTGTTTTTAATTTTTAAAAAACTGTTTTATTTTTGTATGCCTGTTTTGCCTGCACATATATGTGCACTGCACATGTACCTGGTGCTCGAGGGGTCCAAATGGGTCATCAGACCCCCTGGTACTGGATTACTGATGTCTGCACGACACCATATGGTTCTGGGAACCAAATCTGGGTCTTCAGCCAGAGCAGTTAAGTGTTCTTAACTCTGAGGCATCCCTTCAGCACTAGAAAAGTAATCTTATAATGTCAAAGGAAAAATTATTAATCCCAATAATCAAGTCAGCAAATTATTTATGGACCAATTTCTTTTCTTATATATACCAATTTTAAAATATTTTACTTGTGTGTGTGTGTGTGTGTATATGTGTGTGTGTAGGGTGAGGAGACGTGTGCATATTGCAGCATGTGTGTGGAAGTCTGAGGACTACTTTCTGAGTTTGGTTTCTGCCTTCTGCTTTGTTGAGGCAAGGTCTCTTTGTTTCTACTGCTGCACTGCATACCCCAGGCTAGCTGGCCCATAAGCTCCAATTCCAGGTATTCTCCTGCCTCACCTTCCATCTTGAAGTAAGACTGCTGGGATTCCATGTGTGCCACTGCAGGCTGGCTTTCTGTAGGGCTGTCAGGCTTGCATGACTCGTTCCTTTATTCACCGAGCCTCATCCATCTCCTTAACCCAGTATTTTCTTTCTTGTGTGTGTTGGGAGGGGTGCAGGGGGTTGATGGTTATGATAGGGTCTCACTCTGTAGCCTAGGCTAGCCTCAAGTTCATAGGAACTTATCTGTCTCAGCCTCCTGAATACTTGGTTTGTAGATGTGAGCCACCAAACCTGACTTGTTTTTATTTTTGAGCAAAGGGCTCATTTTATAGCCCAGGCCGGTCTTGAACCCACTTTACAGCTTGACTTATCATGCTTTTGAATAGTTTTGAAAAGATGTACTATGGGATACGGAGACTGATGGGAATAAAATGCTACTATACCAAAAATAAAAAAGGACAGAAATGAAAAGGGACTGGAGACAGACAGTCAGGCTGGAAAGCTCGGGATGCTCACTGTGGGTACATTACATGTACTGTATATGTGGCTAAGGTTTACTGCAGCACCGCTCACAGTGGGTATACACACGTACTATAATATGGGTAATGTTTACTGCAGCACCGCTCACCGTGGGTATACACACGTACTATAATATGGGTAATGTTTACTGCAGCACCGCTCACCGTGGGTATACACACGTACTATAATATGGGTAATGTTTACTGCAGCACTGCTCACTGTGGGTAAACACACGTACTATAATATGGGTAAAGTTTACTGCAGCACCGCTCACTGTGGGTATACACACGTACTATAATATGGGTAAAGTTTACTGCAGCACCGCTCACTGTGGGTATACACACGTACTATAATATGGGTAAAGTTTACTGCAGCTGTTGATGCCATAACTTTGGCGATATGCCATGTAGCAGTAGGTCTTAGTTCTAGAGAAACTGCTTGGGAAAACTAATAATGCTTGTCACTAAGTGCTACTTTTTAAAAAGTTTACAGGAGATGAGCTCAGAGAACTGGCCAGATTCTAAGATGGGAAATGGAAAGGAAGACATTGGAAGATGGAAGGCGAGGCAGACTGTACTGGATTGAGTCTGTTGGACAAGCCAGCTCTGCCACATTCCTAAAGTCATGGGAGCAGAAGGTCCTTTAGTTACTCAACTGCAGAGATTAATTTGAGAACACTGCCCACTTCTTGTTTTCCTGGCAAAAGCTTACCTTTCCCAAAAGGCCCCAAAGCAAAGTCTTTTAAACAGAGGAACAAATAGAGAATTGAATCAGTTAATAAAACTTGGTAGGAACTATGAACAAAAGCAATCTTTGGTTATAGTTATTTTACTGCCTAGAAGTAAACGGTACAAGAAGCTAAGTTTTTGAAAACATTTGATTACGAAGGATATGGAACATACTGTTGCTATCTAGTTCCTAACCTAATTCTTGTATTTCAAACTGGTACGGGTGTGTGTGTGTGTGTGTGTGTGTGTGTGTGTGTGTGTGTGGAGGAGGGCATAGAATACAGCTGGTAAAGGACTTTTTGCCAAATAATTTTAGAAAATGTCTATGTACCTCCTGTGTTCCTGTTTCTTGCCTCCTTTTTTGGTTTTTTGAGACAAAGTCTAGCCAGGTATCCTTGGCTACTCAGGAGCTTGCTATATATCAGGCTGGCCTCAAACTCACAGGGAGCCATCTGCTTCTGCTGGGATTAAGGATTTGTTTTGCCACACCTTGCTTGTCTTCGCCTTTACCCCTTCCTTCCTCCCTCCCTTCCCCTTCCTTCCTTCCTTCCTTCCTTTCTTCCTTCCTTCCTTCCTTCCTTCCTTCCTTCCTTCCTTCCTTCCTTCCTTTGTATGATTATTCTATTCCTATTCTAGCACTGGGTGTGGTTGGGGGGAGAGAGGGCTAATTTCTTGTCTTTCTTTTCGTAGGCTGCTACATCATGAGAAACTCAACTGGGGATGATCTCTGAATGGCAGAGATCTTGGTGTTTGAGCCCAAGATATTAAATGACTGGGGTCTGATATTCATGGTTACTTGGGTAGCCAGGACTAATGTAGAGCTGGCTATTTGATTCAGAATCAATTTTTAATCCCCCTTTAATAATAACACTCTAAGTCTAGCAAATAGTTGTCAACTATACCTCAGCTTTCCTGGCAGCAGATACAATTACATATGGAGCTTGAGTTGATGGACTATGACCAGAGTCCTTGGATGCTATTTGTAGGGCTTTTGTTGTTTTAGTTTCTTGAGACAGGTTTTTAAAGATGTGTAGTCTGTAATTTCTCCATTCCTTTCCACAGACCGAGTAATAGTAATTTCCAGAACCTACCTTGTCGGTTACTTGTTAAGGAGAGGAAATTCCTTACAAGCTCTGGCCTTCAAATGCAGGAAAGGAATACAACTCCTTGTTCATTTTAATCTGATCTATTTTTACTACAATAGTCTAGCTTGTGGCACAGCAAGCAAACTGATAACAAGGAAAAGAAAAAGCTAAAATTCTCAGATGGATATGCAATTAGTAAATGCAATGCACATGCAAACAGCTATCAGTTGCTGAGCCACTTTGATAGTGACAAACAAAAGATCAAAATAAAGACAATGATGGTACCTGTTTGCACCTGGTATGAAAAGCCATTTCCATCTTCCTTCGCGTTTCAGGGACACAGCATTTTTTCATGACAGGGAAATAGTGGGGATACTTTAAGGTAACTCTGTACTTGTCTCCATCTGCTTTTTCTAAACTGTCAATGAAGTCGTCAGGAAGAGCACCTGCAAAAAACCATTTTTCTCATGCATCAGTTTCCCACTTGTTACTGGCTTACGTAGCATGGGCACACTGCGGCCAGCAGCTCGAGAGATGTGAGGTGGAGACTGACATCCAGTAACAAGGACAGCTGCATGGTCTCATTTGGATAGTGTCGGAATGGGGCAGCAGTAGTGGCCAGCTCAGTAAACATTTTGAAACAAACAAACAAAAATGTTCCAGGGCACCTGTATAGATGGCATTTTAATGGAGAGCAGGCAAAAATCAAGCCAATAAAATAAAATAAAATACCCCAGAGTAAATGGCAATAAAATAAAATACCCCAGAGTAAATGGCAATAAAATAAAATACCCTAGAGTAAACGGGAATAAAATAAAATACCCCAGAGTAAACGGCTAGCTTACAGCAGGGAGACATGGAGAGGCAGAGCAACTGTCAAGGCCGGAAGGCTGTTAGACAAGCACCAGTGCACATTACCAAGAAGGGTAAACCACAGAGGTGATGGGAATCAAACCTAGGTCCTTGGCAAGAGCAGCGAGTGCTCTTAACCACTGACCATCTGTCCAGCCCTGATACTAGACAATTTTGAAAATAATTCTTTAAATTTTAATTTAGGTTGGAACCTGTGAGGTGATATAATTCAATTTTAGCAAAACAACACAATATTACCAAGTTCAGCCTTGGAAAATACAAGGGAAGTGTCATCCTCATTGAGGTTTTTGTTGAAGTCAATGCATAGCTCACTCATTCTCTTCTTCATTGATTTGATTTCCTGAAGAGAAGGAAGACAGACAGGGCATTAACAATGGAAAAGCCTTGCCTTTTCATTGCCATCAGCCAGCATGTTGCAATTATCCATGAGGTCAGGATTCTGTCTTATCTCAGAAGTCCTTTCTCAGAAATGCACTCTGAAAAGCAGCTGCTGTCAGTCTGTCTACTATCATTTACACTCTGTTCAACATTGTCTCCGAACATGCCCATTGCAGCCCCAATTCCTCTTCCCCACTTCTCCATTCTTGAGCAGCCACACAGTTCAGATCGGACCAGAACATGGACATTCCAGGCTCACGGCCTCTATACCAATTAGGTCACTGTGCCACCCTCCTCACCGTGCCACCCGCCTGCAGGAATGACTGATTCCAACAGCCCATGCCTGGCACTTCTCTAACAATTCTGGAAAAGTTCTAGGCAGGAGATCCAAGGAGATGACAGAGGACCACAACAAAAATATAAGACAGTCTCATTCTTCTAGCAATGCTGGATAATGAAATCTTCTGGACACAAAGTAGTTCTCAAAGTGGGATTTTGGCAAAAAAAATCTACCAGAAGGCACTGAGACCCAGAGACAGAGTTCTATGTGTGTCTGGATGGCAGCATTTAGATTGGGAGGCTTTTTTTTTTTTTTTTTTGTAATAAAAAGCAAGCCTTTAGATAAACACTCATTGAAGTCAGAGAAAAGAAACAGAAATCAGATGGCCAGTGACAAAACACAGGAAGCCACCTGCCTCTAAAACCCTTCAACTTCCTTGAGTTGCTTAAATGGGATTCTGTTTGCTGAAACCAAGCATAGCTTAATTACTACCATTTTCATGCACCCAAGAGAAGGGAGAGTTGACCAGGAAGTCAAAGAGTCAAGCATGTGACATCAGCCACCCAGTGGGATGGTCAAAAGACACTCGGGTGACAGAAAGTAGGGTGTCTCCACGGCACCCTCAGTACTTTTGCCAGGATGACATCAGTCACCACATAAAACTTGGTTTGGATGTCTATCAAACTTATTTCCAGTTCTGTATTCTACAGGAATGACCTGGAAATAAATCATAAGTTATATTTCTTGTTCAAGAAGAATGAGGTTAACTAAGAGGCTGAACTTATCACAGAATCTAGAAGACTTAATTTGCCTTACACAAGAAAATGTTTGAACAGTGCTTTTCACTGGCTCATCTTTCTTCATGTGAAAGGTATGTATTAGTCATAAGGCATCGTATCCTAAAGTGCTGGCTTACAAACTCTCTGTCATTAAGGGTTTCTTCAGAGTAACCTATCTCTGTGTGATCAAGAGAGGGAGGAGAAAACCAGTCACTGAAATATGAAATTTAATTTTTAAGAATATAAAACATAGCAAAGGAAATAGGCCTGATATACATGAAATAAACCAAACATGGAGGGGATTAAAGAAAATACCATCACTGGATCTGTGGTGGGAGACCTGTGCCTGGGCCACCAGGGTTCCATAGCTAAGTAGCTCCAGGAGAAAGCTACCCTCCCAGGAGCGGGGAAAAGCCGTGAGTGGGGTTAAGATGAGCACCACTGCTCACCGGGACCCGCCCTGAACCTGTGGGACACAGGGACTGAGGTAAAGTCTGGCATAGGAACCTTCTGGTTTCCATCTGTGGCAGGAGATCTTTGCCTGGGCCACCAGGGTCCCATAGCCAAGCAGCACCGGGAGAAAGTTACTCTCCCAGGCCCTCAGGACACAGAGACTGAGGAGGAAAAGTCAGGGACAGGAACCTTCCGGTTTCCATCTGTGGCGGGAGACCTGTGCCTGGGCTACCAGGGTTCCATAGCCAAGCAGCGCCAGGAGAAAGTCACCCTCCCAGGAGCATGGATAAGCCGTGAGTGGGAATAAGACCAGCACAGCTCCCCCCTCCCCCCCCACCCCCCGACCTGGGGACCTCAGTCTGGGCCACAGGGCTCCAGGAGAGAGCTGGTATCCCAGGAGTGCTGACACACCTTCGAGCATAGGCAAAACCACTACTTCTGTTCAAACTCAACGTATCAAGAGGGACCCTTGCAGAGCCATCAGGACAAAGGAATGAAGGGACAGCTGGGGACAAGATCCTTCTGGTTTCTGTCTGCACCCCAGAGCTGACCCTGTGCCACAGCACTCCAAACCCAAACACCTCTCAGAGAGAGCTGGTCTTCAAGGAGTATTGATACAGAGGCCTGCAGGAGGGACAAGCCACAGACAGACAGAGTAAGATCAGCTAACATCAGAGTTAACAAGATGGCAAAAAGCAAGGGCAAGAACATAAGGAACAGAAACCAAGGCTACCTGGCATCACCAGAACCCAGCTCTCCCACCACAGCAAGCCCTGTATATCCCAACACACCAGAAAAGGCAAGAATCAGATTTAAAATTAGTTCTCATGATGATGATAAAAGACTTTAAGGACATAAATAACTCCCTTAAAGAAATACAAGAGAACACAGTTAAACAGCTAGAAGCCCTTAAAAAGGAAACACAAAAATTCATTAAAGAATTACAGGAAAACACAATCAAACAGGTAGAATTGCAGGAAAACACAATAAAACAGACTAAAGAAATGAACAAAACCATCAAGGAACTAAAAATAGAAATAGAAACAATAAAGAAATCACAAAGGGAGACAACCCAGGAGTTAAAACCTAGGAAAGAGATCAGGAGTCATAGATGCAACATCACCAACAGAATTCAAGAGATAGAAGACAGAATCTCAGGAGCAGAAGATACCATAGATAACATTGACACAACAGTGAAAGAACATACAAAATGCAAAAAGCTCCTAACCCAAAACATCCATGAAACCCAGGACACAATGAGAAGACAGAACATAAGGATAATAGGTATCGAAGAGAGTGAAGATTTCCAACTTAAAGGACCAGTAAATATCTTCAACAAAATTATAGAGGAAAACTTCCCACCAAATACACAAAACAAGGAAAGAATATTAAAAGCAGTAAGGGAAAAGGTCAAGTAACATATAAAGGCAGACCTATCAGAATTACACCAGACTTCTCACCAGAGACTATGAAAGTTAGAAGATCCTGGGCAGAACTCATACAGACCCTAAGAGAACACAACTGCCAGCCCAGGCCGCTATACCTAGCAAAACTCTCAATTAACATAGATGGTGAAACCAAAATATTCTATGACAAACCCAAATTAACACAATATGTTTCCATAAACGAAGCCCTTACAAAGGATAATGGATGGTAAACGTCAACTCAAAGAGGGAAACTATACCCTAGAAAAAGCAAGAAATTAATCCTTCAACAAACTGAAAAGAAGATAGCCACACAAAACTAAAAGTAACATCAAAAATAACAGGAACCAACAATCACTATTCCTTAATATCTCTTAACATCACTGGACTCAATTCCCCAATAAAAAGACATAGACTGACAGACTGGATCCATAAAGAGGACCCAGCATTTTGCTGCTTTAAGGAATCACACCTCCGTGATAAAGACAAACACTACCTCAGAGTAAAGAGCTGGAAAACAAGTTTCCAGACAAATAGTCCCAAGAAACGGGCTGGAGTATCCATTCTAATATTGGATAAAATCGACTTTCACCCAAAAGTCATCAAAAACGATAAGGACGGACATTTCATATTCATCAAAGGAAAAATTTACCAAGAAGAACTCGCAATTCTGAACATCTATGCTCCAAATGCAAGGGCACCCACATTCATAAAAGAAGCTTTACTAAAGCTCAAAGCACACATTGCACCTCACACAATAATAGTAGGAGACTTCAACACCCCATTATCATCAATGGACAGATCTTGGAATCACAAACTAAACAGAGACACAGTGAAACTAACAGATGTTATGAACCAAATGGATTTAACAGACATCTATAGAACATTTCATTCTAAATCAAAAGAATATACCTTCTTCTCAGCACCTCATGGTACCTTCTCCAAAACTGACCATATAATTGGTCACAAAACAAACCTCCACAGATACAAGAAGATTGAAATAATCCCATGCCTCCTATCAGATCACTGCGGATTAAGGCTGGTCTTCAATGGCAACAATAACAACAGAAAGCCCACATACACATGGAAGCTGAACAGTGTTCTACTCTTTGATAACTGGGTTAACGAAGAAATAAAGACAGAACTTAAAGACTTCCTAGAATTTAATAAAAATGAAAGTACAACATACCCAAACTTATGGGACACAAGGAAAGCAGTGTTAAGAGGAAAACTCATAGCTTTTTGAGCGCCTCCAAAAAGAAACTGGAGAGAGCATACACTAGCAGCTTAACAGCACACCTGAAAGCTCTAGAACAAAAAGAAGCTAACGCACCCAAGAAGAGTAGAAGGCAGGAAATAATCAAACTCAGGGCTGAAATCAACCAAGTAGAAACAAAAAGAACTATACAAAGAATCAACAAAACTAGGAGTTGGTTCTTCAACAAGATAGATAAGCCCTTAGTCAGACTAACCAGAGGGCACAGAGACAGTATCCAAATTAACAAAATTAGAAATGAAAAGGAAGACATAACAACAGATTCTGAGGAAATTCAAAAAATCATCAGATCCTACTACAAAAGCCTATACTCAACAAAACTGCAAAATCTGGATGAAATGGACAATTTTCTAGACAGATATCAAATACCA
>CM052716.1:45579428-45641144 GCA_028551405.1 Uromys caudimaculatus | reverse complement strand
AGAGGACAGTGACCTTGTTCCTTGTACCTGAGAGGACAGTGACCTCGCTCCTTGTCCTGAGAGGACAGTGACCTCGTTCCTTGTCCTGAGAGGACAGTGACCTCTTCCATTCCTATTTAACTCTCTGCATTCCCTGCTATGACATTTTTGCCACCTTTAGCCAGAATGAAATGCTATTCTGGAGCCTATTGTACAATGTAATAAACTTTTGTAAAGTATATCTATCTAGATACGTGTATGTATAAATTTTATGTGTGCATATCTGAATATGGGTATGTACATGTAAGTGCAGGTGCCGTCGGAGGTCAAAGGTCAGAGACCAGTGTGTACAGTTCCCTGGATTTGGAGTTACAGGTGCTTGGAAGCCACCTGACATGGGTGCTGGGAACTGAGTATCTGTCCTTTGCGAGAGCAGTACTTGCTCTTAACTGCTGAGCCATCTGTTCATCCCTAGACTTATGTATTTTAAAATAATAATCCTAAAAAGCACCTTTTAATACCAGTACTCAGGAGGCGGAGGCAGGTGGATCTTTTGAATTTGAGCCAGCCTGGTCTATGAGACAAATTGTAGGAAAACCCTGTCTCAAAAAACCAACCCCTCCCCTGAAAAGGAAACAGGTTGTAGTGACTTTTGGGATTAGTTTTTGTTATGGTTTTAGGACACTGGTTTTGGTTTGGTGCTTAGTCTATACACCTGCTTAAGCTAGGAGAGACTAGGTTGAAAGTCTCTATACTTGAACTGGGGACACAGGACAGGTGCTAATGCTGCATCCATACAAGGCCCTGGGTTCAAATCACACAGCACTGTCTACTTTAACTCTGGACCCATTTACCACCACCGCAGTAATTAACTGCTGTCTCTTAAGTCAGCAATTGGCTAAGATGAATTGGCAAGCTCAAGCTTGAAGCTCTGGAAAAGAATATAAACAAGATTCCACTGCAGCAGTCTGCTCCCCTAAATTAAGCTTGCTAATTCAAGCTCTATTTCACCACAGACTTCCTCCTGTGTGTTTATTACATACTTAGCAGACTACAGGAGTGAGACATCCTATGTTAGTCTCAGGAACAAACTATGCTTTTATCATCAATATAGCTGGACAGCCATGTGTGGAGCCCTTGCTAGTTTTCAGTGAATGACTGAGGAGCCTTTCTCAGTCTTGGGAACTGCCAAGACGTCCACCATCACCCTAGCTTCTGATATTTACTGCTTTTAACCAATGGGATAAGGAAATATGCCTTTTTCTTTTTGGTTCTTGTTGTTTTCTATTTTTCTGTTGATGGGATAAAGTACACATTTAATATTCTAAAAACATAAGCAGTATTTGATATCTACAAATGATTATAATAGATATATGTAAATTGTACAAACTAAATCCTATCATTTATGAAATAGGATATTGACAACACTTGTTATATATAATACATAATATATTATATTATGAACACATGCTTCCTTTCTTCTTCCTTTCCTTTCTTCCTTCTGAAGTGGAAACTTCTCATTTCTTTGGAAAGTCAGCCATGTCCAATGGCGTTTTGTTGACGCAGACATAGGTGAAAGGATACTCTGCTGAAGCAAGCACACGAAAGGACTCGTGGTGAAGGACTCTTTACTAATGTCATGCATGTATTGGTTCGCCTTACACTGTGTTGCTGAGCTCCATTTGCTGTGACTCCACAGAGAGAATGCACCAAAAAGCTTCTGGTGGTTTTCTGGCAGTTTCTTGCTGCTTCTGTGGACTTGGGTCAATTGGCAGAGTGATGTCAGCTAATACAGACTCATGTGGAGTTTTGCTAAGACAGTCTCATGGTGAGGCAAGACCCATGGGAGGACATGTGATGTCTGGAGGGAGTATAAACAGGACCCAATAGACAGTGACAGAGGCTTGCATAGCTAGCTTTGCAATGCTTCGCTGGTCTCACGTCTTAGTCTTCAATGATCTTCACTTTGGCAGAGAACTTCTCCTGGCTTCCCTGCTGGTCCTGGTTGCTCCTGCTGACTCGTGGCTGTTTCTGCTAGGCTGTGCCACTGCTGCTGACTCATGTTTGCTATCCTGACACCACTGAACTGAACTGCTGATTTCCTAACAAAGCAGATTAGATTTGCTCCAAAGAACAATTTCTAGACAGGTCCACTTACCCCTGTATCCTAATAACCTTTCTTTTCCACTACCTCTGGTGGGTAGTGGGCTCGAAGGGAGGTTAAAATATTTAAAAGTAGGATTTGAAAAATCAAAGCTTATATCCTTCCTTCCTTGCTTTGTTCTGGCCTGGAATTCACTACATAGACCGGGTTGTCCTCTAACTTAGAGATCTGCCTGCCTCTGTCTCACAAGTGCTAGGATTAAACATATGTGCCACCATGTCTGGCTAACAGCACTTGCATTTACAGATGCTAGGATACCTATACAAGAGATAGATGTCCTCAATCTGTGATAAAATTTTTTTCAGTTTTACCATGTATGTATGTATGTATGTATGTATGTATGTGTGTGTGTATGTGTTTGTCTGTGAACACCATAAAATGACAGGCTGTGTGCAGCACGCTGCTATTTCTTTCTTTCATCATTCCTATACAAGTTCCACTGTCTGTGGCTGCTACACTTAATTCCTTTCAGTTGCACCCATGCATTCTATTTCATCTGTTTTCCTGCAGATAAGAATCTAGAATATGTCAGTGCTTCGCCCAATTTTGTCTGTCCACAGATGCAGCAGCACCTGTCGGTAAATCCCAGGTAGGATGGAAGAGGATATGCAAGGTCACCTGGAACTTAAGATCAAACTAAAGCTACTGCTTGTGAGTCCATGAGTTGTTTTTATTATTAATGAATTTCATCCATACCAGAGCAGTGCATGAACAATCCCACTGATTCGTATCCACAATGACAGAGACATCATCTGACCTCCTCAATTCTTACAGTTTTGTAAGTGAAATAGAAACGTAGAGTGGTCCTTACCTACATCTCCGATTACTAACGAGGCTGAGCTCTTTTATATTTCTAGGTACCATTTGTGCCTCTTTCAAATTATCCCTTCATGTCCCTGGGGTGCCTCCCTGTCACTGACTATAGGGCTGCAGCCCTCCACCTACCTGGGGTTGCTGTACTAGTAAATGCCTCGTCTTTTGCACTAACATTTGATCCCTGTCCAGATATCATAAGGACGCCAACCTCTACAGTGTTCTAGAAGCTTTAAATTGTAGACCTTAATGGGCCTGGGATTAGGTTTGGTTTACTGGAGGAAGAAGATTCAATGGTTTTCTCCCCATATAACTAGCTCATGCTCCTGCATCAACTACTGGAAGCTTCTCTTCTGAGTCTGCCACTGACACCTTTAGTCTGGTGAACATTTACCAGATGCTGATGTTGTACCAGGCCCGCCAGAGGCACAAAATAGAACCAATGTTTACCTGTTTTGTGTAGTCTACATGGCATCCAGCAAGCACTCACCAATGGCTCCTGTGGGGCATGGAACGTTAGCTGCCTTTTCTGTCCTTTTTCTACTTAGAAAAAAGGCTGCCTCACAGATGGGTGTAAGAGTTCAATTAGATAGCTCTGTATTTAAACAGACGTGGTGTTTTAAACCATCTACTGGGAGGAGGGGAGCACTCTGGTTAGCTCTATGCCACACTATAATTTCTTTTATACATTTAATTAACTGACTATTTGGAAGGTTTGAAACAGGAGTGTAAATGATCTCCCCAGATGAAGATGTGGCATCTTATACTTGGGCACACCTGAGCGACTCACCTGCTTCATTAGCTTTCTGTTACCGTTACAAAAGGCCTGAGACCTCAGCTCACAGTGACAGAGGACTCTATGATCTCATGGTGTCGTCACATGGTCAGCTGCCTATGCTGTTCTTGGGGCTGTATTAGAGCAGTGCATTACGGTGCTGAGTGCAAGGTAGATGGTACCTCGAGATGGCTGGGAGGCAAACACACAGGGGCCTTTCCATCACCTTCGCTTCTTCCCACAAGGCCTTAGTTCCTAAGGCAGTGGTTCTCAACATGTGGGCCTGGACCCCTTTGGAGCTGAACAATTCTTTCACAGAGGTCATCTCAGACCATTGGAAGACACAGGTATTTACATTATGATTCATAATAGTAGCATAATTATAGTTATGAAATAGCTAGTGGACCCCCAAATTAAGGTTTTTTAAGGGGGACAGGGTTTCTTTGTTTAACCTTGGCTGTCCTGGAACTAGCTCTGTAGACCAGGCTGGCATCAAACTCAAGAGTTCCACCTGCCTCTGCTTCCCAAGTGGGGGATAGAAGGCATGCACCACCACCATTTGGTCAAAGTCATGCTTTCGATTTTAATTACTGTGCCTAAGAGACTGATAAAACAAAATTCCTCTTACCTGTGAAGCCCTTGCCCAAGGACAGATACTTCCTGAGATGCTGGGGCTGTTGTTCATAGAAGAGAACAAGCCACATGTTTCTACCTCCCTAAACAAGCTTGCTGAACTCAAATGCACCCGATGTGCTTGATCACACCTAGACAAGAGGTATGCAGGCAGAAAGCACATCAGGATGCACGCTTGCCCTCGAATGGACAGATATAGGAAGTAGGTAGCCTTGTGGGTTTGCCTTTATAAGCACCTGGCCAACACAGCTTATACCATTTTCTGGGAACTCCAGAATGGACCTGGCCAAAGTCCACCATCCTGGCCAGTATTTAACGAAAGTTTGTTTCAAATTTGGCTCAAAATTGTCATAGTGGTCTTATTATTTCCCAGTGAGTTTACTATAGCAATGAAAATAATTTTATGGTTGGGGGGTCACTACAATATGAAGAACTATATCAAAGGGCCACAGCATTAGGAAGGCTAAGAAGCACTGTCCTAAAGGTCCTACCACCTCTCAACTGACAAAGGCTGGGGACAAAGCCCTCAACACATGGGAGATTGGAAGACTTTAAGCTCTGAACTAACATCATCCAATGCAGAAGTCACGACATGCCACCTCTACAGTGTGAGTGGCTTCACTGAGGTTTGATGACGTATGCATATTAGAATGCTGAGTCTCCTACAAAGATGTCCTATCACCCTGATCTGCCATGTTGTGATGAATACTCAGATAAACTATAAAAAGAGACCTTGTGGAGCTATCCTGTGTAATGGGTTAAACTGTGTCTCATCAAATGCGTTTGTTGAAGCTCTGACCCTTGTGTGACTTTGCTGGGAGGTGGGGTTTTGTGAGATAGCTGAAGTGAAATGAGGTCACAGAGCTGTGATCTTAGTCTGAAAGGATTGGTGACCTTGCATTAAAGGGACCAGATATGCATCTTACGCCTCATGGGTGGAGGCCATGTGAGCACTTGCACAGCTCCCATCTCAGACCTCCACAGCCCAAGCTGACCAGACAGTTTGAGCTATGCAGAGAGAGAACTACTGAGGTATCCCCAAGGCACTTCAACTGCAGCCACCCCTCGCAAAGCTTCACTGAGCTCCTAACTCAGAACTTCCCAGCAGATTCCCTCCTGAAATCCTGGGCCACAGACACTCTGGGAAAATGAAATGGCTATGGACCTCTCTGGCCGTTTTGGCTAAAGGACTACGCATCAATGGACAACTGGAACTTTTATTGGGCACATACATATATAAAGAAACAACTGTGAAATATAATTTCACATTTCTCCACCTAAGTACTAACCCTGCTTAGCACAAGAGACCGGATGAGTTCAGGTATGGCCAGAGTAGTCTGTGTTTGGACCATAATTTCACATTTCTATTCATTAAATTTAAGTGGAAAAACACATGAAAGCCTCAATAACACCCAGTACCTGGTTGCTTTCTGGACTGGTGGTATCTGGACAACCCAGTGTTATAAGACTAGCTTCATTTTATTAAAGCCTGACTGAAATCACTGACTTTGAATTAATTTAAAATTTTAATTATGTAACATTATGTGTTACGTTATGGCTGTCTTATATCGTTTACAGAAAACAAAAATCAGAACATTTGGGATACATCTAATTTTATCCTTAGTGATGAATGATATTAAGGCACCTACCCCTGATAATTGTAGCTTTTAAAAATTACTGCCTATTTGTCCTGGAAGGTATTTAAAAGTAACGACATTTACCTAATGAGTCTCAATGCAAACACAAAAGTGTGCTTTCACGACTCTGATTCAGCCACAGAACACAGCAGAGACTTGAATAGTGCTCACATAGGAATGGTCAAGTCCAGTGACTGCTCAGGTGGAAGGAGGGGGCAGCTGTGGAGCACTGGTGAGAAACAGGTCAGTAGGGTGCCAGTCTATGCTATAGGTATGATCACATTTAGGGACATGGGTCCCAACATAAAACTTAAAGGTAGGACAAGGAAATCTAATGTGACAATTTTCCGTATTTGTATAACATCTGAAAAAAACAGAGAAGATAGAAAGGTAAGAAAAACTACTCCAAATAAGAACCTACTCATGACGGGGGTCTGGGGATGTAGCTTGGGAGAAGGTGCTTGCCTGGCAGGAAGGCCCAGGGTGATCCCCAGTGGTGTTGGGGACGGGGCGGGGGGTGGGAGTGGGGTGGGAGGAGGTGGTAATTTAGATAATAAGGAATATCATAAAGCTGTTCTCATTTGTTATTTTTATAGTGCCAAAGATGAACCATATTGATTATCAACTATAGGGTGAAACTCATCAACTGGCATGAGAAACTAAACAGCCTGCACACTCAGGACCCAAAGTCACAGTGCTGGGCTTTGTCAGGAGCTGCAAAGTAAACAGAAGTCGACAAAAACAATAAAAACCAAAACCTTATTTCAACTTGTCATAAAAAATAAAAATTTTATATTTCTGACTTTGCAGATTTTCAGTAATTTTATGGGAATGCTGGCAATGCCAGGAAAATAAGAATTTGGAGAAAGGCATGCTTGCATGCTAAGGAGACAGCTTCGCCTCAGAGACAGAACATCGGAGGCAGATGCACCTAGGACGCTCATCCTGTGGAGGGTGTGAGTCCTGGAAATTTTAAAGAGACAGGTAGCATGGCTCTGGCGTATTAGCATTGTATTATCAATACTACAGTCCAGACCACAAGATTCTCAGAAAACAACTCAATTTCATGTGCATCGGGTCTACTATAAGCCTTATAATAATTTGAAAAGTCAAAGAGGTTTTCCCATCAAGCTAACAGTTTATGATGGCTTAAAAAGGTTTAGATTTGTGGATGTACACCCTTCTACCTTCAATGCAATTAACAACTCAACACAAACATAACCAATATAAAACCACTCTGGAAATAACTATACAACGCCAATTACTATAATTGTTGAAAACAAATTCTCAAAAAATTCAAGTACTTTTTACTTTTGGTCAAAGGTTCTCACCTTTTCCTCTCTTAGTAAGAAAGGTTAAAGCCTGGGCCCTGAAAACACACACACACACACACACACACACACACACACACACACGCTCCACCACCAACTCCACCATCTCGCAGGGCCCTGCACTCATACATGCCTGCTTTAGCATGAACTGCACCTGTGAGAGTTAATTTAAGTTGTAATTACTGTGCTTAAGAGATCCATGAAGCAAAAATGCCTCTAACCCATAATCCCCTTGCCCAAGGACAGACATTTCTGAAATGCTGAATACTACTGTTTATGAGCGCTAACAAGCCATTTGCTTTCACTCCTCTAAACAAGGATGTTTGGCCCAACTACCCTGGATGTGCTTGGTCACATGTGGGCGGGAGGTCTGTGGGCAGAAGCCATGGCAGGATATATACCTGGCCCTGACTGGAACCCATTTGAAATGGGGTGAGTTTGAAATTAGGAGGTTTGCCTTTTTAAGCTCCTGCAAAATGTGACTCAGGGACATTTTCTGGACAGACCTGGCTAACGCATTCATCAACCTGGCCAGTATTTAATTAAAGCCTGCTTCCAATTTGGGTTTAAGCTGTAGTAGTGGTTTTATTCTTAACTGGTGGGTTTAACAACCAGAACCCAGGGCCTGCACACACACACACACACACACACACACACACACACACACACACACACACACACACACACGTTTTACCATGAACTACACTCAGCCCAGGTCCTTACGTTTACAAAAGTTTATGCGTTTCTATGTGTCTGTGTACGTGCATGCTGGAGGATCACAGAGGCTAGAAGAGGGTCTGGATCCCCTGAGCTGGAGGTCAGGCAGTGAGCCACTCAGTGTGGGTATGGAAACCAAATGTGCACCCTCAGCAAGAGCAGTAAGAACTCTCACCTGCTGACTTTTCTCTTTAGTCCCAGGTCCTAACTTCTTGTTATATGTTTTTTTCCCCTTCCTTTCCAAGGGATGTGTTACTTGTAGTTTATTACTTACTTGTAAACGAACAATTCTTTGAAATACATCTTCTCTCATGCTCATCTCAATATCGAAACGAGAAAGCCTTTTGTCTGCTTCTGTGCTTGCAGCCCGCACTTCTCTGTCAGATGACACGTGCTGGGGGAAGTCCAGCATGGTCCTTTCCACTGCGGAGGGAGAAAAAACTGTGACCATGACAGGACCCGTCGAAGGGGCAGGAAGCCAAGCAGCTCCTTTTGAGACGAACGATTATGCTGACATAAAGTTTTCACTCTGTGCGTTCTGCAAAGGCTCTTGAAGCTTTTATCAGGAGGCAGCCATGGGGGTGGGAACTGGCTGCTCCACTTGGCAGCACTGTGTAAGGCCGTGCGCTCAGCATGTACCAAAGTACATCCAGTGCATAATCAATTAACTGTGAATTATAAAGATGCAGTTCCTATGCATGGCAGAATTTTAATTGAACTGTTTCTTACTGAATAAAGGATGACCTGTGTCTATTCTATATTGCTTATGTAATTTTTACCAGTCTTATGATCTGGGAAGATGGGGACCTCGAGCATAAAAATACATGGCAGAGCCTGTGGGTTGTGAACAAGAGGGGTGAGTGGCAGCAGCTCCCCAGGGCTAGGACACAGGGTGGTGTGCTGTGGGGACCGGCTGTGGAAGAGGAAGGGCCTAGTGTGTGGTGGAAAATAAGGGACTGAAAGCAGGGCACCCAGCTGGGACACTGGATACTTACAAATCAAGTCTATCAATGCAGCGGGAAGGGGTTTGTGTAAAAAAAATGTTCTTAACTATTTCCCCAGTTACAGACTCCTTGCAGAGTCTAATCTAAATTACAGACCCCACCTGAAATGCACATATCGAATGAACATAAAACATTCTCAGTAATTCTCGATACAGCCAGTAAGCAGCAGGATACTGCGGCTGCACCTGTGAAATGGTGCTAATGGTCTGCTCTAATCTTCACATGTTAAAGTCAGCTGTGCGTTTTCATATACTGGAATTGGGCAAAAATCTCTGAAATTAGTGAAATAGCAGTAACTAGAGAACTTTCAGGGATGGCTGTGGTTAGTTACTCTATGACAGGGAATACATCTACTATCTCCAGTATCATTTTGTTCTGAAATAGAGTCTCACTATATAGCCCAGGCTGGTCTTGAACTTATGATTCTCCTGCTTCAGCCTCCTGAGTGTTTAGAATACTGGTATACATGTCTGGGCTTACCATCAGAATATAACCTGTTTTATAAACTGGTAAAGATTACGTAAGCAATACAGAATAGACATAGGTCATCTTTTATTCAGTAAGAAACAGTTTGATTAAAATACTGCCACATTCACGTTGGTCCTCTTTTTTTTAGAATCTGCTTAAGAAATGGTTGTTTAATTGCAAATTTATTTTACAATACTAATACCAGACTCTTACTTTTATGATTTTTTTTAATTAATTAATTAATTTATTTTTGGTACTTTATTTACATTTCCAATGTTTCCCCCCCTCTGGGTCTCCTCTTTGGAAACCCCCCATCCCCTCCCTGTTGTTCCTCTTAACATTGCTACCAGTAAAGCTACTAAAAACATGTCAGAAATAGCAGAATAAATGATGCATAGTTTCTACCATTGGTCCATACCCCCAGTTCCACATACACATTTCTAAAACAATCAAAGTCTGTAATTATACTTTATTTTAGCACCTGAGTTAGTATATAATTTTGCACTTGATAATTAAGGAAAATGAATTTCATTCATAGAGCACTATTTTTACAGCGATGGCTAGTAATACAGTTACAATTTATGCTTACTAAAAAGCAGCTAGTTTCTCAAGAACCTAAATGGGTAACAACATAAAGTGCAGGAGCCTAAAACTGGAACTAATCCTGAACACTAATACACTGAAGAGCATTTCCTTCCTTCCTTTACCACAGAAACCTGGAAACAGACTTCATTCTCCCTGCCAAGCTATAAACAATGCTGTCTGTGCCCAGGCCGGACACAGACAGACACCAGACACACAGCTACTCTGGCTGCACCCCAGAACAGGCAGATAAGAGAGAGTTAGTTTTGGGACATCTACTCCCTCAGAGGCTTGGTGGTTAACCAGTAAAGATAAACTTAGGGAGAGCAAGATCGAATACCACGAACTTCTATATCCGTTTAAGATACTCATTTCTGGAAGACCCAGGACTGAAGAGCCATTTTTAAATGAGTTCATGCCTTCTCCCCTCCTCTCTGTCTTCCCAGTGAGGCGCAGACACTGGTAGGCTGGCTAAGAGACAGTCACTGGGGAAGAAAAGAGAGCCTGAGCCAAGAACAAACCTGCCCTGCTGGAAAAGCCTGCTATCCCTGTGACTGACAGAAAGGACAGGCAGACCCTTCACTCAGGAGTTTACAGTTAGGCCTTAGAGGATGCAGTAGCCGCTAGCCAGAGAGGACGTTGGTAGTAGGAATTGATATGGAAGCAGACACAGAGGGGAGAGAAAATGCCACATCCTTATGAGAGTGGTAGTAGGGTAGCAAACACTGGGCGATTAGGGGCTTGCAGGGGAAGAGTGGAAGACCAGTCACGAGAGCCATGCTGGTTTTAGACAGCCTTTCAATTTCCAGAACACACAGAGAAATGTTTCTGCTATCCAGTTTGCAGTCACAATTATCCTATAGAAATGTGTCCCATTCTTAGAGGTAACCAGAGTGAGTCTTTACTTTGTAAGTCTAAGGATGTGCGTAAATTACAGAGACAAAGAAGAGACAGGAACAAAGAAAAATCAACTGTAAACAACTCACCACCCAAGAAACTAACCATTGTGGTGAGTGACTTTAAGAGCTGACTTGGAGCATTTTAGATGAGACCAACACTGAAGTTGGTGATCCTGGAATTCATTGGCCTCCATAGGCAAGTAGCTTCAACCAATTAGTTACGGGCCTGACTAGAACAAAAAGCAAGGCAGGATTCTGTAGTAGACTGTCTTCATATGTCATATAGCAGGGTATTAGGATTACAGGTCTACCCTGCCTAGTTGAGATTTACAATTGTCCACACTTATGAGAGCCAGCTCCCAATAAGAAATGCATATAACCTGTGGCTCTGCTTTATGGAATAACATCATGTATATTTTCTTTCAGTTTTCCTTCTGTCTGTATTCCTGTTGTTTTTGAGATGAGGTCTTGGTCTGTAGCCCCACCTAGCCTTGTATTTATTACACAACAGTAGTTGGCCTTAAACTCGCAGCAATCCTTCTGCCTCAGTCGCCCAAATGCTGGGATCACAGGTTCCCTCTGTATGCTTTTCTCCTGGGCTGTTGTATACTTTTTAAAACTATGCTTTCAATGGCTACATGGAGTTACAGAAGATGGATGTTTGATCATTTATCTATCTACCAAACCGTGTCTCTAATTCTACAATAGTGTGACTATATTCTGAGCCTTGGTTATGAAAACAGTACCCACTTATACACTAATTTATGTAAGACTCTTGCCTTTATCATTTTGCTGGAATGAATTTCTAGATGTAGAGTTACTGGGTGAGGGTAGGAGGCTCTTAGAAGCTCTGACGTACAGAAAGCAGGGGGAGGGGAGTACACGCCGTGCAGCACCTAATGAAGCTCACAGACCTTAAGTAATTGAATTCTAAGCTATAATCAGCCTTGTGGAAGAGTCAGTTTCTTGTAAAACTGGATAACTGACTGTTCAGACAAGAAGGGTAAAATGGCTGTAGATTCCACCACAGGAAATACTGATGGGCTCATGTCTGTACCCACCTATGTAGTTCACCTCTATGTCAGCCAGCACCTGCAGACAGTTCTCGTAAGTTACTTCTTCCAGGTCGATTGTCCCCACGGTGTCATACACCTGCTTGGTCTGTGCGATGAGCTCCTCTGTCCTCGTCTTGATCTGCTCTGGAGAAAGGTCCCATCTGAGAACATTCCTGCCAGTGGCAGTGAAGGAAGACATAGCCTGAAGAGGAGATGCCACCTCCCTTCCCAGCGTCATTCTGAGCCGAATCCTGGAACCACCAGCTCTAAAAAGAATTGAAAAAACAGACTAGAAATCAGGGCCTTCCGCTGGCCAGAAGCTAAAATGTAAACATATAATGCAATCAGATACCAAGTAAGAATGTTTCAAAAGGAAACAACAACCCTCTCCCAAAGGGAAAAAAATGAGTTAAAATATTACTTAGTATTTCTTATTTTCTTGCATAATTATAGTTTTAGTGGAATTTTTACTATTCAAACATGGACCTGAATATATGAAATCAGACAGAAGAAAATTAGCTTCAGATACATGACAACTGTCCTTTAAAAATTAATCTTTCATGTGCTAGTTTCTAAGAGTACGAATATTTAAAAAAATTATATGTTTTACTAAAAAACATTACAAATATTCTCTTTTCATGTTTGATATCAATCTCCCCCTTAATTTTATATAAATAAAAATAGTAATTTGTCTCTGCTAGAGATATCACATTGTGATAAAAGAAAAACTGTCAGTAAGGACACCAGTCCTTATTTCCTTAGACATTCCAACTAAAAATACTGACACTTGGCTTGTATGAGTATCTCTCTTTCTCTCTCTTCTCTCCCAACTTCAACCCTTGCCCCAATTTTATAGCTTAGACATAAAAAAATGTCATATTTACTAGACAACAGTTGCATAGTGAATGCTTAGGCACTGGTCAAAATGTTTTCCATGTGGTGAAACTCAAGACATTCAGCAGCCCTTCGAGACACATTGTGTGGTCATTCTCAGGTACTGATGAAGACAATAAAGCTCATCAAGTAATCTGCCCAATGTAATCGGTGTGACACAGCTAGTCACACAGTGAGAGCTGGGATTAGAACTCAGGCAGCATGGTCTAGAAGCCCACTCCTAGCCACTATACTAAGCTTAATTTCTCTTACATCAGAGGATCCAGAACTAGCCTTAGGGAGTAGGTCCCCTGTTAATCAGTGAGGTTAACTGAGGCTCGGCTAACTCACGTTTAAGGTCATTTGCCCACAGGACACACGGTACATGTGTGCAGCACTGTGAGGGCCCTGGGGATAAAATGCCAAGTCTGACCAGGCTCCTGACGTTCTAATAAGGAAGAGAAGCCACAGGGATAAATGAAGTTGCACTGCTTTGTGATGGGCACTAAAATGGAGCACATAGGGAACCTGGAAAACTCCACAGTGAGTGTGGGAAAAATCAGCGTCCTAGAAGAATGCTGAGCAAGTCAGACTACCCAAAGGCAAAGAACATGTGACCTAGAAGGTTGAAGGATAACGAGGAAGCAGCCAATGTGCCAATGCGGAGCTTTGGGACTCATTAGAGACACACAACCTTGATCTGTGGCTGGTCTGAGACTGATCTATTTCGGTTGCTTTTGTCTTTTCTGCAGTGCTAGACATTGGAACTAGAGTCACATGCATGCAAAGTGGCTGCTCTCAGACTTACTCTGAAGGCAAGAGAGCACTGACAGGGTTCCACTGGGTGAGACATGTGGTAAGCTGTGTGTCTTAGAGAATGCATCTATTTCTCCCAATGACTAGGAGACATTGCAATAGAAAATGGGAGGACTGGAGTGATAAAAACTGCAGAGGCAGAGACAATACGTCTAGGTGTGGAGGTAGCAGGGGTAAAATACTCAAGGGCAGTGCTCAGGTTTCAGAGAGAACACAGCGAGAGACTTGTAGGGGAAGAAAGAAGGTGAGCTATGGACATGCTACATGTGCACAGGCATGAAAGTGGAAGTCACTGATCTTAAAGGTGCATGCACTTACAGGCTGGCTGAACCCACCCAAGAAGTACAGACTGATCCACATAGTCAGTGCGGCAGAGGGAGGACTAGGCCAAGATAGGAAGTGAGTGTGCACCAGGGTCAAACGTGCAGACAGCAAGAGCCTCAGTAGAGACGGCTAAAGGCATGCAGTGCTCGGCTGTAAGCGGACAGTGCTAGGGCGAGGCTGAAGGAGGAGGAAAATGTGAGAAAAATGCAGCTAAGGAAGTGAGAAGAGCCAAAGGCCAAAGGAATGAGCACAAAAGAGCTGCACCTGAGGACAGGAGAGGCTCTGTTCCCCAGAGCTACACAGACCTAGAAAAGTCGAAAGCAGGAGGCACAGCATGAGCCTGCATGGCTCTATGGGAGTTACTAAGTGCAGTTATTTGAAAACCATAATCTAGACAAACCAGAAACCTTATTGTCTATCTTAAAACAATTCTTTTTTCCTTCGGCAGAAGTCCAGGCTCTTCATCACTTCTGTCCTCCGTTGTCTCTATTTCTTCACGGAACTTTAAAAAAATTGTGTGAAACTTCTAACAAGGAAATACAGGGTACCTCAAGGTGGTGGACAGGAAGATATATGTCTGAGGGTAAGATACCTTGTGTCCATAAAACCAAAGAGGTGCTCAGGCAAAGGAGGGAAGATGGACAGACATGGACAGAGGTCACCAGGTCGCATGTTTGCTAGGACATGTGAGCATACCACAGTTCTTCTGAGTTACTGACCGCAAACATCTTGTCCCCCTGGATTCACCAGCCTTTGAATTGTGTTAAGGGCCTGCCTCTTCCTCCTGCCAAGGCTTCTCTGGCTACCATATCTCCCCAGATCTTAGCCTCTGTCACCTTTCACCTGAGCACTCACTTTAGACACTGCAGCTTCTATTGTCAACCTGCTCACTTACTGTAGAGCTGTCATGTAGTGCCAACCACCCTGGGATGTTCTCAAATACCCCATTACTTCACATGTTCCCAACAGGCCCACCTCACACAGTGCTCATCATACAGGTAAAATGAGCCGGGGTTGATTAAGACCAGGGAGTAACAGCAGCACCATCTCCCGTCATTATTGCCATGAAAACGTTCATGCGGGAAAATGGTTTAATGGAGCCAGGGCCACATGGAAAGCCCATGTACAATGCTACAAAACCCACATCCCTATGACATACATGTCCCTAACATGTTCCTGGATTGTATTACATGGCATGTATGCTTCCTAAAAACGGACCCCATTCTGTGAAAACCTTGGAAAATATGTCTAGTTTTTGCCAAATGCCTCTCTGTAGACTCAGGTCAGGTCTTCACTCAGTCATCTCCCTCCTCACTCTGGAACTGTTGTTCATGTTTTTTTTTTTTTTTTTTTTTTTTAATGTATTTCTGGTCTGGCTTTTTCTTTTTTCTTTTCTTCTCAGAAACATGCCCTCTAATCCTGAGTCTCTTGCTAATAACTGTCTTTCTCACCCATTGCTCTGACTAGATTATGTGTCTTTACAGCTCACTGGGCCATAGCTCAACCCGAGGCGCCTCTACAGCATAAGCTGCTTTAGGTTTTATTTTAATTAATTTGTTTTAAAGACAAGTTTTCCCTGTAGCCCAGACTAGCTTTAAACGTGCAGCTCTCCTGCCTCAGCTTCCCGAGTTCATGGAGTTACAGGTCCTGGGCTTCTTTACTTTTGAATTTTCCAGTTCTAGACACAGCCCAGTCCTACACCTCCCAAGGCTCACCCGTTCCTACTCAGCCCACTTCCTCCAGGAAGGCTGCAGTCCCAGCACACCTTCCACCATACCCCTGCTGTCCAACACAGAAGGCACATACTGCTATTTAAATGGTGAATAAAATACAAGGAACAGTTTAGTGCCTTGGATGTACCAAGCACATTTCAAATCTTCAGCAGCCACTTGTGGTGAGTGGTTACACACAGGAAGGTACTGACAGCATTTCTGCCCTGCAGGTAGGTCCCATGGACAGCCCAGTCTAGACGGCCTCAGTCCTGAAATGCTAACTGCCAGTGTGTGGTACACCAGGCAGCCTCGACTGTGCTAGCCCAAGGGTACACTGTCTTATCCAGCTGCAAACCAGGTCCTGTATACCTTCTCTGGAAGGAAAAGGGGCCGGGAAAGACAAGAAGGGAGAACTCATTTGCAGAGTCACTCCAGGTGGCAGACAATGTTAAAACCTCCATCCAATCCTTACAGTACTGAGAAATAAGAATGAACAAACACTGTTTTCAAGAACAGGGCACAAAGAAAAGACTTGTGTCCTTCCTGGGCACAGCAGGGAAAGGCACCAACAACATGATCAGAACAGAAATAGCAGCCGAGCATTTCAAGGAATTGGGTCCTTTTCAGAAAGTATAAAAACTAGGTAATGCAAACCAGCAGCTCTTGGTGAAAGGGTGGGAAACACGTACTGTATGGATGTGGGTGTTATAAAATACGGCTTTATTTTTCCTACGAGATTATTTACAATAATGATTTGATTGAAAAAAATAATTGTGTGGACATGTGCCCAGACAGACAGGCACGTACACACGCACACACACACACACACACACACACACACACACACACACACACACACACACACAGCCCTGCCCTGCCCTGCCCTGCCTGGAGAGGGCAGAGGAGGGGTCGGATCCCCTGGAGCTGTAGTTACAGGCAGTGTGTGAGCTGCCTGTCCAGGTCTTGGGAACTAAACTCACCCTTTGCAACAACATGCATACCGTTAGTCTGAGCCATCTCTCTAGCACTCTCAAAAGCAGGACTTTTTTTTTTTTTTTTTTAAACAGGATGGCCTGTAACTTACGTAGAACAGTGTCTTAGTCAGGGTTTCTATTCCTGCACAAATATGACCAAGATGCAAGTTGGGGAGGAAAGGGTTTATTGAGCTTACACTTCCATGCTGCTGTTCATCACCAAAGGAAGTCAGGACTGGAACTCAAGCAGGTCAGGAAGCAGGAGCTGATGCAGAGGCCATGGAGGGATGTTCCTTACTGGCTTGCTTCCCCTGGCTTGCTCAGCCTGCTTTCTTATAGAACCCAAGACTACCAGCCCACAGATGGTAGCACCCACAAGGGGCCCTCCCCCCTTGATCACTAATTGAGAAAATGCCTTACAGATGGATCTCATGGAGACATTTTCTCAACTGAAACTCCTTTCTCTGTGATAACTCCAGCTTGTGTCAAGTTGACACACAAAACTAGCCAGTACAAACAGGCTAGCTTGGAACTCACAAAGATCTACTCGCCTTTGCCTCTTGCCTGCTAGGATTAAAGGTGAGCACCATTACAGCTGACACTGTACCTGGGAGGTCCGAGGGTAACTTGCAGAGGTTGGTCTATTCCTTCCAACATGTGGGTTTGGGGAAGCACACTCAGGTCATGAGGCCTGGTGGCAAGCTCCTTTTCCAGAGCCATCTCACCAGGCCCTTCTGCTTGTCCCTTCGTGCCACCCATTCTGTCTCTAACCCCAGTGTTTTTCACCCTAACTGATGAACCTCTCTCTAAGGAAGCTTCCCTCCCTCCAAACTGTAGCACAGAGCACTTCCTTTCCCATTGTGTCCTAACAGAAACTGGCTGCTATGATTTATTCTCTCTTAGTTTTTTTGTTTCTTGAGACATGGTCTCTCTATGTGGTCCAAGCTAGCCTGGACCTCGCTATGTTGCCCAGGCTAGCATTAGATTCATGATCTTCCTGCCTCAGCCTTCCAAGGGCCCTTACAATTCCCAAGTGGGATTCAGGCATGTGCCATCTTGCCAGGCTGCACATGGGTCTTAAATGCTGCCCCACACTGAAGGCCTAGTTTCTAATGCCGTGGTACTGCTGGGGGCTTGGGAAACCTATAGGAGACAGCCCCAGGGGAAGGGAGTAGGTGTGATATGATGGTTAATACTGATGCCACGTTGGCAAGTTCTACAATCTGGCAGCATGTCCGAGATTATTTAGGTTAAATTGACTGTGGTGAGGTGACCCACCCTAAGTATAGGTGGCACCATTCCATGGCTTGGGTCCCAGTCTGCATCTGAAGGAGGAAGCAAGATAAGTACCAGCATTAACCACTGTGCTGCTTGAGTGTGGACGCAGTGTGGCCAGCCACCTCCTGCAGCTGTGATATCCTCTCCACCTTGGACTGTGAGCCAAAATAAATCCTTCCTTCTTCACCTGCCTCTGTCGGGTATTAATCCTAGCAGCACAGGAAGTGACCAGTACAGGGAGTGTGCCCTTAGAGAGGAGTCTAGGGCTTCAGCCCCTTGACTATCTCTGCTTCCCAGCCTCCCTGAGGTAGACAGACCTCCTCAGCCACACACACCAGCTATGATGTGCTTGTGCTGTGCGAGCCCAAAGTAACAGATAACGCAACAGACTGAAACTTCTGAACCTGTGACCCAAGACCGAGCTTTCTTCCTTAGATCCTGCGAGCCTTGCTCAGGTGCTTTGTCATAGTGACAGGGAGGTGACAAACACACCTGGATTCCTGAGGATTGGGTTGCTCCATCCACCATGAAGTGACTCATCCTCTCAAGTTCCTTATGCAACCAGGCCTCCACAAGGTATCCTTTTTTAGCTCTTCGAGGCGGTCTCCTGGTCATCCTCCTGATCCGCCCAGGCTGCTGCTCTCCTGCTCTGTCACTCACCAGCTCTCTGTTGCTGTCATCGCCCACCCTCTGCCCTCTGCTCTAAGACTAGATCTCAAAGTCTTACCCTCCTTTAAAAAGATTTATCCTAAGAAAGACTTTACCCATCTTTATTTTTTGCCTGCATGTATATCACATGTGTGCACTGCCCGCACAAATCAGAAGGGGCTGCTGGATCTCTGGAACTGGAGCTGGAGACAGCTGTGAGTCACCACGTGGGTTCTGGGAACTCAGGTCCTCTGGAAGAGCAGTGCACACTCTTAACCTCCCAGTCCTCTCCTGGCCTCAAGTCTTCCCCATCTCAAGCTTTGCAGCCTTGCTGGGGAGGGTTCCCGGGAGGTGGGCGAGTCATGCTACCCATCCATCTCATCTCTGTGATTACTCTAAGAATGCTCACGTGCTTTATTCTCACCACTACTCGGAGCTGCTCCTCAGAGATGGTAAGAGCAGTATGTTCGTTAGCCACACCCTCCTGTCTGTCCAGCTCCTACTTCTGAGCTGCTGTGATGCTCCCCTGGCCACACCCCTTACACCTCACTCTGTGCATCCCTGTACTTCCTCACCTGTTGGGCTTCTCTATCATGTCACCCTTAGGCCTCACTGTTTGTGGTGCTTTCAGGGCCCGGCTTTGGCCTTCCTGTACCTACATTCAGCTCAAGAGGGTCGAAAGAGACGAGCTCGCTCAGAGCTGCCACCCAGTCACACAGCTATGCTCCAGGTATCTAGGAGCCAGACCTCCTTTTCAAATGGCTCCTTGAGCCTATTTTCCTGGAAATGAACAGGACTATAGACTAAGGGTGGCCACCAGGAGGAAACAATGCAGGTGGACTGTGGACATACAGTGGGTCATCTGCACATGTAGGGAGCCCCAGTATAAGAGCTGTTCTGGTGAGCTGCTACAAATACTCCTGCCCCCAATGCAAGAACCTCCTTAATAGTAAACCTCATCTGTCCATTCAGTTGTCTTTCATTAAGACTCCAGCTTCTAATCCTTTTGCAATTCACCTTAAAAACCCTGCTCAGGGCCACTTAACCAGCTACCTTCTCTGTCCTTACAATCAGGTAATCACACCGAGCGATGGCTTTTCTACTATTGTATCTGTGTCTAACTTGAACTGGATTTTAATGAACTTAGAATCACATCCTTAAAAGTCCGTCTGTAATTCCGCACACCATTGACTTTGACTCATGACCAGTTTCCCCATCTTCTTCCTCTGTCTGGTTTCCCCATCTTTCTCCTCTGCCGACGGCTTTCCTCCATGTTTCCTCACCATGGCCACAGGACGAAAGCTCCTGTTATAACACAGCCACACCTGTTTATTCTTTCCCCTTTGCACCTCACAAGTCTAACAGGCGCCCATCTTGGCTAACGCCCATTTCTTGCTCTGGGCTCTGGCCTCGTCCAGTTCACTCTATGGGTCTCATCTTACGGTTCCTGTGGACTGGCTCTTCACACACACACATATACTCAGTGTCTTCATCTAAATAAAGCAAAAGCCAAGCTCCCCTGGGCCTGGACCCACTACACACCCCCCCTTCCATTCTTCACGCTCCCTTCACCAGAAGCATCTCTAGGACGGTCCAGTCATCCTCCTTCACCCTGTTTCAGCCTGGGTCCTAGCCTCATAAACAAGGGAACTGCTCCCACCACGGTCTCTTACGATTTCTACTAAATCTCACTGGCATTCAGTATTTATTTATCTCGTTTGTTTGGTGACATATGATAGCATTTTCTATTCCTCCCCTTTTAAAAAGAAACACTGCCTTCCCCAGTGCTTGAACTTTGATTTTTTTTTTTTTTTGATACAGAGTCTCCTTATGTAGCCTAGGCTAACCCTGAACTTGAATTCTTCCTGCCTTCGACTCCCAAAAGCTGAGATTAAGGAATATAGCACCACACTAGCTTTTTACTCTTTTTTCGAACTGCCCTGCCCCCTGACCAGTTGGCGTCTGTGATAACCGGTCCACCTTTAAGTGTGTGTCTGGATGTTTCTCCCTAATCTCTACTATTTGCTGGCATTTTATTGTCCCAGCCCCTCTCTGGGATTCCGTAAGAGTTCCTGGGGTTCGGCTGTCTGGCACCTTGCCTTATCATCATTGTGCCTTCCTCCTCTCTACCTGGATGACTTATGCCACCAGGGTCATGGGCTTTCATCTCTGTGCCTCGGAATACATCCCCTGAGCTCTAGACGCCTATCTCTGTCTACTGCTTAGCTCCACTGGGATATTAATGTCCACCTCAAGTCAGGATGCCCTAATGTAAATGTACACCTTGCTTTGACCTGTTCTCCACCCCTCTGCATGCCAGTGGTAATCCTTATATACACTCGGCTATTTTAGTCAGAGGCAGAATCTTTCTGAGGTCTTTAGATTGACTCCAGACTGCCTTCAAGGGAGCATCCTAAAATACAAACCTCATCACAGCACCCCCTTTAGTGGCATCTTTCCCCGGGGCCTGGGGTTCTGGTGCCAGGTGCACAGGTTCACATGCATGGCCTTTCTGGAGCTGCTCACACCCGTGCTTCTCTCTGCTTTCTCGGCACCCACTGTGCTGAAGTCCAGTGTGCACACTCTCCCCAGGCCTTGCGGCATTTCCCCCTTTCCTTGGAGAGCTACCACTCACTGCCTCCTTCATGTCCATCTCTTACTGTACAGATCAGCTCAGACTTCATCTTGTCTAGAAAAGCTTCCATGAACATCTCAGACCAGTTCAGGAGTTCTCTGAGCTCACGCACACCACCAGAGGCCCTGGCACGCCCATGAGCGCTTGCACTCACCTGTGTCTCCAGCACACTGATATTTGCTGACCAGAATCTGTTGCCATCCTGTAGTCCTCACATATTGTTCAACTGAGGTACGTGTATACACAACAACCCACCACGACAGAGAGCTGGGGCTGGAGATGGAGCGGGGTAAGAGTGAGTCCTGCTCTTCCAGAGGACCCAAGTTCAGTTTCTAGGACTCACAATGGCCAACCCCAGGGGGAATGAGTTCTTCTGGCCTCGGATGGCACCCATACTCAAATGGCACATGCTCACACTGATAGACATATACACATAAATAAAGCTAAAACATTACCTAAGCTTATTTTTCAATTATTTCCATGCTTAGTAGTTGTGAGGATGTGGTTCCAGAGAGTGTCATACAAAGCTCTGACTGCCTGGGTGATGGTGATGCTGTGTAGCTTGAGGTGTTGGCTGCAGGGCAAGCACGCTGGATGTGAAGAGTGTGGAATGCCCCTGCCCTGCCCCAGTCCAGTGCAAACAGGTGCTGTTCCACCTCACGCCTACTCCCCTACCCCATCTTCCAGCTCAGTGTAGCAAGATAGCCTTCACCAAAGGTGAGGACCTAGTCACCACGGTTCTACCAGCAAACTTGCTTGTTCACTTAAGGAACTTTTTATTTGGCTTAGGACTGAAGTATTTAATAAGTAGAATGTTCTAGATCTAGAATTAAATGCCTTGGCCTACAGCCATGTTTCATTAAAATAGCTGCTTTTTTCCTCTGAGGAATTAATGAGCAGAGAGGCCATTTTTGTTTTTTGGTTTTTTTCTGAGTTAATAGGGAAAGTTATTAAACACAACAAATCTACCCATTTCTACCTTTTCCAATCTGTTTGAAGGAAAGAAGTCAATGTTGGGGGTTCAGCCTTTACGCCCTACACACCTCCCAGTTACAGCCTCTTCCGGTCTCTCCTGCTCTCCCACTAGAAGTGCCCCGGCAAGCGGCTTTTCTCATTCTTTCCATATTCTTTTTTCACTTTTCTCTCTAAAACTCGTTACTGTCATTGTTTAATCCCTTTGCAGTGCTGGTGGTTGAAGCAAGGGCCTATGTGTACTACGGGTTTTACCCCTGAGCCACACAGCCCTGGCCTGTTTCTCCAGTGCTTCAGACACTTCTCTGTCCCTCCCACGGCTTCTCTTCATTCACTCATCCTCATGCTGAACTCTCTCTCCATTTTGTCCCTTCCCCTCTCAGGGCTTCTGTGATCACCCAGAACCCCTGTCCTGGATCTCAAGCAGGAGCCGCACAGACACCACAGACAGCAGGCATAAAGTGGAGTCCTTAAGAATTTCTGCCTCAGTTTGCAAATGGCCATACAGACTGGTGTGCACCATCAACTTCAGGATTTGTTAAGAGACAGACACTATGCTATATAGGTTTGCAAGCATTTTCTTACTTAATTCCCCCAACAAGCTAAAAGGCGGGTATTTATCAACTCCAGTTTGCAGGACAGAAAGGTAAAGTGATTTGCTCAGGTCGCACAAGTGTGGAGCCTCATTCTTGACTCTGCTCTACTAATGCTGCAACCACAGCCCACAGAAGGAAAATGTCAAACTTCTCACTAGGGCACCTTCCTGCTTTTAAATAGGGAGAGAACAGTAAGCCAAAGGGCAGAAACGTACACTAGTTGTCTGATGTGTTACCTCTACAATTCCCAAGGGCCTGCTGCCAGGACTGAGGAGGAGTGTCCCACTTCAGCCTCCATCCAGCCCTGAAGAACAGGCTGTCTCGGCTTAAGCAGCTTTCAGCTCAGGGTAAACCTACTCCAGCTGGGCCCCTGGACAGCTACCCTGTGCAAGCTTCATCAGTGTTCTTAGCAATCAATAAACCACCTGTAGGAGTGAACTCCCCGGATGCAGAAACTCTTCTCAAAGTACCAAAGGAGTCAGACAGACAACTTACATTTCGCACAGAAGGATTCAGCAGAGGTCCTCTAAGAGACAGATTTTTCAGGAAGCTACTGATGGACTGAAAATCATTTCATTGGTTGGACATTTCAGATATACAGTGGATTGTGATGATGGACAGCCTGGGTTTTACTAAAAGCTGGGGCTGGTGAGATGGCTCCATGGTTAAGAGTGACGACTGCTCTTAGGCCTAGTCCCTAGCACCCAAGTGTGGCTCACAGTTCCAGGGGCTCCAACCCTCCCCCCCCATCTCCTCACTGCACGTGCTGTGCATGCACATACTCAGGCACACACAAGCACACATAAAGTAAAATCAGTGGTTTGGTTTTTTTTTTAAGTATTAAAAGGCGGTAGCTGCTAAATCTTGCAAGTTCTTCTCTCTCACTTTACAGACAGAACCCCAGAATTTGGTTCTCTTCTTTTACATCACGTGTATAAAAGAATACTTTTATTATCCTTTGTTGTGGACACACAGCTAACAGAGTTGATCTACAGCATCAGAGTTTCATTGTGAACAGCGTTTAATAGAGGATCTTCGGAGTCCGGAAACATCGCTCACATTGGCTTCTAACGGAAAATTCTGTGATGGTCTAGGATCGTATGTTAGCTGCTTACTCCACCTATGTATTTGGTAGTGAAATTTTTCAAAATAAAACAGCCATTTCTTAAAGGATTATTTTTTAAGGCGTATTATACACATAGCATGTGCTTTGTAATGACAGAGTAAACCAACATAGAGAAGAGACGAAAACCTTCATGTGTCCATCTTAGAGTGACCCCTAAGCTCAGAACAAGTCCCCAGGTCAGCTAGGCAAGTGATGGAGCCACAAAAACATTGCTGGAGAGCAGGAATGGAGTGGTAGACTCCATCAGGACAGGCCCAGGAGGAATGGGGTCACAGAAGAGCAGGCAGTGCAGGCAGGGCACCACCATTCCCTGGCTCCTGCTTCCACCTGCTGGCACAGGAGAGGAACTGTTTGTAGCCTGGGTAAAATCTGCTGGCAACACTAGAAATAACCACGAAAACATTGGGTTTGAAAGTTCTCTTGTCAAGATAACATAGCAAACATCACAAAACAAACACAACCCCAATGCTGGCATTCACTTTGAGAAGCCTGATAAACCCAAAGGTACGGTCACATTTTTCTGTTAGTTTGTTAGTGATGGGGAGACAGTGTTTGGATCTACAGCCCGGGTGAAATCCTCCTGCCTCACACAGTACTATGGTTACAGACGTGCGACCTCATGCCCAGCTACATCATCTTCTGTCATTGGGCATTCGATTATGAGGACAACTGTCTATCACATTCTCTGACTAGAATGAGTACTGTAACTTTTTGAAGTGTTAGGGACTGAACTGAGGCCTCTGTATGCTAGGCAAGCTCTCCATCCCTGAGCTGTGCCTCGAGCCAGTCTTGGTCTGCCCCCAACTCCATCCCCCCTTGGTCTTTGATAGTAAAAATACTGTGAAAACACTTTCCCCTACTGTGCCAGAGTGTGCAACTTCCTTTTTTGGAAGGACTTACAAGTGGAACACAGTACACAAATGTTCCCATAGAAATAAACAAGGGCAGATTTCAATCCCTTCTTTTAAAAGTTGATTTTGACTTTTTAATAGGTGATAGTTTACTAATAATATTAGTTTGGATTTGTAATTTAATAGAAAAATTTGCTTCTAAACTTCATTAAATAAATGAAAAGATTCTTTGAAAGTATCTTTTCTAGAAATCATGAGAATAAAAAAAGGTTAGAAGCTGCTTATGGTCATATAAAAGACTATGAGATGCAAGAAAATATGTGGACAGTTGTTTGAAAAAGATAACTTTCATATTAGTTCATATTCCAAAATTATAATAAACTAAACAGAAAAAGCTCAGGTTCTAAGAAACAAGTAACAAGGCAATGGCCTGATTTTCCCTGATTTTGTGTATGATACAGTCTTGATCACATGCTCTAGACACTTAATGTAAACAAACATGAAAAGATTTCTATGCTCACATTCAGTAAGTGGCCCAAGAGAAGGTGGCCTAGACCACGGAGCGCCAGAGCAAGCACAGGTTTTCTAGTAAAAAGTCCCTTACTAATTTATCAGGCAAGGCCTGGCCCCAGGGACATGCAGCCTACTTCAGGAAAGCCATTCCGAATGAATGAATTGGCGCTGGCACATTTAACTGGCATTTGGGGTGTACTTTTCAGAACTGAAATCCTTCGTAATTACTCGGGAGACTAATTCTCCTCTTCCTGTGCATTACTTACGGTTGGATGCTTTTTTGAATGTGTCTTCTATGCATAAGTGTTTGATTGATGAATGGTGATGCTTTTTAATATGGATTCAATTGTTAATAAATGTTGTTTTCACATGTGACAATGGCAGTGTGGTTATGTGGTTTTGAAAAGCTATTTTCTTTCTTGGTGCTACAGACCAAAACAGTTATGCCGAAAATTAAATAGTGGTGGATAGGCTTAAAAAGCGCCCGGGGAGGAAGTGGTATGAAGGAGCTGGGCCAGAGCTGACAGTCTTGACGCATGGTGGGGAGGTATATTACATTATTTATCATTGAAAATTCATGCAAAGAACTTGTTTTCTTTTTCTTTTTATCTGAGTACTTTTTATGAGTTGAGCATTTCATACCTGCATACAATGCAGACACCTCAATAAAAAGCTTTATTACATTTAAACGTATTTAGTCTACAGCCATGCTATCCTGAACACGCTCAATCTCATCTTAAATAGATGCAATAATTATTCATGTTCCTAGCTCTAGCTGCTATTTTAAACTTAGGTGATCAGAAAAATGTATGAACTCTAAATTAGCATACTCAAACAGACTAGATGCTCTAAGGCATAATTGGGGAGACCCCCAAGGAGTAAAAAAGGACACACTGAGAAGACAGAAATGGTCAGCAAGTAAAGACCCACAGCTCACAATGACGAGGGCTCCCAGCAACCAGCTGGCTCAAATCCTTTGCTTTAGGATGCTGGCCAGTAACGCCAGGTCTCAGTAACCCTCAGCCCAGACTGGAGCATTTTTTCTCTTGCTACAGGGAGAGTGTAAGCATATCAAAAACAGACTGTTAGGAAGACTCAAGTAATATTGACAGTCTTTAAGCTTGAGGAGGGTGACTTGTGAGTGTGGCAGAGAACACGCAGGCTACTTCATTTAGGTACCAACTTCTCTTGCTAATGCTTCTGCATGGCTAACCCCTGCTGTTAACAGGAACAACGACGTCAAAGATTCATGTAGCACGCATTATAAAAGCCTTATATAAACTAACTGCAGCACCCCAGCACCACCGACACATTGCAACCTTTGCAGCTCCACTACTCTCTTTAAGATACCACAGCTATTGCCACAGTGGTCACCTGACATGTCTTCAGTGCCTGCTGCTTCTCACCTGTCATTTTTGGCAGACAGGCAGGGACACAATCAGAGGGCTGGTCCGGCACAGTGGCCCCTAGAAACCACCATCCTCATGTATGTAAATATGTGCCCAACAGTCAACACGGGCAATGAAGGAGTCATGACACCGTTCACATGGGCAATGAAGGAGTCATGGCACCGTTCATTTCTATAGTGCGTACAGAACCTAGGCAAACTAACCTTAATGATTTTAGATATCTTGATTGCGGATACTTCCTTAAAGCAGGGTAGAGAGTTTCCTGACCAATAAAAGATAAAAAGTAGCCTATAAAAAGAACCTTCCTAACAGATATGAAAGATGACTAATTACCCAACATGGCTCTTTTAGATTTGGAAGATGCACTGAGACCAAAGGAAAGAGCCTACTTGGATGAGTCCACAGCCATTTACTTCCTAGGTGCTTGTGCTAAGTGTTTCTATCCATCATCCCAATTACTTCTGGGTGCTCGTGCTAAGTGTTTCTATGTATCATCCCAATTACTTTTCACTCTGCAGATGAAAAGACGAAGGTGGAAAATGCTGAGTTAACCATCAGTTAACCAAGACATGGTCAAGTGAGCAGCACATCTGTGTGCTGGGTAGTCTCATCCTAGGGCCTGAACTTTAGCCATTTACTAAGCTGACTCTCAGCCAGAACATTTCCCATTAGAACACCAAAACTGTGGAATCAGCAGCCCAGTCTGCTTCTACCACCTACAGCAGTACCATATGACAAGACACTGTGAGGGTGAGAGGAGGGTGACGTGGGAGATGAAGAGGTTTCTGGTTTGCACGCTCATGTCATAGTGCCAGTCACTAAGCTGAAATTCAGTACTAGGTTAGAATGGGACTTTCTTTCCCTCTAGGGATGGTGCTGTTGGGTAGGAAAACACAGGCTCTGAGAGCTGGGTGGTGGGTGGGAAGGCGCCTAAGTGCATTAACTTCCAGTGTATTTGGTTGGTGACGCCAGCAATGTCCAAGTGAGATGTATACTGGGCATCCGGAATGCAGGGGAAAATGAGCCCAGAGCTGAGCTATCTCTGCAGCACCCACTGGAGACCTTGTAATACCATGCTACAGAGCTTAAGCTTCTTGTGTGGGCATGGCAGCTCAGCCTGTACTCTCAGCACTTAGGAGGCTAGAGAGCCTGGGCTATCCAGTGAGTTCCAGGCTAGCCTGAGCTTCACAGTGATCCCTGTTTCCAGTAAGCAAACATGTAAGCAGAAAACCTTTAGTGAGGGCCTGAAAAGGAACTATACTCTCAATAAGCTCTCTGGTAGCTGATTTTGAAGGACAAAAGAGATGCCTCATCCACACCCCACACCCCCCCAGTAAATTACAGTAATCTGGATAAACAACATGAACTGAAAGGAGCAGTAATAGAAAAACATAGATTCAAGAAATATTCAAGTGAATTTTAAAAAGCAGAACTTTGTAAACGTTGAAACACTACAGTTTCTAGTTTGGGTGAGCTGGCAAGTGAGGTGGGCTTTGGGGAGTAACGACTAGGTAAGTTTGAGATGTGACTGTTTTATACTCAACTGCCGATGAAAGAGGGGTGTACAAGTGTGCTGGCTTTAAAATTTTTTATCTATTTTTTAAATGTATTAATTTTTATTTTATGTGCATTGGTGATTGCCTGCATGTATGTCTGTGTGAGAGTATCAGATCTTGGAGTTACAGACAGCTGTAAATTGCCATGTGGGTGCTGGGACTTGAACCTGGGTACTCTGGAAGAGTAGTCAGTGCTCGCAACCACTGATCTATCTGTCCAGTCCCCTTATCTTTTATTAATGTGTATGAGAGTGTATGTGTGCCTGTATGCGAGTGTATGTATGTATGTGTGTGTGTGGTGAGTATGTGTATACGTGCCTGTGTGTGTGTGCCTATATGTGAGTGTATGTATGTATGTATGTCGTGTATATGTATGTACGTGCCTGTGTGTGGTGTGTATGTCTGTTTGTGAGTGTATGTGTGCCTGTATGTGAGTGTATGTATGTATGTATGTATATGTGTATGTATGTATGTGAGTGTATGTGTGCCTGTATGTGAGTGTATGTATGTATGTATGTATAGTGCGTGCCTGTGTGGTGTGTATGTCTGTATGTGAGTGTATGCATGTGTGTATGTGTGTGCGTGTGTGAATGCAGGTGTTTGGCAGTAGGTGCTTTCTTTCTACCATGAGTTCTGGAGTCTGAATTCAGGCCAAGCTTGGCGACAAGCACTTTTGTCTTGCTGGCGAAACTGTAGTGATGAGGAGCTGGAGACAGCTGGAGCTGGGGAGTAGCAGAGAGAAGCACTACCGCCTGGAGATGCACAATTCTCTGACAGGACTGTGTCATCAATGCAGAGTTCCTCTTGCTATGATCAAGTACTAAAGCAGAAGCAACTTACGGCTTCTTTGGGGCTTACAGTCAAGGGAATGCAGCCCATCGTGGCCTGGTAGGTGTGTCAGCAGAGGCATGGCATGACTGGTCACACTGCATCGAATCAGCAAGCACAGTGCTCAGGAAGCAGGGCCAGGTTATAAAACCCCAACAGAACTCCTCCAATGCTTCTTCCAGCAAGGCTTTACCTCCTAAAGAGCCCACGACTCTCTAAAATAGTGCCTTAGCTGTGTCCAAACACAGGAACACACGGGGAACCTTCTACATTCAGATCCTATGTGTGCAGCAACAGAGGACTCTGGCCAAGTAGAGGAAAAGAACTGATGGAGGGAGGGAGGGAGGGTTCCAGAGGGATGTGGTGTGGAAGCTGGAGTGTGTACATAGGTTATAGGATGGAAGTCAGCAGGGAGACGCACAGAAAGGGTGAGAACAGGAACCTGAGACAATCCATCACTTGAGGCTCAGGTCATAGGAAAGGGTGCTGGGGAAGACTGCTCAGCAGCAAGGACAGTGATGAACTTAACGGCTCTGGAATGACATGTGCTATCACACGGAGATCAACCGGCTCAGGCTGGAAATTGTTCCATTAGATGACTGACAGCCCAAACTTGGTATCACCTGATCACTGACTTTCCTGCCTTGTTCTTGGCAGCCACATCAGTCTTCCAATTGCAAAGTACACATGAGTTTAAGAGCTTTTCCTGGGTGCTGTTTGTGCTATCCTGCTCTTAGTAGGTAGTTTATTTAGCAGAAAAGACCTCACAATTAACACTGTTTGCAATCTCATTATCAGACTGGTGTTCCAATGAGAAGCGATCTAGAACTCTGATCCTCTGATCCTTCATTTTCCCTCTTAAAACTTCTCCTCAGCAAGTCCTCCAGGTCCTCTCCCTCCTCACTGATACAGCCCTGTAGCTTCTTTCCTAGGTGGAGGTGATGGAACCCAGAGCCTTGCCCATGTTAAGCACTGTTCTACCACTAAGCCCCCTTCAGTATCTCATCAGGTACGTAATTACCCAGGCGCTAGCACTCCTCTTCCTCTGCCTTGGGTGTAAGGGGCTGCAGTAAGTTACAATGCTTGCTCTTGGGTGTAAGGGGCTGCAGTAAGTTACAATGCTTGCTCTTGGGTGTAAGGGGCTGCAGTAAGTTACAATGCTTGCTCTTGGGTGTAAGGGGCTGCAGTAAGTTACAATGCTTGCGGTCAAACACTGCGCTACATTTTCAATACAGTAACCCCTCCCGTCTTTACAGAGATTGTAGGAGGCATTCACTCTTCACTCCATGTCTCACTCATCGTGGAGAGACAGCATGACTGAAACCTCCATGGACCTTAGGACCTGCACAGCACATTCCTTCTGCCAGCTGAGTTTTCTGAGTTCTGAGCAGCCCTCGCCTTCTTACCCACTGTGCTATTTTTAAGTTCTGGTAAACAAGAGATTAGAGAACATTGGTCTCTCCACATCCAAATCCCATGTCCTTCAAAGCCCAGCTGCAACACATAAATCACGTCCTTGTCCCTATTTCTATCTTGGCGTGACCTCTCTCCCTCAAACTGCCATATCAATTTCTCTACTACTATCTAAGGGATTTATCATCTTCACATTTATACTCCAATATTTAAGTATGTTATTTTTTACCATTACTATACCGAGTTTCCTTTGCCATTTAACAAGCAAAACATAAGCAAGGTAAGAATTAGCTCTGGCTGGAGAGATGACTCGGCAGTTAAGAGCACTGGCTGCTCTTCCAGAGGACCTGGGTTCAATTCCCAGCATCCACATAGCAGCTCACAGCTCTTTAACTCTAGTTCCAGGGGATCCAACACCCTCACAGAGACATACATGTAGGCAGGCAAAACATCAGTGCACATGAAATAAAAATAATGAATTATAAAAAGTCTGCTTGCACACTTACCACACAGTATCCCTTAGGCTGCTATCCACGGCATTGCTCACTTTCAGCTACATTATGGGTCTGCATGAGACATCTCTCTCTGAAAGTGTTTAGAAAAAAGTGCTTCTAATAATTCTGTTTATTAAAAGATTCGTGTTATTGTTTAAATTTATGTGCATGTATACATGCCACTTGTATGCAGATGCCCTTAGAGGCCAGAAGAGAGTATCAGATCTCTGAAGCTAAATTTACAAGTTGTTGTGAGCCACTGAAGGTGGGTGCTGGGAACAGAACTCCAATCTTCTGGAAGAGTAGCAAGGGCTCTTAACCACTGGGCCTTCTCTCTAGTTTTTCTTTGCCCTAAATGCCAGACAGTCCATAGTAGAACACTAGACTGGCCAATGCTCTTTCAATTATTTTTTTGTCTTTAATAGTTTTCTTCTTTTACCTCTGTACATTTATTCATTTCTTTTTCAAGACAAGATCTTGGTACGTAGCCCAGGCTAGCCCCCAATGTGTAGAAATCCTTCTACTTCAGTTTTCTGAATTCTGAGATTATATGTATATGCCAATATACCTGGCTATTATTTCATTCATTTTCCTGTATAATTTTAAGTCAGTAATCACAAGTGCAGTTTGATAGTAGATATATTCGAGAAGAACCAATTTCAGTAAGTAAATAATGCCAATCTGTTTCCAGAAAGGGCCCATGTGCACTGTGCCTTGCACATGTTACGGTTTACAGAACAAGAGAATGAAGTTCTGGAGTGCACACACAGGTTGTGACCAGCCACATTCCACCATCCACCACCTCTGAACTTTACAGCACTTCAGGGTTGGTAAGAGGCATTTCTGATGAGCAGTTCCACATCTTTCTGACTAGTGCCTGTTATATTCCAGCTCAGCTTTTCATGCTTCTCTTCTTTTCAGCCAAGTCCAGGCTGTTAGGTGGGTATAGTGTTTTGGGCACAAGAGCTGGATTTAATACAGCAGGTATGAGATATGTTCTAGATATGACCTCATCATCATGGTGTCCTTGGGCTGAGTACTTTTCTCACCACATAGGTGAAACTGCATGCCATTACTTCTTAGTTTGACCAACTAGAATCTGCCTCTCCCAGGAAAATGCCCTGTTCACAGACATGTGTGTTCTCAATCTCAAGTACCTCTCGAGTCATAAATGTCCAGAGAGTCTAGCTCCCCTGCATAAGTTGACCCCAGGCCCATCCAAAAGAGACTTGCCTTCTGCTCCTTCTCAGCGTGGTTGCTTCTGACCCAGTATTTCACAGGCTGGCACTACTTCCGTATCTAGGCCAACAGATTTAGACAAGCTCTACTTCTGGAGAACCATTCATTACACTAGTGCTTGACGGAGACTAGTGCTTTACAGAGCTATCAACTGGGTCTGTAAGGGACTAGGTGACTCTGAGTGCCTCCAGTGATGACTGCACAATATGACAAAGTTCTCACTTCTCACTTATGGCTTCATCTCTGCCTTGTGCCCACCCCAGTATATACCCAAGATTCCTCTGTATCTGTTGCTTGAGCAAGCCACCAAAAGCTATCTGACTACTGCATATTACTACACTCAGTATTTATAATTGTATAACTAGATTTCCATTGGCTAATTAATACTTACACATAGTAATTTCCTTTAGCAACTGGCATTTTGGTTAAAGAAATTTCAAACAGTTTAAAATATCCACTTCCTACTCAAGATATACTCACTTATATCTAAATTGTCAATACCATTTCCCAAATCTAGGTGTGTACTTATTAGATATTAGCAGAGAATACTGAATCTTCAGTTACTCTTACTGATGCTACCTTTTCACTTATTCACTCAATGACAACATTTATTCAGCACCTACTATGTTATAATACCATGCTAAATGTTAGATATATCAAAGCAGACAACAGAAAGCTGGGTTCCTGATCTCAGAAACTGTCAACTATTTTAAGCAATGCTTGGGCTAGTGAAGTCCTTACAGGATTCAGAGGAACTGAATTTAGCAGTGGTCAAGTAAATTCACCCAAAGCAGTGCGAGCTAAGCTGAGACTCACAGCGTGTCTCATTATCTATCTTAGAGATCTATTTATTCCTTGACTCCTATGAGTAAAGTGAGGGCAGAGATAGTTTCTGCCTTGTCTAAAGTTTTTCCTCAGAGTTTAGCTCAGTAACACATTCCAATGAACCATGTTATACACAGATCTTTTGAATGCTGTAAACAAGTGACAGGTAGCATTTATAGAACACATACTGACTATACAAACAGCTTACACCGAATATAAAAATAGTACACCAAAGCAGAGTGTGGTGACACATGCCTGTAATACACATAGTGAGATTTTTCAGAATGAAAGGAAGAAGGAAAGGAAAGAAGGAAAGAAAGAAAAGTTCAAGAAGCAAACAGGTAAAAGATATTCTGATGGTTAATCTTGGTTGTCAATTGGACTACATCTGGAATTAACTAAAAACCCAAGCAGCTGGGCACATCTGTGAGGACTTTTCTTGACTAGATCATTTGAGGTAGGAAAACCCACCCTAACTCCAGATCTTCTGCAGTAAGAAGACCTACCCTAAGTTTGGGCTACACCTTCTCACAGTCTATATGAAGGATACGAGAGAAAGAAGCTTTTGCTCTGCCTGCTCACCCTTATTCTCATTGGCTAGCTCATCGACCTGCTGTTGACGCATTCCTTCATTGGTGTTATAGCCTACTTCTTTGGATTCAGGTGTATACTGAAGACCAGCTGACATACATATCCAGCATCTTGTATCAAATAACTTGGATTCTTGGACTTTCCATTGGGAGAGCCCTGTTAAACATGCTGGACTGGAGCCTGTAAGCCACTCTAATAAATCCACTTTATATAAATATCCTGTCCCCTTAGATAACTTTGACTAATACAGAGATGAACAGGCATGCTGTAGGAATGACAAACTATGCTAAGACTCAACAATAAATGTACATCTGTGACAAGCGTGTCCATTCACAAGTACTGCACCAGCAAAAGCCTTCACCGACAAACACCTAGAGTTGTTTAGAACTAACTAGTGGCTATGGCAGACCAGTGGCTACTCATGAACAGTGTGTGGGGAGAAGAGAGAATTAAAATAATCACTTTAGAAAAGAGTATCAGTTGAAAAAGTTGGGAATACACACACACACACACACACCCCTTAGCAAAAAAAAAAGGCAATAACCTAAAGACCCAAGAGCAAGAAAATGGATAAACTTTGGAAGTGTCACACAACCAAAGATTCCCAGCGGTGGAAATGATAAAAATGAACTGTGGCCACATGACTAGTTTCACCAAGTAAACCGAAATCATAGGTAGCCTGGACAACATGCATTTTGAGAACATGTATGAAGGGGGTGACAAAAGGAGAGCGTGGGCAGTGGTTACCTCAGGGTATATAAGGGACATGGATGAAGAGAGGCAGGGGAGGGACTTAAACATACTCTAACACGCTTCTGTACTTACGGGCACATCTTTCTTTTTTCTTTGAGATAGGGTCTCTCTATGCAGTCCTGGCTGTCCTTTAACTTGATATGTAGATAAGGTTGTCCTGAAAGTCCCAGAGATCCACCTGTCTCTGCTGGTGGAATTAGAGGCTTTGGTTCATCTGGAACAGTTCCCTCAGAGGCCAGAAAAAGGTGTTAGATTGCCTGGAGCTGAGTTTAAGGGTTCATGGCTTGCTGGAAGTGCAGGGAACTGAACTTGGGTCCTCTCTAAGCACAGAATCTGTTCTTAACCACTGAGCTATCGCTCTAGTTTTAGCTTCCAAGCTTTTGACTTAAGTAAATGGTTACATCAGGGTAAAAAAGAGCAGCAAAAGATCAAGTCTACAGGGGAAAGCTGTAAAACTTTGTCTCAAAAAACCAATAAATGAACAAATGCAAAAACAAGCAAACAAACAGAATCTAACTATGCAGTCCTGAGAGTATGGGTACTATGAATTTTTAGAAAGTAGGATTCACCAGAAAATTGCGGTTATTTTAGTCTCTGCAGCTCTTCCCAGAATGCAGAGCAAATATTGTTCCTCTTCATCTTTCCTTCAAATGGGATTTGCTCTCAAGGGTTGGAGAGATGACCCAATGGTCGAGAGCACTGGCTGTTCTTCCAGAGGTTGCAGCTCTATTCCCAGGACCACACAATGGCTCACTACCATCTGTAAGTTCAGTTTCATGGTATCTCTTTGGGCCTCCACAGGCACTGCACACATGTCTGCAGGTAAAGCACCCATACACATAAACAAAACCAAGTGTGGCTTGAAATATTAGAGTTCCCATTTTAGCCAAGTGGGAGGAATTGATAACCTCAGAGCAGGTGGAGACAGGTGCTTCTAAGTCCGCTGTGTAAATCAGAAACATGGTTTTGTAATTTTGAGATTCTTTTCTACTTTGTACAGACTCTCTATTGATTTCTTTAGGTTTTAATAAGTGATTGAAAGTCTCAAAGTACCAGTCTTCAAGCCAGTTATGGTAGTATCCTCCTGTAACCCCAGCATGCACCAGGCAGAGGCAAAGGCTTCGTGCAGTAGGCAGGGGTGGGGGCCGGGGCAGCAGGAGGTATGTGGCAAATTTGAGGCCAGACTGGTCTTTATAGTGAAACTCTTGTTAAAAAGAAAAAAAAAAAGTCAGCCATTACAATAAATGATGTAAATGTATAAAGCAAAAGATAAAAGCAGGGGGCTGGAGAGATGGCTGGGGAGTTAAGAGCACTTGCTGATCTTCCTAAGGACCCAAGTTCAGATCCTAGCACCCACAGTGGGCAGCTGACAACCTCCTGTACATCTGTCTAGATCTGGGATATCTGACACTCTCCTCTGTCCTCAAGTGTACCACCCCATATGGCATATACAACACACATACATACACATAAGGAAGTAACAAACCTTTCTAAGTCAAAAGTATTAGAGAAGTTGTACCTGATCTGAAGATCTCACTGTCTTGGAGTGGAGAAGGGCTGTCTAGGCATGGGACTGAAGACGGGAGTCCTAACGAAAAGGAACGCCAAACTGATCCATTCAAAGCTTACATTTTTGTAGCGCAAAGGCAAAAATGGAAAAGGCAGGAATAATCCACCTCAAAGTTCACAGTAAAGAAATACTGAAATATCTACCAGGTCTTGACAGCCCCAATTCAAAAGCTTTCCAAATAAAGAACTGTCAACTCACAGACATAACATAAAGATAATAAATAATGTTCACTGAGATGCTGTTATATGACAGAGCAGTTGTGGTGGCCTCCGTAGGCTCACGGATTTGAATGCTTGTTCACCAGGGAGCGGCAGTATTTGAAAGGACTAGGAGGGGTAGCCTTGTTACACAGGAGAGGATCTTGGGAGAGAGAAGGAAGGAAGATGGCAGTGGATGTGAACTGGCGTGGCGCTGCTGATGATTATGTTATCATAAAGGTTAGAAGTTTGGAATAAGTTGTCTAATCTAGGTGGGCAGCTTTTATCATTATCAGTTGGCTCTGAAATTATTGTATTGGCATCTTGTAAACTGTGTTTTTATTGATACATAAATCTGATTGGTTAACTATATGCTTAAGAGTTTTGAGTCTACTGGGTAACTGGGTGTTGAGATGGCTGACCGTGGGGCAGGCAGTCACAGTATGAGCCTGGCGGCAGAGATCCGCCAAGGGACTCAGCTCTGGAGAGTTGGCAGGCTGAGAGAGTGAGATTTCCCAGAGGGAGAACTGCTATGGTCCACCAGTTGCCAGCATGAGCGCAAGAACGTGCCGGGTCACTTTTTTTAATATTTCCCACTACAGCTCCCCTCCATGATGACTAAATCCCAGCACTGTAACCCAGTCCCAATTTGCTTTCCTTTATAAGAGTTGCCACAGTCACCACGTCTCTTCCCAGCAACAGAACCCTGGCTAAGACAGCGGTAGACTCAGTGTTTCCACTCTAGAGGCATCCATGTGTCCAGGATGTGAGTTCGATGACTTCCAATCAAGAGACAGAGTCCCTTCCCTTTTCCTTGAGTCTGCTCTGGCCTTGGGACTTGCTTTAGCTAACACAACATGGCAGAGTTGGCAGTGTCCCATTAACTCAAGCCTTGCATATGTCAACTCTCAGGGAGCCCTGCTGGATGAGAGATGATACCAGCAAGAGGCAGATACCCCAGCAGCAGCTATCTTACCTCCATCATGTAACAATCACTAGAGTTCTCTACTCAGCACAGGCCTGACGGTTAGGTATACAAAGACCAGAAAAACTGCCCAACCACTGCAAAGGTTAGCTCACAGTAATACGCACTGTAGTTGGTAGAAAGTTAATTACAAAGAACTACTGCGGCAACAGGAACCCCTCTGGCCAGGTAATTTTCAAAGTGCCTTCTATTTCTCATCTCTGAATCTTAAACATGGATATATTTTCTTTGTCCTATCTCCTGCTCACAGCCTGAGGTTGACGCCACCCTAGTCATAACAGACTCCTTCACTGTCTCCAGCACACATCTCTGCTTTGGCCTTTTCATTCTCCCGTGCTTAGAATGCTCAGCTCCTGGTAGTTCCATAGCACAATTCCCCATTTCTCTTGGATCACTGATCAAATGTCACCCTCTGTCTGGGCCTTGCCTGTTCATTATCTACAATTTCATTCCTACAATACCAGATATCCCCCTTTGCTGCTATAAAAATAGCAAAACATGGTTTTCTTTTTTAAAATCTAATATGCTACTTTTTTTTTTTTTTTTTTTTTACCTATATGGCAAATCCTCCAATGTAAGATTTCTGTCTATTCTGTTCACTCCTGTGTTCTTAGACACAGAAGATTACAAAATTGATACACCCTCAACGTTTTGATGAGTGTAGATACTGTCCAGCCAGCAGTCCACTTACTGACGAGGAGACAGTCACAGGTAACTACTTTAGCTTAAGATCAGTGCTGGTCAGGGACGGAGCCAACATTTAAACTCAGGCCTGCTGGACCCAGACTCCAAAACACTAGACCTGCGCTTTGCAACGCACACTGACATGTGAACCCCGCCCAATGCATGCTCACTCCCTTAGCTCTTTAATAGCTGTCTCTTCTCACAAAGTTCTGTGCTTTGTCTGAACCAAAACATTATATTAGAGTTTGAAAATGGAAATCAGCAGTGAAAAGATTTCACAACAAAAAATCCCATTTTTAACTTTTTTATAGTCTGTTTTGGACAAATAATCTTAGTTTAGCTTTTTGATATTTTTTCCTTTCTTTCTTTCTTACTTTTTTTTTTTTTTAAGATTTATTTATTTTATGTATGTAAGTACACTGTTGCTGTCTTCATACACACCAGAAGAAGGCATCAGATCTCATTACAGATGATTGTGAGCCACCATGTGGTTGCTGGGAATTGAACTCAGGACCTCTGGAAGAGCAGTCCGTGCTCTTAACCACTGAGCCATCTCTGCAGCCCTTCAAATCATTTCTTTATTGCACAATCCCCCCCCCCCCCGGTACTACTGTCCTAAGACTGTGGAGATTAATATGTGCTGGACTTAGGAGTGCAATCTCAATTTTACTTAATTACGATTAGACATGTAAAAACTACTGCATTTATAAATAACTGTGCATTGACTTTCTAAGATTTTTTTATATGATTAACTTCTTACCAGAAAACAAATTATTTTTTCTGTTTCTATACCACAGTCCTGAACTTGTCAAGAAATTATAGTCATCTAATAAATCACCATAGAAATATAAGAAAATACAAATTATATAGTAGGAGAAGTTTCTACTTACTGAATTGGTAAGGATAAAAAAATACTTAAATGCTGAGGTATTAGTGAAAGTGTATATATTTTGATGGATTGTTATAACTTGAATTTTTTTTCCTGTGTGGTGTATAAAGGTGTTTGTATATATACTCTTGTGCTTATGGAGGCCAGAGGCCAATGTTGGGCTTTTGTTTTGTTTTGTTTTGTTTTGTTTGTTTTTTTCGAGAATGTTGGACTCCTTTTCTGTTGATCTCTCACTGAACCTGACTCTTACTAATCCAGCTAGACTGGCTGGCTACAAAGCTCTGTAGACCCACCTATTCCCTGAGTTTAGCCTTTACATAAGTGGAATGTGCCAAGTCCTGCATGGCCACTGTGGAACAGTCAGTGTGACAGTTTTTGCCCTTGGAGCATAGCCAGCAGGGCATAGGCCTCCACGAGTGCTGACAGTTATTGTGGGCATGATTGTTTGTATAATAATGTATATAATTTACTTTATGTTCCTCCTTTGGGAAATATTCTCCCTGCCAATGTTAATTAAATTACTCCATGATAATTAGAAACAGCACAAGTCCAGGAGGTAAGAGTGTGTCTAATGTCCTTAGCAAAATGTGACCTTGAGGACAGAACTTAAGGCTGTAGGAAAGAACTCTGAAAACATGAGTTCAAGAATATATAATTTTTCAAGTATGCAAAATATAAGGATGCAATATAAATTGTATAAGGAGCTTCATGGACCTAAAAGAACAAAGGCAGCTGCACTATGAGCCAGCTTGTCAGAAAGATATTAAAAAGAGGATATAGATTTGGGGAGTGATCACAGGGCAAGATCCCACCCAGCTAAGTTTATTGTTTGTGCTTACAAAGTCAGGTAGATTCCTGAGTTCAAGGTCACCCTGGGTCAAAGCTAGTTTAGGCCCAGGCATGGCAGGAATGGTGACCTCAGAGCAGGTTCCCACCCAGCTAGCTTATTGTCTGTGCTTACAAAGGCAGGCAGATCTCTGAATCTATTGCTGTTAAAAAGAATGTACTGCTCTCTTCTAAAAATCAAGGGGCTAAGGTCATAAAATGCTGATTCATGGGATAATTAAAAGGGAACTGGGGGGGGTTCAATTGAATTGATATGCAAATAAAAGACTGGGCTTTGGTTTGCAAGAACTGATCTGTCTGGAGATCTCTGGAGAGCTGTCTTGAGCAGAACATAAGGCTGTCAACTTATACCACATCTCATTGACTTTGAGTCATTTCTTTCAAACACCCCTTCCTCAGAACCCCTCTCCAAGCCAAGGCTGGTCCTTGGCAGGAATGGATCAAGCTCAGCTCCTCACAAATGGCAAGCACTTTACTTTTTAAGCCATCTCTTCAGCCTTTAAATGTTTTTTAGAAAAGACTATGGTAAGGAACAAAGTCCTGAAAGTTATATATGCCCTTTGATTTACAAATTCTATTTTCCAAGAGCTTACATGAGGAAATTAAAGGTTTGAGAAAGATAAACTTATTAAGAACATTTAAGCTTGGCATGGTAGTGCATAAATGTAATCCTAACACAGTGGGATGCAAACAGCAAGTTGCTAAATGCTGTTTCAGGCCATCCTAGGCTACAGAGCAAATTTAAGGCTAGATTGAGTTACATAGTGAGACCCAGTCTGTCTGTCTGTTTCTCTCTCTCTCTCTCTCTCTCTCTCTCTCTCTCTCTCTCTCTCTCTCACACACACACACACACACACACACACACACACACACCCCCAAGGATAGGACACGTATCAAAGGACATAATGCAGTGTTAAGTGCTAGCATGACAGCAACTACAATCTACAATCTAACAGGGTTCTGCAACAATCTAACAGTTTCCTGGCCTGTTTATTCACAAGAAATAGAACCATACTCCCATCAACCATCCTACCTGCCAAGCTATCTTGGGAATAACATCTAGCTGCTCTGCCAATAGGAAAGAAAACATATACACTATCTCTGTCAAATAAAAACCTGGCCCAGATATGCCCAAGTGCCAGAGTAAATAGGAAAAAGGGAACAGAAGGCCTCCCATGTTATTAAATATCAACTTTTTGGGGAGGATAGAGTTTGAACAACAGATTCTATATTAGTCATTTAAGCCCAAAGTTAAACTTCTGTATATGATGACTGTCTTAGTCACTGTTGTACTGAAGAGACATCAAGACCAAGACAACTTTAATTGGGGGCTTTCTTACAGTTTCAGAGGTGTGGTCCATTATTATCATGGTGGTAGCCAGGTATAATGCTGAGAGCTATCCTGATCCAGAGGGGGGTGGGCAGGAGAGAGGCTGACTGGCATGGACTTTTGGAACCTCAAAGCCTACCCCCAGCAAGGCATTTCCTCCTACCAGGCCACACATACTCCAACAAGGCCACACTTCCTAATCCTTCTCAAACAGTGCCACTCCCTGACAACTAAATATTCAAATATGAGTCTATGGAGGCCATTCTTATTCAAACCACCATAGTGACTGTTATCTTTGTCTTCAAGTGACAGAAGAGTTGGTATACTTACAGTAGATTACTAATACTAACCACTACCCTTTCTTTGAGGCAGGGTCTCACTCTGAGACCCCGGATAGCCTGGAACTCACAATCTTCCTCCCTCACTCTATCACATGCTGAGATAACTGGCACATACCACCATACCTGGCATATTACCAACTTCTAAGAAGATAACAATTTTGTGGCTTTTTATATATTTATTTCTTTGCATGCATGAATGAAGAGTCTGGATACAATATATAAGCAGTTCTCCACATTTAGAGGACAAATAATAAGGTCACAGAATTGTACAATGGACCCTGAGACCAGGTCAAGGAGAACATGAGGTATAGAATCTTCCAAAATACTGAAGTTTATAATGTGATTTTTGCCTCAAAGACCTTTGTGGTGATAATGCAAAGCAATGGTGGATAAAACTGTTGCCATCTTTGCACTTAAAACTATTACTACTGGGGGCTAGAGAGATGGCTCAGCAGTTAAGAGCGCCGACAGCTCTTCCGAAGATTGTGAGTTCAAATCCCGGCAACCACATGATGGCTCACAACCATCCTTAATGAGATCTGACACCTTCTTCTGGGGTATCTGAAGACAGCTACAGCAAGCGGGCTAGAGCCAGCGGGCAAGAAGAAAAAAAGTGTCTGAAGACAGCTACAGTATACTTACATATATTAAATAAAATAAATCTTAAAAAAAAGAACTATTACTACCATTGGTAGACAAATTCAAGGTCTCACATTTATGTTAAAAAGAATCTCAGTTGCATTTTAGGATGCTCTTGTACTATATATTGTTTATTAAGTCTCAACCCTTCACTGTGGATGTATGGCCAGGCACATACATATCACTTCTGAAAAATGGTGTTCTAGAGGAACTGACTGCACAAATCACAGCATTTGTGAAAGTGAGTGGACTGTGAACCAAAAATTCCTTCCTTTCCCACTTTCTTTGCATGGAATACCCTTCAATTTTGTTTTAGAAATTAACCAATTTCTTTTTTTGATACTGGGTCTGGCAACATATCCAGGGCTGGCCTTCAACTCTTGATCCTATTGTCCATGTCTCTAACTCTCAGATTACAGGAATGTGTTGTTATACCTGATTATAATACTATTTTTAATGATAAAGAAATCAGAATTATTCTGCTTGTCCAGTCAGTGATAGTCTATGGGTTCAGTTCCAGCAAAACAAGAACTCCAGGTTTAGAATACTAGTAGGTGTGTGAGGCAGATCATGCTTGTTATCACAGCAACTGGGAGGCTGAGACACAAGGACCATGAATTCAAGGCCAGCATGGGCTTTATATAGCAAGACCCTGTCTCAAAACCAAAACAAACAAAATAACAAGCAAACAAACAAACAAAACTATCCTCAGAAAAGTAATCAAGTGAGAATGTCACTTCAAGGAAAAATATGTACCATTTAATAGTGTGTAATAAAATATGTACCATTTAATAGTATGTAATAAAATATGTACCATTTAATAGTGTGTAATAAAATAGGTCAACATCAGAAAAACTCCGTAACACAGCCACTAATTCCCAATGAACTATGACTGAAGTTTCAAAATTATGCAGAGTACCCTCTCAATTTAAAAAGAAAAATACACCAAGTGGATTTAATGCAGCATAAGAAGAGTCCAATGGTACACACTCCCAACTCCACTCTGCAACTCACCCTTTAAAAAACCACCCTTTGTTTGGGTGTGACACCAAATACCAACCATGGTTACCTTAGAAAGCTATTAAAATATTCTTCTCTTTCCACCTATATATGGATGTGAAGTAAGACTTTCCTTCTTAAATCAAAATAAAATGGAGAAACAGCTTAAATGTAGAGGTATATGCAGTAATCAAGCTATTTTGTATCAAGTCACTCCAGCATCCACTGACAAGATAAATTGAAAAATATGCATATAATATATTCATTACTATTCGATAAACATTAATCTTCTATCAATGTCCCAGTTTTAATTGTATATGGTTAACTATTGGTAGATATAATCGACACAAACAAAATTAATGTTCCTAGGTTTTCAGCAATTTTTTTTTTTTAACTAAAGGGGTCTCAATATTAAAAAGTTAGAGAAGGGGGCTGGAGAGATGGCTCAGCGGTTAAGACCACTAACTACTCTTCCAGAGACCCTAAGTTCAATTCCCAGCAACCACATGGTGGCTCACAACCATCTGTAATGGGATCCGATGCACTCTTCTAGTGTGTGTCTGAAGACAGCTGCAGTGTACTCATATAAATAAAAAAAAAAAAAATCTTTAAAAAAAAGTTAGAGAAGAGAGCTAGCTGCTCTATAATGGAAATTTATTCTTTCTTCTTGCTTTTCCATTAAGTGGAAAAAAAGAAAAAAGAAAAAAGGCACAGCTTCATTTGACAGCTTTATCACTGCCAGCCTGAAGACCAGAAAACAACAAACCCTGCTCATATAATGGCCAGAGTCATCAGGTGAACTCTGCAGAATCACTATTGTCCCCTGGTGCACAGGACTATGGAACACAAAGATCTACACAGATGAGTGGCAAAGCACAATAGAAAACTATGAAAAGCAGAAACGGTGACGGTTCAAAATAGTTTGGGGCACATCTACAAAAACCACAAAGTTCTTTTTTCCCTGGTGAACTTTCACATGAAATTTCAGTGTAAGGCAGATTTGGCAATGGGTGGTGGCGGCGGCTTTGTTCCCTAAAACCGTGCTAAGAATTTAATTCTCTCACCACTTGCTACTGGTCTGTTGCAGAGGGGTGTGGTTAGAGCACTAGGAAGCAATTCAAAGCAGCAGCCTAGGCTACCCCAAACCGTGTCCAAGCAACAATTTTGGATCAAGTCAATTTGCCAGGTTAAGACACCGAATGTTTTAAGGAAGGAGGGAAATAAAAATGAAGTTAGAAAGCAAGGACGGAAATAAGTATCACAACCAAAGCAGTCTCGGGTGTATATGAAACGCCTGGACCGCTAACATGTGCATGAGGTGCATACGAAAATGCTTTATTTCTGGAGTCCACAGCTGCGGCACTTTCTATATCAGGTCTGCAGCTCTGAAAGGCGCATCGGCCTATTCTTCGGTATTTATTTTGAGTTGGGTCTGTAAACCACCATTCTCACAGACTGCGGCTGAAGCAATCCCAAACAAAGGGGAAAGAATGGCCTCCTGAGGGAAGCGGGAAGGGAAAGGTGGCCCCAGGTTGCTGCACCAGGTGTCCCTACGGAGTCCATCAAGCAGGCAGAGGCAAAGGACAGTCCCAGGGGCATCACGGGTGGGTGTAGTAGGGCTGCACCAGGCCCCACGGCATTCGCGGAAAGACGACCCCACCCTGCCCACGGTCAAGGTTAACCCGCCCACTGTAGTACCTGTGGAGGCCTCGCAGAGCCGAAAGGCACAGGGTGATCATGGGCAGGCCGGGAGGCCGGCAGTAGCTGGCGCGTGGTCCTCCGGCTTGTAGGTGCAGGAGGCGGGCGGTGGAGTCTGCGGGCCCGGAAGCCGAGAGTGGGCCAAGCCGAGGCGACAGATCTCGAGACTGAGGCCGCTAGCCCTGCCAGCGCCCTCCCACGTGCTGCAGGCCCACGCCTACGCCGTGGCCCCGCCCATCGCCCCGCCCCGCATCCGGCTCAGTCCCCGGGACGGCCCCGCCCTGAGTCCCCCGCCCCGCCCCTCGCCCTGCCCCGCCTCCACCCCACCCCTCCGTGCCCTGCTCCGCCCCTGGGGCGGATCCAGCAAGCCCGGTCTTCCGAGATCCTTGCCAGCAGCCGGGTGGGCTGAGGGGGCGGCGGCAGCGTTGGAGCCGGGGAAGTTTGGGAGCCGCGGCCCCCTCTGCGATCCTGAGCACCGTTCAAGCCCCGAGGACCGCGGGGGCAGGCGGACCCGCTTCCTGACGCCGCCGGGCCCGCAGCCGTCATCTCGTGTCCTCTTGGCTGGTAAGGGGCTTCTATCTGGAAAGGGTGCGTCTCCCGCAGCCCCAGATGGAGGCCTGCACCGCGCAACCCCTGCAAACACCGTCTGGGCTGAGGCAAAGCCGGGGTACAGCGGGGAGGGAACCATGGGGGTGGGAGGTGGATGTGATTGGAGATGTAGGAGGGGAAGCTTGGAGGAGGTTGGACAGCTCCCCCTAACCCCCCTTCTGTTTCCCTCTTCTGCCCCGGGTCCTTAGTCAATATGTGTAATAACCTCTCTGGCCTAGGGAGTGGATTCGCCTTTAAAAGAAGTACAAAGCTAATAAACATCCTAGCGGCGGGTACCACACCCTGACTGTGAATTAGGGATGCCGGGGAGCAGATTGCTGATACGATTTAGTGGAAATAAGCCATTAATGCCACCTGGCCCTGCGCCACTGTTTGGTTGCATAGTATTCCATGTGAATGAACTCGGCCAGGAGCTTCCAGCTTGTCCACGAGAGCACAGCTACTGCAGGCAGGGGCAGATCGGTTTGTACTATCTGTCATGTTAGACGGTGATTTCTGACCAGTGTGCTGATTAAATAGAAATGCCGGTTTTTAACAATAACACTCAGTGATTGAATAACCTTTCCACAGAGCCTTGTCGTCAGCAAGTAACTCTCAACCTACAAAAGTAGTGGAGTATAAATGATTGATACATTAAAAAACACACCTCTTGTAATAAAGGAAGATGCTCGTTGTGGCTCACATTCTGAGTCAGCAGTACGAATCTCCCTCTACTTAGAAGTGAGGCCTTTCAAGGGTGATTCTCCATATGTCTGCACCTCTATACTTTCTTGTATCTGGATCATATACATTGTTAAGACACGGTGAGCCCTAGGCTTTGCTGTACACGTTTTGAAAACCTGTCTATTTTACTGGTGCAAGCTTTAACATAGTTTAATAGAGCTGGTTTGGGTTTGAATGAACATGTGAAATGCATTACTGTAACAACTTGTGATTTCTTGACGCTTTAAAGAGAGAAAAGTAATCGGGATAATGAATATTTTTGCTTTTATTGCTTTTAACATAGTGGATGACCCTTGATATTATCTTCTTTTTTAGTCAAGGAGGTATTTAAGCGTCTAAAATGTCATCTGTCAAGCCCCTAGTTTATGCAGTTATTCGTTTCTTGCGGGAACAAAGTCAGATGGATGCATATACTTCTGATGAACAAGAAAGTTTGGAAGGTAGGCACCTACCTATTCTTTGTGTCATAATTGTAAAGAAATATTAAAATAGCTACAATCCAAAGCTTATGATTCTTAATAACAAAATCAGAATATTTTGTTGAGAGGCTTAACTAGATATATTATTTCCATTTTCTGAGGCTTGTTTTAACTAATAAGAAATAGGACTATTTATTTACTGAAAAATTACTGTCAGAAGTATTCATATCATAGCATGTCATTCATATCTTAGGGAAGTTTTTCGTCATGGGAACATTATTCCCATTGAGCAGACTAGGTAATTAGATTGTTTAAGCAACAGAACAGCTACTATCTAACAAAGTTGATGTTTAAATTCAAATTTATACTTCCAAGATATTCCCCCTTTTTCCTAATAGCAGAGGATCTTATTCCGAGCATATGAAAATACCTTAGTCATTGCAATAGCACCATGTTTAAAAACAAAACAAAACTAAGTAATTAGTTTTGAGCTCTAGCAAATGGTACTTTGGAGAATGAGAGGATTTTGCCCTTGTTTTATGTGAGCTTTAAATCTTGGATTCAGTAATCTGTAAAGCTAAGCAGGACTGGAGGAGTGCCATTGCATTTCCTTGACTCCATTGCTTTACATTTATGCATTATAAAATTGTAACTCAGCATAGCCGTAAGAGGGCAAAGCAACACGGATAGATGGGCTTGTGAAAGTTCAGTAAGCCTAGCTTTCTTGTGGTCTGCAGACTTAATTATCACAATGAGAGCACACTGGGGAGAGCTTAATAAATAGCAGGACGGTTGGAATTCCCCATCTCCAAGCTGCCTCTCCTATAGAGGGGATCATCTATTAATTCTGTATACTTTGTTTGTAGACATGCTTTAAGTAGGTGTCGATCAAAGTTGGACATTTGTTCGTCTGGTGAGATGATGTCTTTCCAGGTGGCAAAGAGAGGAGCAGGTGAGGCACAGTGGGAGGACATTGCAAATTAGCCTATTTAATATCAAGGTCTTTTGTCCTCTCTGACCATCAGACCTTGGGAAAGATAAAGGTAGTTTGGCTATCAAAGGAAAGTCTTGGTTGTAATTGCTCTGTAGCAACAGAGGAAGGCAATCACACAATAAAAATATATCTTTTCTAATCTAAGGCAGTATGATGTTTTTATGAAGCAGAAAGAAAAATCAAGAGTATTTTAAAAAACCAAGATGTTATGTCCTATTTTTAGAGTGGCATTCAGCCAAAAATATGTGCCTTCAGCTGTTTGTTATCTATGGAGTCAGAAATTGTTTGTGGCTGACCCCTATTTTTGACTCTGTGAGTCTAATTTAATTGAATGTGAAGTCACGTGGAGGTGTCTGCCCACCTTCTAGACATTTAAAAAAGCTTTAGGCACGGATCGGATGTTCCAGAAGCCGCCTTTCCACGGTGTGGAGCTGTGTTTCACCAGCTTTGCTGTTTATCCCCACATTCCTGATTGTTGTCCTCTCTGACGTCACTTTTGTTTGTCGTGGTTTCGCATACTGTCAGTCATTCTCGAAAGTGTTACTTCAGCCCTAACTCCTTCCAATCCTGACAAACTCTCGGAAGATTCTCGTCTTTCTCTTCCACTGGCCTCTTGGGTTTTTCTGCTCCTCTGATCTCAACCACTTGGTTATACAGTAGATCAGTGTTTCTGAATTCAGGGGAGTTCTGGAGACATGTTTGCATGTCACCACCACATTTGGAGAGGCTGGTATTATGGCCTCTCATGGGTAGAAGCCATAGATGATGCTAAACTCTTGACATTGCACCAGGCAGCTCTTGCTAATGAGGAATTATCTGATCTAAAGTGTCAGGGTGATGAGATTTAGAAACCTTTTCCTAGACTGTATCATTCCCAAATTGTATTCCACCGGCCCGCTCTGTCCTCAGCATTTTACTTCCTGGCTTCTACTGCTGGTGTCTCTAGCACATTGCCTCCGGGACCCGTACCCCAACAGTTCTTTGACCAACCTCTCCAATCCACTGATCCCATACCTTTCCCTACCTCATTCTTACTTTCTTAAATTCTGTGGTGCATAGTTATATTTTCTTCTTTTATTTCTCCTGTCTTGAAATAACCGAACCATATTTATTTTTAACTCTCTACCTACTCAGTGTCTATATCCATTTGGCTCTAAATTGATGGAGCAACATGTACAACTTTGATGACTGACTATATTGATTCATGACTGCGTACCTCAAGCAGACCTTTAATGCTGCTGGGTGATCAGAGTATTTGTTACTCATTCATTCATTCATCATTCATTCATTCATCATTCATTCATTCATTCATCATTCATTCATTCATCTCTTTACTGTCCTACATGGTCATTTGAATATGTTCTTTCATCTTCTGAATCCCCAGACTTCCTTTTCAGCCTTTACCCTTGTGTGCTTCCTTCACCATGAAAGAAAGAAAGAAAGAAAGAAAGAAAGAAAGAAAGAAAGAATAATAAAACAACATTTACCAGCTTCCACACTCAGTACATTCCCTCGCTGTCAGTACCCATGTGCTTTGCCTAGCTGCCTGCCTATTGCCATAGGTGGACTAGCTCTATTCCCGTCTCAGAGAAATCTCTCTACTGGCACATTTAGTCCCATCCCCTCTCACCGTCCAGGACATCCAATCACAAATGTACCACCAGTGACTCTTTCATAAAAAAAAAAAAAAAAGAGGCAAAGAAAAGTGCACAGGACTGGAGAGATGGCTCAGTGATTAAGAGCACTTGCTGTTTTTCTAGAGGACCCAGCTCCTGATTGGTGGTTCACTCTCACTAATAGCCCTAGCTTCAGGGAGATCTGATGCCCTCTTCTGGTCTCTGAGAGCACTGCATTTACAATTGATATTTACACACAAACATACATAAATGAAAATAATTGGTGGAGAGGGCCTGGAGAGTTGGCTCAATGGTTTAGCACACTGGCTGTTCTTCCAGAGGACCTGAGTTCAATTCCTGCACCCACATGGTGACTCACAACTGTGTTTAACTCTAGCTGCAGGGGATCCAATGTTCTCTTCTGACCTCTGAAGGCACCAGGTGCACATGTGCTGCATATATATATATATATATATATATATATATATATATATATATATATATATATATATCAATAAAAATATTTTAAAACGCATATTCTTGTGGTTCTGCTCAATCCCACTTATCTGATTTTTTGTCTCCCATTGTAACAAAACTATTTGAAAGAGTTGTCTATACTTGTTTTTATAATTCTCTTATTTCTTAATTAAAAAAAAAACTAATCCTTTATCTCCATTCTTTCTGCTCGCATTAGAGGTATTAGTGATTTCTGTGTCTAGTTAAACAGTTCTTAGTCTTATCTGACTTTTTTTTTAAGACGGGGTTTCTCTGTGTAGCCCTGGCTGTCCTGGAACTCACTCTGTAGACCAGGCTGGTCTCAAACTCAGAAATCCACCTGCCTCTGCCTCCCCAGTGCTGGGATGAAAGGCGTGTACAACACTGACAGCCCTTCCTGCTCTTATGTATTTTTCTTCTAGAACACCTCCTAATCCCTTGTTTATCTTCTCATCCATCTCTCATTCTTTCTCTCCAGGGCTGAATATCTTTTTTCCCTGCCCTATCACACTCAGAGTCGACTCCTTGTGGTTTTTGTGTGTTTGTTTTTGCTATTATCTACACTCATTTCTTTGCTGAGCATTTTAGCTTATGACCCTAAATTCATATGCTGATAGTTCTCAACACTATACCTGCAGTCAAGCCCTTTCTTCTGAACCCAGACTTCCATATCCAGCCGCCTACCACACAGCCCCACTTGCATGTCTAGTACGGTTCTCAAAATTAACATTGCCAAAAATGAACTTGCAGTCTTCCCACCTAAAGTCTGTTCTACCCACAACTCCCCTGTCTTAGAGAGAGCAGCTCCAGGGTTTCCTGAGCTTAGGCCAAAAACTTGGGCATCGTTCCAGGGTCTTGTTTTTCTCATACTCTAGATCTAACTGTTAATAAATCTTGTTGTCTCTGCCTTCAACAGTCAGTCCGTCTTTCTTTCTCAAGGTCTGGTTGTGTATCTCTGTGGAACTCTCCATATGGACTAGGTTGGCTTTAGACTCATAGACATCTGCCTGCTTCTACATCTTCATGGTTGGAAATAAAGATGTGCACCACCATACCAGGTCCAAAAGTCTATACTTTCAAAACACATCTTGAGTCAGAGGTTGGGGAACATAGTTCAGTCGTAGAATGCTTGCCTTCTGTGCCCTGGCATGCGCAAGTCCCCAGTACTGCAAAAAAAAAAAAAAGCAAACAAAACCATAAAATGCATTTTGAGTCTAACCACCTTTAACCACTTCCACTGGTATCTCCCCGGTTGGAACTGGTTGTTGCTTGTTCTACCGTGATAACCCCTAACTGGTCTTCCTTCACCTGCTCTGGCTTCTTGGACTATCTACACTCAAACATCTCTTAGGGCTCTGGCCTAAGAGATTCTGTTCTTATGCAGACTCTTGCCAGGACTCCTTGTGTTACTTAGTCATTGCATAAAGAATCTATATAATTTGGACATATTGTCCACGTACTGTTTTTCATTTAGTTTCAGCCAAATAAGCTTCCTCACTGGGAAGGCACCATACCCTTGTGCCTAAAGGCTTTTGCATTGCCTGTTTCCTTGGCCTGGAGTCTCCTCTCCTCATCCCTACCTGCTGCAGTAATGACACGACCATCCCCTGCAAGTCATTGCCAGATTTCTTTCTCAAGGAGGCCTGCCCTGGACTCCTCAGTTAAATCTGCAGTCCACATTCCTGCTCAGCTCCCGCCTTCCCTAGCCTCTCGGCCCCTCTTTCTTATTGTGGTTCTCTTCTCAATCCCTTCTCCAAGAGGATAAACTCCTGTTCATTGGGATAGCAAGTATGTAGACAGGGGCCCTACACGTGATAGGTGTTACATGTATGTGTTTGTTGGATGGGGCTCCATAATCCTGGCCTTGCACTCAGTTGGTCTGCATCTTGGCTTCTAAGTCTGCTGGGCAGAATACATCAGCCCTCCCCATAGAACATTAGCGAAGTGAATCCCTCCTGTTTCTTTAGCTTGGAAGTTCCAGGGTCTGGTTTTTTTGGTTAATGACTTGTTTTTGTTCTCTTGATCTCTTTTTGTGTCTGTGAATTTATGTTTGGGTTTGGCTGTTTAGGTTTTGGCAGGCATGAGAAATGCTCTCTACCCTGGATCTGATCATTTTACATTTTCTTGTTTGATTTTTGACTGCAGACAAAGAAGCCAACAGATCCCATTTGTTGACCATCCACTACTTGCCAGACTCTGTTAAAGTCAGAGACAAATAAGATAGTAGGCTGTGTCCTCAAGGAGATGGCCTAACATGAGACACATGCATGCAGACCATCTGACATAGATGGATCTTTCCAGTAATAGAATCCTACAAGCTACAAAGAATGACAATCTGGTCCAGGGGGGAGGATGCAAGACCAAATAAATCAGTGTGCATTTTGTATTATTGTATTTTTTTTTTGTTATTGTAAGTAAGTGCCATGGCAAGGAGAGGGCGTTTGCCTGCAGCCCAGTATTTTAAATGCAGCTTCTTCAGTTTGGGAGAAATAGAAAATGAGAAGGCCACATTCTTATCGTTCCAGCTACTGAACAGGCCAAAATATCGAAACACAGGGATAGAAGGAGGGATAGTGACACAGATTAGTTTCTCCCTACTTACTCCCAATACTTCTTATTGCTGGGAACTTGGTGCTTTACTCAGGCCCTTTCTAAGGAGAATTTTTCTGTGGCTGCTGAGAGTAATAGTATTTATTTTATGACAGAGATACTTTCCTCAAGACTACAATTAACATATAAGGTATCTTTTAAACGTCTCATAGAATGTCCATGCATCTGTTCAGTAGTGTTGGGAGGGCACTGTAGGGCTGGTTCTTAGCTGGGCTCCTCAGTTGTATGTATCAGTTAAGCGGGAGCCCACCTGGTTTCCTGCTTCTCTCTCTAGGCTGTTCTCAACATTCCTACCAGTCATTTAGTTCTAAATCACAGTCAGTTCTTTTCCTTCACTAAATCCTTGAAAGCCCTCCATTTCCCAGTAGCACAGAGTCCCAGTCTTTAAAAATGTCATTGAAGCTGCCTTGTGATCTGCTGTCTTTGATTCTTACATAATCTCCATTTGTGTCTTTGCATCAGTCCGTACCCTGTACCCTTGCTGTACCAACCAGTTACTTTGTCCTCCACCAAAAATAGATGAGGCAACTGTAATCATTTAGCATGCTATATATTTTGCTTTATAATATGGGCAGTGATTTGTTTTTCCTGTTATGTTTATTGCTGTCCCTCTAACATGTTCGAACAGAACTTCACACACAGTAGGCACACAGTAAATTTGCATATGTGAATGAATATTTTAAAAACAGACCTATTTTCATGTTATTATGCCAGGATTAATATTTAGTGCCTGCTTCAGGCCAAATATTACTTTTCCATTACTAATTTTCATCAAGTTGAAATCTTGTTTTTCATGTTTAAAGATGTATAATGTTTGGTTTGTTTAATGCATTGGTGGGTAATTAGACATTAGTATTGGAATGTAAAGATGTTAATGATATTCTCTTCTTTCTGGTAACCTTCAACAAGACTATAATGCCCTGTGTATCTTCAGAAATTATATTCTAGCTAACACGTACTTTTTAGTGAGAGATAAGAGATTACTGACTTTCTCCAGTAGCTCATCTCTAAACAGAAATCTGTATTCAGCTGAGCCAATTGGTTTTCCTTATGTTCCTTGACCATAAACACTAATTTACCATAGCTTACATTTCCACAAGGAAAACCAGAAGGCTCCTTTGTAAAGTTGCTAATTCTCGCTGCCCTTGTTTTATTTCTAGTTGCAATCCAGTGTTTGGAGACGGTTTTTAAGATTAGTCCAGAAGATACTCACCTGGCAGTTCCTCAGCCTTTGACAGAAATGTTCACAAACTCCGTCTGTAAGGTCTGTAGGCGTTTTTTTTTTCCTCATTAGTATTTGATGCAAATATGACACAATTTTATCTGGGGTTCTTACTAGTTGATGGGCTAGGTCTACAAATAACCTGGGTAGAAGAGAAATGGGCTTTATGGATATTATTTACGAACTAAAATATACCTCACTTAATGTGCGTTAGATGGTCATATTAGCAGCTGTTCTTACGTCCTCACCTTGCCTACTTTGAAGTCTTTTATAGTTTGTTTTTAAATTTCCAAGATGTATGGTGCTAGAGAGATTGCTCAGCAGTCAACAGCACATACTGCTTGTTCAGGAGGTTGTGGTCCCAGTGCCCACTTTGGGTGCCTTTTAAGTGATCACATAGATGTTCTTTTTATTGATAAACAGTATCAAGATACATGTCTTAGGATAATAAACACACTGCTCTACAAGTTTCTACTTCGGATCTTGTTCTTTGTATATTCATCCCACATTTCATTCATGGAACGGGATTTCTGGCTATGGGCAAAGAAAAGAAGGCTGGATCTGTAATTCCAGCTCCGAGGCAGGAGGCAAGTTTGGTGCTTGCCTGGGCTATCAAGGAGGTTCAGAGGTGGCCTAGGCGTCCTAGTGGGAAAGACCCTGCCTCCAGGTAAAGTGAAAAGCACAAAATGATCACACTGGTGCTTCAGCACAACGGCCAGCCGAGCACTGGCCAGCAAGCATCCTTGAGGTCCTAGGTCAAAAGCCCAGCACTAGGAAAAAAGAGTTGGTTCTCAGGCACCTGCTATTATCTAGAAAAGTTCAACCAATCATATTTCTAATCAAAGTACATGAGAGGACTTTTTCCCATTTCTGGTTAGCACTTATGCAGGTGTTATATTTAGTGAGATAGAATTACAGATGAGTTACTAAAATATGTGCAGTTTATCACTATTTATAGATTTGGGATGCCTTTTCAAGTAGCTAAAAGGAAGCACATTTTGATTCCATTTCAGAATGACATACGACCGCTTTCAAACTCCGTGCCTGAAGATGTGGGAAAGGCCGATCAGCTGAAGGATGAAGGTAAATGCTGCCCATGGAGGTTACTTTCTGCAGCTCTGGAGACGACAACCCTTAAGGTGGCAGTATGATGGTTCGCGCTGTCAAGACTGCATTGTCGTCATCCCTGTGGCTTCTCTGGAGTAGATGTGAGCGTGATGGATAAGAGGCTTGGTGACACAGAATGACACCAAGGCTGTCAAGACTAGCCAGTATCTAGTAAGCCTTACTGAATAAATACCTTATGGGCTGTTTACTTTGAACGGTGTTTGCTATTTGACTCAATTCTCCTTTGTTTTTAACCAAAAAGAGGTAATTAATTTTAAGTGTTATTTTAACTTTCATAATTAATGTTTTAAAAAGGCGGTTGAGGTTTATTAATGCATGCATATAGCATCTGTCTTGTTTATTGTATTACATTTCATTACATCCTCATTCTTCAGTCTTGTTATTTTAGGATTGCACTATAAAGTAGATTAGTCTCTGTTTTCAGTTTTCCTCTAAAAATGATATTATCCGAGTACCTTGAAATCTTAAAGTGCCATGACCTCATAATCTACATGTAAAATAAAAGCAACGCCCAATGCTCATTGCGCTTGCGCTGTATTTTACAGAGCGTTTGTATTTCAGCCATCCAGATGCAAAGTTTTCACGTAGTCTTTCTCATTGGAGAAGCTTCCTCGGAAGTTTTCCTCCCACTCGGGCTTTGCATCATGTGGACACTTCAGTGATACTGCATGGTCTCCACTGCCTTGTATTACAGCAGCTGGCTTAGTTCTAGTAGGAGTGTTCAGTAAAAAGCAAATTGGAATGTTATTTTTGTCCTGCTACTTGCTCTGCATGGCAGCCTTGGGAAATGGTAATCCCCGCAGAGCTTTTTGTTTGGTTTTGTTTTGACATAATGAGTGTTAGGAGGGTGTGAGCTAGAGGGAGGGGTAGCCTGTGACTCCTTGATGGGGAGACTGGGTCATTCCCGCTTTCTCCTTTAACAAAGCTTTTGGTCTTTGTCTCACTGAGATGTGTCATATGTCAGACACTATGGGCAAAGTCTACACGATGGCTGTTCTGAATAGATTTTGTTACTTGTGCGAAAACAGATGGTTCTGGTAGGTTGTCCAGTGCTGGGTCATTCCAGGCTGGAGGTGCTAATCAAGGCCACTTGATAGCCTCCTAGAGCTTGGCTTTCAGATGTCTCGTGTGCTTCTGAAGAGCAGAAGGACACAGCGAGGGCTGCCAGCTGCTGTCTCCTGATGGGGCTGTGGGACAGGAAGGAGAGAGTTTGGTAGGAGAATAGCACATACAATTATAAGGTGTTATAGCAGGGCTTTATTGCTGTGTTATATCCACAGATTTCATTTGTATCTTGAATTAGCATATTGACTATCTCATAGATGGAAGCTTTTGAAATGTTAATTTATGTTACAGTACTTGCCTATATTTGTAATACACACACACACACACACACACACACACACACACACACACACACACACCTACACATTTAAAGTGGTTCATAGGAAAGACCCAAGAAAGTTTAATGCTGATGATGGTAAAATGCTGCCCAAAAGCACAAGGTCCCACAGCAACAAGAAAACAACAAGAACGTTGCTCTTTTACTATGTACAGTCCATTGGTTTATAACATTCACAGATATTATGGCCAAATCAGTTGTTAACGATTTTTACCCATCAGCAGTTACTCGAGTCCTCACGTACAGTAAGTAGCTTTGGCTTACCTTGGAAGCTTAACCACGTGCCTTTCTTTGACTCTTCCAGCCCTTGCTCTCTGCAGGCTTGTCTCCCACTTTCTTTCTTTTTTTTTTTTTTTTTTTTTTTTTATTTGATCATGTTCAAGTATTTATTATAGCTGCTCAATGGATGCATATAAAATAGGTGTTCAGTTCTGTGGGCAGCATCACACAAATTAAACAGAACACAACTGAATTCACCAAGGAAAAGGAATTGTACATATTTTTCCCCCTTTTTAAAAAATTTTAAAAAATTTTTTTGATACTTTATTTACATTTCCAATGTTTCCCCCTTTCTAGGTCTCCTCTTTGGAAACCACCTATCCCCTCCCCCCTCCCCCACCTCTATGAGGGAATTCTACCTCCCACCCACCCACCCGCCCACCCGCTCTCATATTCCCACCTTGACATTCCCCTTTACTGGGGCCTCTAACACCCTCAGGCCCAAGGGCCTCTCCTCCCCCTGATGGCCAACAAAGCCCTCCTCTGCCACATATGTGGTCCGAACCATGGGTCCCCCCATGTGTATTCTTTGGTTGGTGGTCCAGCCTCCAGGAGGACGGGGGGGGGGGAAGGGGGAGGGCAGGCCAGTTGACACTGTTGCTCCCTCCATGGGGCTACAAACTCCCTCAGCTCCTTCAGTCTCTTCTCCAACTCCTCCATCTGGGACCTCACTCTCAGTCCAGCAGTTACTGTAAAGTGAAACTTGGGTATTCCGAACTTTTGGGCTAATATCCACTTATCAGTGAGTACATACCATGTTCGTTCTTTCTTATTAAGCAGCTAACAAACAGAGCATGGACATGAACAGGAAACTGAGCAATCGCAGTCTCAGATGTAGTGTTTCCAGTTTTATTTAGTGGTTCTACCCAGCACACTGGACACTGCACTCCTTCATGCAATGCAGTAGCAGAGGAATCCCTCATTTTACTCGTTAACTTACTGCCAGCTATGTGCAGTTGGTCTTCCTGAAAATCAGTGCTCAGTAGGCTAGTTTGGCACCTGAAATCCCATCTCTCTAGAAATTAATCTCCTACAATCCCCTTAAAAGGGCTTCTATGTCCTCTAAAAAGGATGCTACCTGCCAAAGACATATTAGCAGAGTTGGTTTGGTCAGCTGCTTCTAGCAGCCTTCCTAGCGTGGCTACCCAGAGGTGTGTGTGCTGAAGGGAAGAGGTGATGGCTAGGGCAAGGGGAGGGATGCTGTCAGCTCGAAATGGGAGAGGAGCGAGGAAGTGAACCGGGAGAGAATACATATCTATGAAGTAGTCACCCACCGTGTCTGCGTTCCTCCCAAAACAGCTGAATTTTATGTGATGCAGATACTAATTCCCATGACTCCATACTGTGGACGTGATTCAATCCCCAGTGAACTAAGAGCATCGTCTCTGTGGTATCAGATAAAATTGACCCCAGTTTAATTTTGTGATTGAAAAGCACCAAGTGTGACCTTCATGTTGTTGCAGTTTCTGTGGTTGAGCCTCATGGGTCACACTTTACACTTTCTCATCCTCCGTGCTCACAGCCTGTCCGCGATCTGATTGCAGGCAATAACCACATGAAGGAAGAAAACTATGCTGCCGCCGTGGATTGCTACACGCAGGCAATAGAGCTGGACCCCAACAACGCAGTTTATTATTGCAACAGGTAAAGCAGCTCCGCGTCAGACGTTCACCCTGAAATGCTTCATAGCTCTGAAAGGCAGATGCCAAATGTGTTTGTTGAGAAAAATTTGAAGTACAGTAAAATAAGCTGAAGGAGGAAGAAAAATAAAGCCATAGGCTTCATTCAGAGGCCACCATTCACTCTACATCCCGCTCACTGTCCTGATCTGGGTCACCCCCTCCCACAAATCCTTCCCCCATCCCCCATCCCCTTCTCTTCTGAGTGGGTGTGGCCCTGCTGGGTATCCCCCCTACCCTGGCACTTCAAGTCTCTGCAAGGCTAGGTGTTTCCTCTCCCACTGAGGTCAGACAAGGCAGCCCAGCCAGAAGAACATAACTTACATGCAGGCAACAGCTTCTGGGATAGCCCCTGCTCCAGTTGTTCAGGACCCACAAGAAGACCAAGCTGCACATCTGCTACATATGTGTGGGGAGGGGCCACCAGTCTTAATATTCTCTTAGAATATTTTGTTTATAGGAGTGCAGTCAATTTTAGGTTCAACTTTGTTCACTAAGCATGTAATAATCATGCCTTTTCTTTCTTTTCTCCCCCCCCCCCCTCTGGAGATTGGGTCTCATGTAGCTCAGATTAGTATAGGGACTCCTGTATAGCTGGTGATAGCCCTAAGCTCCTACCTCAACTTTTGGAGTTCTGGAATTAACCCACCACACCTAGTTTATGAGGTGTTGCAAACTGAACCCCAGGGTTTCACAAGCACCCTCCAACTACACTACCTGTCCTAACATGTCCTAAGGTTTTGGGGGGGTTTACATTTTATTTTATACATAAGTGCTCTATCTGCATGTACACCTGCATGCCAGAAGAGGGCATCGGATCCCTTTACAGACGGTTGTGAGCCACCATGTGGTTGCTGGGAATTGAACTCAGGACCTCCGAAAGAGCAGAGAGTGCTCTTAACCAGTGAGCCATCTCTCCAGCCCCCATGTCCTAAGTTTTTGAAAGTCTTCACAAACATTATTTAAATGGTTATTGTTACCTTGGTATTCTTATTTGTATTTCTGGTGCCTATCAGAAACAAACAAAAAAAAACATTAAGTGTCCTTTTTGAAATAAGTGGATAGACATATCTTTTATTTAACCTTTTATCTGCTGTGGATGCTAAGATTGTTCCCATTTTTTCCAGTGCCATCTAGATTCTGTGAACATCTGCATTTCTAATAGTACTTTTTCCTGGACTTTAGATCTATCTGTAAAAATGCATTTTTTGGCTTACCAGTTATAAACATTTTAAACATTGAGACTAACTGCAAAATTGTTCCAACTTCTTTTCTTCCCTGTCCTAGGAATATATGTATCTATATTTGACATGCTTTTTTATGAGCATTAGGTCTCTAATTATTAATTAATCACTATTTTAATCACATTTTTATACAAATTATTGTATTTTATATTTAATGGCTAGTTAGGCAGGGCATTTTAAAAAAAATGTTGCCTAATTGTGGTTATGGTTCTTCCAAATTTTTTCTTTATTGTTTTAATTATTATTGTGTGTGTGTGTGATGTGTATATGTGTTAGAAAGTGAGGGTGTGCACATGAGTGGGGAGGTCAAAGGGCAGCTGCTTCTCTCCTTCTCATGTGGTTCCCATGATTGCACAGTAGGTGCTCTTATGTGCGACCCATCTTACTTTTTAATGTTTTAAGGTTTTATTTTGTGTGTGTTAGTATGTGTGTGAGTGTGTTTATGTGTCTGTGCATGCACCTGTGTTTATGTGTGTGTGTCTGTGTAAGTATATGTTAGTAGGTGTCTGTGTGTCGAGTGTCTGTGTATGTGCTTGTGTGTGCACATACTGATAAGACATTATGACAAGATATAAATATTACTGTAAAATTGCCTGATTATAGAGTAATACATGAAAAATGTGAGCCTAAATAAATAATTCATTTTTCATGAGATTAGAATTCACCAATACTCTTATGTCTGCTAATACGCAGAGATTTTTGGTAATATTTATTCTTGCTTTTAATCACTGTTAAACTTAAATTAATGAATATGCTTCTCTTTCTCATTTAAATAGGCTCTCTCCCCCAAGGATGAAGTCATAGGACATATTGTTGAATATTAAACAGTCAGGAAGATTTATTTGCCTTCTTAACATAAAATGCTGCATAAAACGCCTGGGTGGTTTTGGGGGATTTTTGGAGACTGTTATCACTAAATAAATTCGGCAAGCTGTATGTAACCTTGCCAACTACCACCTCCATTTTTCTTAGCCACTTGTCTGCTTAGCATTGGAGGCTCAGACTCCCGGGAGGGACCTTGTTCTCCATACCCCCCTTCACAGTTTAATGCCCATTAACATGTCTCCCCACACTGAGTGCACTGAGATGAACTATACTTTACTTTGTAGAGATGTGCAACTCTGGAGCATTTACCTTCTAGTCTGTCTTTGAAGGTTGCTATTGATAGTTAGGGCCACTTCTGATATAAGGAAGACAGGAGTCTTCTGTGTCCTTTTTGATTGGGAGTCATCTCTTCAGTTCAGGAGTCCTTCTTTGAAAGTCTAGGTTGTTGTTGTTGTTGTTGTTTTATTTCTTTATTTCTTCTTCTTGTTCTTTTTTTTTTTGGATATTTACTTTATTTACATTTCAAATGTTTTCCCCTTTCTAGGTCTCCCCTTCAGAACCCCCTGGTCCCATCCCATCCCCCTGCCTCTGTGAGGGTGCCCATCCACCCAGCCACCCATTCCTGTCTTCCCTCCCTAGCATTCCCCTACACTAGGGCATCTAACACCCTCAGGCCCAAGGGCCTCTCCTCCCACTGATGGCCAACAAGGCCCTCCTCTGCCACATATGTGGCCAGCACCATGAGTCGCTCCATGTATATTCTTTGGTTGGTGGTCCAGTCTCCGGGAGCTCCGGGGGTTCTGGCCAGTTGACACTGTTGCTCCCTCTATGGGGCTGTAAACTCCCTCAGCTCCTAAAGTTCCTTCTCCAACTCCTCCATCTGGGACCCCATGCTCGGTCCAATGGTTGGCTGTGAGCATCTGCCTCTGTATTTGTCAGGCTCTGACTGAGTCTCTCAGACGACAGCTTATCATGCTTCCATCAGCAAGCACTTCCCAGTATCCACAAGAATGTCCGGGTTTGATAGCTGTATATGGGATGGATCCCCAGGTGGGGCAGTCTCTGAATGGCTTTACCTTCAGTCTCTGCTTCACACTTTGTCTCAATATTTCCCCCAGTGAGTATTTTGTTCACCCTTCTAAGAAACATTGAAGCATTCGCATTTTGGTCTTCCTTCTTCTTAGGCTTCATATGGTCTGTGAATTGAATCTTGAGTGTTCCAAACTTTTGGGCTAATATCCACTTATCAGTGAGTACATACCGTGTTCATTCTTTTGTGACTGAGTTACCTCACTCAGGATGATATTTTCAAGTTCCATCCATTTGCTTGTGAAGTCATTGTTTTTAATAGCTGAGTAGTACTCCATTGTGTAAATGTATCACATTTTCGGTATCCATTCCTCTGCTGAGGGACATCTGGGTTGTTTCCAGCTTCTGGCTATTATAAATATGGCTGCTATGAACATAGTGGAGCATGTGTCTTTATTACCTGTTGGACCATCTTCTGGGTATATGCCCAGGAGAGGTATAGCTGGGTCCTCAGGTAATACTATGTCCAATTTTCTGAGGGTCCTCCAAACTGATTTCCAGAATGGTTGTACAAGCTTGCAATCCCACCAACAATGGAGGAGTGTTCCTCTTTCTCCACATCCTCGCCAGCATCTGCTGTCACCTGAGTTTTTGATCTTAGCCATTCTGACTGGTGTGAGGTGGAATCTCAGACTTGTTTTGATTTGCATTTCCCTGATGACTAGGGATGTTGAGCATTTCTTTAGGTGCTTCTCAGCCCTGCAAATTTCCTCAGTTGAGA
>CM052716.1:45458758-45578928 GCA_028551405.1 Uromys caudimaculatus | reverse complement strand
TCTATTGGACGTAGGATTGGTAAAGATCTTTTCACAATCTGTTGGTTGCCATTTTGTCCCATTGACAGTGTCCTTTGCCTTACAGAAGCTTTGTAGTTTTCTGAGGTCCCATTTGTCGATTCTTGATCTTAGAGCATAAGCCATTGGTGTTCTGTTCAGGAACTTTCCCCCTGTACCCATGTGTTGGAGGCTTTTCCCCACTTTCTCTTCTATTAGATTCAGTGTATCTGGTTTTATGTGGAGGTCCTTGATCCACTTGGACTTGAACTTTGTACAGGGAGATAGGAATGGATCAATTCGCATTCTTCTGCATGTAGACCGCCAGTTGAACCAGCACCATTTGTTGAAAATGTTGTCTTTTTTCCCACTGGATGGTTTTAGCTCTTTTGTTGAAAATCAAGTGACTACAGGTGTCTGGGTTCATTTCTGGGTCTTCAGTTCTATTCCATGGATCTACCTGCCTGTGTCTGTATCAATACTATGCAGTTTTTATCACTACTGCTCTGTAGTACAGCTTGAGGTCAGGAATGCTGATTCCCCCAGAAGTTCTTTTATTGTTAAGAATAATTTTTGCTATCCTGAGTTTTTTGTTATTCCAAATGAATTTGAGAATTGCTCTTTCTAAGTCTATGAAGAATTGAGTTGGAATTTTGATGAGGATTGCATTGAATCTGTAGATTGCTTTCAGCAAGATGGCCATTTTTACTATATTAATCCTGCCAGTCCATGAGCATGGGAGATCTTTCCATCTTCTGAGGTCTTCTTCGATTTCTTTCTTCAGAGACTTGAAGTTCTTGTCGTACAGATCTTTCACTTGTTTGGTTAGAGTTACACCAAGATACTTTATATTGTTTGTGACAATTGTGAAGGGTGTCATTTCCCTAATTTCTTTCTCAGCCTGTTTATCCTTTGAGTATAGGAAGGCTACTGATTTGTTTGAGTTAATTTTATATCCGGCCACTTTGCTGAAGTTGTTTATCAGCTGCAGCAGTTCTCTGGTGGAGGTTTTCGGGTCACTTAAGTATATGATCCTATCATCTGCAAATAGTGATCTTTTGATTTCTTCCTTTCCAATTTGTATCCCTTTGACCTCCTTTTGTTGTCTAATTGCTCTAGCTAGAACTTCAATTACTATATTGAATAGATAGGGAGAGAGTGGGCAGCCTTGTCTAGTCCCTCATTTTAGTGGCTTGCTTCAAGTTTTTCTCCATTTAGTTTGATATTGGCTACTGTTTTACTGTATGTTGCTTTTACTATGTTTTACTGTTTTTTTTTATTATTATTATTATTCTTTGAGCATGAAGCACATACCACACATGTAACACTGACATGGGCTTAGCACACTTCCCATCATGTCTGATGTGGATTTACATTCTCTCTTACCATGAAGGGCAGAGATTGGGGCTTGCATATCCTGTATGCACTGAAGCAGCAGCCACATGCTTGACAGAAGCTCACACGGTTTTGCTTGATAACCAGAGAGCTAGTGAAGAAACAGAAGATATCTTCAGTGCTAGTGAAACAGGTAGATTGTCACCTTATCAGATCTGCCCATGAAACAGCCAGTGACTGAGTGTGGGCACATTAGGGCATGCCTTCTGTTCCTGCACTGACTCTGTGTTCACCTTTCTTCTGTGTAGCCTCAGTGCCGAGTCTGTTACTTTCTAGGAGACTCTTGCAACTGGGATGGGTGGGTAAATCACCCAAGGAATAGGGAGAAAGGGAACTGGTATGCAAAGCCACTTGGGTGCTTTGGGAAGAGTTGGAAGCGTTTTGGAAAGACACAGAATTTGGATAGACAGAGGAGAGCGGAAGACATTTCCAGTTGGAGAGCATAGTTTAAAATACAGAACTGGGAGCTGGGGAGATGGCTCAGTTGGTAAAGTGCCCACCTTAGAAGGTTGAGCTTGATCCCAGAACCATAATTTTTAAAAATCCAGGAACTGTGTTGCATGATTACAATCTCAGTGCTTGGGAAGCAGAGATAGGCAGAGCCCAGGGTCTCACTTAGCCGGTCAGCAGGAGCTACTTGGCCAGCTCCAGGCCACTGAGAAACCATGTCTCAAAAAGGAAGGTGGAGGGCACTTTGTCCACTGGCTTCCACTTGCATATGTATGCACAGTCACATGTGCATCTGCACATACAAATAAAATTCAGAGTCATCAGGCCATTGTAACGAACGATGGCTCATACCACCATCTAGTTGGCTTGGCTCTGAGGAGCGTGGGAATGAGGGCCTATGATTTTTCATTTTGCTTTCCCATTTTTTTCTAGCAGATTCCTAAAGTCAATTCACTGAGATTGAACTTGATCAATGAATCTCAATTCTACTACTTATTTTCTGTTTGACCTTTGGGCACTCACTTATCCTTTGTAAGAATCTATTTTGTGCAAAATAAACATATTAGCCACTTCAATGTGCACTTGGAGGGGTGGTCATACATACAAAGAGCCTAGGTAGTCCTAGACTTCAAGTATTTCTTTCAAAATACATCATTGCTCTGTGAGTTCTGGGCTAACCTGGCCTCCATTGTAAGTTTCAGGACAGTTAGGGATGCATAGTGAAATACTGTCTCTTAATAAGAAAACAACAGTGTAACTCAGGTGACACACACCTATAATCTCACTCCGGAGACTTGAGGCAAAAGTATCTTTAGGGTGAGGCCACCCAGGCCACCTAACATGTTTGACATCTGTTTGAGTTAAATTATGAGACCTCCAAAACCAAACATTTAAGTCAACTAAATGACCCTTTCCAAAGCTAAAAACATAGTAAACAAAATGGTGTAAGCTTTTTTTTTAGTTAAAAGAATAAGTTTTGTTAAAAACTTAATTATAGATGGCAGAGGAAATAAAACAACATAAAGAAGGAAGAAAAATCCCCATCTTTTCTAGTCTTATACAGCTTAAGCTAGCCTTGAACTATGTGGCTAAAGCTGTCCTTGATTTTCTGATCCTCCTGCCTCTACCTCCTGATTCCTGGAATGAAAAGTGTGTGAACACACCTGGAGCCACCTCTTCTTGATAGTCAGCCTTTCTCCCCACCCCACTGGACTCCAGCACTGTTGAGGGCAAAAACCAGTATTTTGCTATTGCCACATCCATTCTTAGAAAGTGTCTGTATACCAGCATGGCCCCAATGGATGCATTAACTTAGTGGGAGAGCACTTGCCTAGCACAGGCAAGGATCTGGGTTTGATGCTTAGTACCAGCTGGATTAGAAATGTTCCATTAGGAGAAGAGTGGAGTGGCTGTACAAGGCAGGGCAGGAGGCACATGGGAGCCAGGCAGAGGGTTTCATTTACAGCCAGAGCTAGGCACACAGTTAAGTGTTATCCCTCATCTTAGACTTCTTGGAAGTGTCAGTTCTAGACCAGATGCCAGTTACTAAATTACTAGCTCAGTGATGTGAGTGGGCAGGATTTTAGGCATCCGTTCACTGTCTGAACTGTTTTTCTCCAAGCGACTTAAATATTGGTAGAATACCCTAGTAGATATGAACTATGCTCATCAGTGTGGGAGTTTTCTGTAGTGACCAGAAATGGAGCTTTCTCCAAGGATGCATTTCCTTCCACCCTTACAGTAATGGCACAGAATAGAAGGTCAAATGGGGCAAAAGCATGGACAGACATGATCTGTCTATCTATCTATCTTATCTATCTATCTATCTATCTATCTATCTATCTATCTATCTATCTATCTATCTATCTGAGACAGGGGACTGTCCTCAAACTCACAGAAATCTGCCTCGCCAGGGCTGGTATTAGAGACTAAAGACATATACCACATGTCTGGCAAAATATGAGTTTTTTGTTGTTTCGAATCCTACTTTCTGGAGTACATGTATGCCAGCCATTAATGTACATATTAGTTGTGAAAGCTGATCTTCAACATTTTTATCAGAACTAATCTACACATGATGTGATATTTCTTACAGAAAATTTGGAAGATCTGTATTCCCAGTGTCAGTATCCAGGATTGTCAGTGTCTCTTCTAGCTGCCTTTCTGTAGGATCGGTTTTATAGAGTGCTGTTCATGGAGAGCTAACAAACATTTGGCCATTTACTTTGGATATTCAGTGTTGATGGAATGCAATAATAGTTGTATTAGCCAGGGTTCTCCAAAGGAACAGAATTGATAGAATAAAAAAAATAATACCAAGAGAGACACTCTCTGTGTGTGTGTGTCTGTCTGTCTGTCTGTCTGTAATTTATTAGAGTAGCTTACAGCCTGTGGGCCGAGTAGTAGTCCAACAATGGCAGTCTCCTAACAGAAAGTCCAGGATTCCAGTCGTTGTTCAGTCCTCGAGACTGGGTGTCTCAGCAGTCCCAATCTAGTGCTGGAGTCCCAGGGAAGTCCTGGAGAGCTGCCCACTTTCAGTCTATGTTGTAATTCCAAAGAAGTGGGCTCTTACCCCAGGGAAGGAGCACCTCAGGAATGGAAGAGATGAACTCACTGCTGAGACTGAGGCAAAGCAAGCTTCCTTCCTTCATGCCCTTTTATGTGGCCCACATCTTCTGATGTAGCTCAGATTTAGGGTCAATGTTCCAACATCAAATGATCTGGGTTTAGGGTGGGTCTTCTACTTCCAAAAATCCTGCACAGGTGTGCCCAGCTGCTTTGGTTTAGTTAATTCCAGATGTAGTCAGGTTGACTGCAAGATTAGCCATGACAGAGTAGATACTCCTAATCTTTACTTTGATGGCCTGAGGAAATTAGAACATTTAAGGCATGGTGAGGTCAGTGAGGAACACAATGTTTTAGTTCTATCTGGGAGCTGTCTCAGTGGGTAAAACATTTGCTTCACAGGTCTGGCAATTTGAATGTATTTCCTCCAAAGCCAAACGCCCTGAGTTCAGATCTCAGAACCATGTAGTGCTAGCACCTGTAATTCCTGGATGCCCCTGGGGATGAGAGGGGAAGGCAGGAGACTCTCCAGAGGCTCAGGGCCAACTACCCTGCTGGAAGAGACCCTGTCTCAAGGTGGAAGGTGAAGACTGACCCCTGAAGGTGCCTGACTGCCATACCAGAGCACACATAGGTGTACACACACACACACACACACACACACACACACACACACACATTTTCATCCATTTTATTGTTTTTATATGTGTTACTAGAGAGTCCAGGAAGTTCCTGAAAAAAACTTACTGTTGATTAGTTTCAAGAAAGACAGAACATTGACCAGGTAGTTAAACAAACAAACACACAAACCAGTGAATGAAGGAACAGACAGTGTAGGCAATTTAGACTCCAGACATGGTTGTAAGAGCAGCATAAAGGGAGCAGGAGTTTGAATAGTGCTTCTCAGTTTGTGGGCAAACTTAGCAAACTGGAGAAAGTGGGAGACGTTTATTTTGGGCTTTTGTCTGTTGATCATAAAGGAATCTAAGTCAGTTTCTGGGTTTGTAACCGTTTAAACTCCCCAAGGGCTTTCTGCCTTTATTACTAGAAGGGACCTCAGGTTTAGTACGGCATGCCCTTGGGGATGGGCGGAGTAGTGAGGACCTAAGATTCTCCTACCTCTGGTCTTCATGCCTGACCTGGTGCAGCCGGTTTTTGACGCTGATACTTCCTTGTTGGCTGCTGAGTACGAGTCTTAGGACTTCTGCTGTTCCTCAGCATTTCTCCTCTGAGTGAACCCTTCCCAGTTGGTATTATTATCAGCAGGTCTTAATTGCTAAGATGTTTGCCTAGGCAGATGCTGTGTGTCTAGAGTTGATCTCTTCAGCATTCTTCTGGAGGAGATTCTGGGGTTTGCTGAGGGAGATGATAACCTTGGAGAGACTGAAGGAATAAGGTTTAGTCTGTGTCAGGAGTAAAGGAATGGGAGAGGTTGTCATGGGCTGGAAAATTTTGGTATGCTTTAACCTTACTATTAAAGTGACCCACTTGTAGCAGCTGCCCCTTCTCTGTGTCTCCCTAGCAGTCCGGATGTCTCCATGTTTTCAGTTTGCATCTCAGGCAAATCAAGAGGCAATAAATAGATAGGAAGGTTGTAATGGCCCACACATCTATATTTTCTAAAGCAAAGGGGAAGGAAAAGGGAGCTTACTTTTCCTTTCTGATGTTTTAAGCTGTTTTTAAATTGTCATATAATCAGACAGTTTGATTTAGAAATTTATGACGAGTGATGTATAAACACTGGGACAAGAACCATGCAGTTTCATGTCTGAAAAGCCTGGACTGCTGCCTTATTGTAATGTCTCTCGATCTCAGGGCTGCTGCTCAAAGCAAATTAAGTCACTACACCGACGCAATCAAGGACTGCGAGAAAGCCATTGCAATTGATTCGAAATACAGCAAGGCCTACGGAAGGATGGGGTGAGTGCCCAGACAGTGCCCAAGGCATTGCCATAGAGAACACGCTGTGGTTTAGGCTTGATGGTGAATATCCTGACTAACATTGCAGCCTGTGTGATAACAACACAGATGTAATAGAAATAGAGTAAAACAGAGATGACTACACTTGAGGATGAGGTCAGCCGTGGGTAACTCATGACTGACTGAGCGTTGTAAGAAACCGTGTGAGTAAACTCACTTCTTAGCCTGGACCATAAAGACACAAGCAAGTTTCATAGGCCCCAACCATGTGTATTTTCCCTGGAAACCATCGGTTGGTTTTGTTAGTTTCGTGTTCATGGAGACTTTATGGGATTTAATTTCTGTGAGTGAGAACCGACCGCATGTGCTGCTGGAACCCTTAAGTTCTACGTCCGAACTCTGTACTCAAATATTCCATTCCTTCTTATCTCTATGTTTGAGTATTTAATAGAGATTTTGAATTTCATGTGTTTCTATCAGAACTCATGTACCCATTGCTTTGGCCCAAAGCTGAAGAGATGTTTTGTATCCATCTAATCTGCCAGCATATCTGGTCTAGTCTCATTTTCCCATGTATCTTGGATTCAGTTGTTGACTAGCTTGCTTATAGGATTAGCCTATATTGCCATTTCTTACCTACTCTGCTTCAGTCCTCCTAACTGGTCTTTATGCCTCAGTTCTACACCTCACCAATGTTGCTCCTCTACAGAGAAGCCATAGTGAGTTTTCAAAAGTATAAAACCAGAAGAGTTGAGTATGTAAATAGAACAGTTGCCTAGCATGCTGGTAGCTCTGGATTTGAGCCCTAGCATTGCATAAATGGGGTGTGGTTTTGCATGCCTATAGTCCCAGCACTTTGGAGGTAGAAGCAAGAGGATTGTGAGTTCAAGATCATCCTTGGCTACATAACAACTTTGAGGCTAGCCTGGGACACATGAGACCCTATCTCACACCTGCCTACCAGACCCTAAAAGCATAACTCAGCCATTCCATTGCAATGTGGTTAAAAAGTCTGAACTATAAACAGGTCCCGTATCATCCCGAGTAGTCGGCTGCCCTCCCTGCTTTGTCTCCTGTACCCAGCCTCGTGTGCCTTTGTCCTATGCTTTAAGCATAGGACACCTGCATGTTTCTTAGCAGCTTTGTGTTTGCTTCTGAGTCTGGGTTGATGTAGTACCCCCCCAACTTCTCTATGATTATTTTCTGTCATTCACGTCTTCTGTGTGTGGCCATTTTTGAGCAGACACTGCTGTCATTCTCCTTAATACTGTACATACTGTATGGATGCTTGTTGCCTGTGCTCCTCAGGTGGTAGGGGATTTTCTTAAACTTAGGAACTTTAAAAAAATGTACAGTGCTGAGTATTTAAAGTAGTACCTGGTGCATAGTAGGCTTTCAATATTTATTGATGATTAATTAGGAACTCTGTTGAGGATCCTTCAAGGCTGACTAACAGAAAACTAGTTGGGTTATATGAGTATCTAAGTCTGTGAGGTAATTCAGAAAAGAAAGAATTTGTTTAAAACAACAATTCCAGAACAAACAAGGTACTTAATACTATCTTTTTATACGTACTGTTGTTTACTGCTTAATTTTGATGTATTTTTCAAGTAAATTATAGGTAGGGAATAATAAACATTAAAATTTAGTAATGCTCAGGCTTGTGCCTGGGATGAGTACTTATTATTTGAGTTACAGGAGATCCTTACTTTGTCTAACAACTAACGTGTTGTTCAGGACTAGTCACCTGATAGTTACAACCTGCTTTTAATTTAACAGATGAGAAACTAGGGGCCAGTGAGATGGGTCAGCAGGTAAAGGCCCTTGCTGTGGAAGCCTGGCAGCTCTAGTTCAACCCCCCAAACCCTTGTTAAAGTGGAAGGAAAAGAGGGAGTCAACAGAGTTATCCTCTGGTCTCCACATGTGTCCCCTGGCACCACTCCCTCTAATCAATCAATCAATCAATCAATCAATCAATCATTTTAAAAAGCTATAGGAAGTGAGACCGTAAAAACAAAATTGGGAAATAATATTCATTATTGTTCAAGTCTTTTAGGAAGGAAGAATGTGGGGTGCTATCAAGTACATAATAGCATTCGGATGTGGTTGTGTCCCACCTGAGGCCTGTGGGCTGCATGTGTCCCAGGACAGTTGTGAATGCAGCCCAGTACATGTGTAGACGACAGCATTGTTATAAGGTCAAAAGGTTTGACACTCCTGGTTTATTAGCCCTTGAAAAGGGTGTCGGCATCATGGATTTACATGGTCACAGAATTACTAGCACAAATCTTGGTTTAACTCAGCCTAAAGATTCGTAAAGTAAGCTACTTCATTTACATTTTAGTCTTAAGGAAATTAGAAGGGTGAGTAGTCTCTCTGAGCTTTCAGTTTATGATCCATGTGGGACATGTGTGTAATGGAACAGAAAGGAGACAACTGAAGCTCATAGAACCTTAGAGTTGGGGAGAATTGATTGCTCTCTCTCTGAACCACAACATAATGAGGGTTAGAATTGAATGCTGAGGCCCTGAATACTCTGAGCACATGACCTGCTGCTGTTCTTTAGCATAACTCTGCTCTATTTCCAAAGGCTAGCCCTCACTGCCATGAATAAGTTTGAAGAGGCAGTTACAAGCTACCAGAAGGCACTGGATCTCGATCCTGAAAATGATTCCTATAAGTCCAATCTGAAAATAGCAGAACAGAAGTTAAGAGAGGTATCCAGTCCTGTAAGTTGTCTCTGTGGAATAGATCCTGTTACTCACAATTCATTGATGTCACAGTGGCTGGAATGAATCTCAGATCTAACTCTTTTACAGACAGGAACTGGGTTGAGCTTTGACATGGCTAGCTTGATAAATAACCCGGCGTTCATCACCATGGTGAGTATACTTTCTTTTTGATCTACTGGCTGCTGTCCACTATATATTTGCAATCCTTCTCTGCCATTCTTTTTTTTTTTTTTTTTTTTACTCACTCTGTAGACTGGGCTGGCCTCGAACTCAGAAATCCACCTGTCTCTGCCTCCCAAGTGCTGGGATCAAAGGTGTGCACCACCACTGCCTGGCTCTGCCATTCTTTTTAGGGAGATGGAATTTTTCAATAGTTGCTGGAGTTGACTCATAGCTCTTGAGCTCAAGTGATTCTCCTGCCTCAGCCTCTCAAGGAACTGGGAGTGCAGGCTCCATATTTTCTTTTTTAGAAACAAATGCAGGGGTTTCTGTTGAGTGGCAGGTGTTCATGGCAGAGGCTAAGACAGGGATGCTTCATCTGTCCCCTCCCTCGGAGGAAGCCAAGGTGTTTTTAGGAAGCCCACAGCCTTCCTAAACTGGAATATAAAAGTCAGTGTTTGTGTGAATATGTGCACTTTATAAGATAAAACTCGTTCTTATATGAAAGTTTAAAAACTACTGTCTTGGGTTAGAGAGATGGCTCAGTAGGTAACAGTGCCTGCTATACAAACCTGGTGATCTGAGGTCACACATGGTGGATAAAAACAACTTCCACAAGTTGCCTTTTGACCTTTACACAAACACTGTGGCACACATACACAGTCTCTCTCTCTCTCTCTCTCTCTCTCTCTCTCTCTCTCTCTCTCTCTCAATTCATAAACAAATAAATGTAATTTAAAACCCCAAAGTCATATGAAACTAGTCTAGGAAGTTATCTCTATCAACTGCTGTCTGAGGCTTTTGAGTGTAGTCATTACCCAAGTTTGCGCCTCAATATTGCTGGCCTTGTTTTCTGTCTTTAGAGGGTTTTATATCTTTAAAAACAGGCTCTCATGTCGCCCAGGCTCAAACTTGCCTCAACTAGCCTCAAACTTGGTATGTAGCTGAGGTGACCTTGGATTTTTGTTCTTCAGGCCTCCTAAGTGCTGGGATTACAGGCATGCACGCCTGCAGCCAGTTTCTGCAGTGCTGGAGACTGAACCCAGAACATGCAATCCTAGCAACATCTCTAGTCCTGCCCGCTGTTCTTCAAACCAACAAAAATAACTTAGGGTTCTTTGAAAAACAAACATGATTCGGCTTAGTATCTGGGGGGCATAGGGTGTTACCTGGCTCTACAGTACCCCTTGAGCTACTGACTGCACACTTTGTATGCAGACATTCTGCTGTCTGGCATGGTGTTGCACCTCTGTAATCCCTGCACATGGAAGGCTGAGGCCAGCCTTGACTGTACAGGGATTCGAAGCCAGCCTTGGCTACATGGCGAGACCCTGTCTCAAAATAAAACCACAAATATTCTACCACACGCTCTGCTCCCGCAATGCAGGAATCAGTTCTTGTTCATCTTTGTTCAAATAAATGTGTTTTACAATCATTAAATCCTTAGTTCAACTGAAAGACACAGTCTTTCATCAATTTGGTTGGCCTTCTTACCTATTTACTGACAAATACATGTTCCTTTGTAAGTCTCCATTGTTTTAAAACCTGGCTTGCTCATTTCTAGGACTTAGGTTATATTACTGTAACAGAATATGAAGATGGAATTTAGTTTCAGATTAAATGTAGTCTGTAAGCTGCTATATACCAAAATAAGGTGCGAGCACACCGTGTAGGAGCTGCGAAGGAGGCAGGTTACAAGCTCATCTTCCACTCTTTAAGGGGCCAGTGTGGGCTTGTGGGTAGGCCTCAATGTCAGGGCACTTGGATAATATTCTTGACACCTAGTTTGATTTCCCAGCACTGCTATAATAAATAAATACTTAAACACATAAACAAAGTGAGGGCTCAGGTGTTAGGATATATGTGTAGTGTTCAAGAAGCCCTGGGTTCAACCTTCAGGACTGCCAAATAATGAAAATAGAAACTGATGAAAATTATCAAGAAGATAAATAACCAAAGGACTGGGTTGATTATGCTTTAAGTTTGGCGATCTATCGGTCTGCCGTTGTTACTCTGAGGGAAGCAGAGAGGCCTTCTTTCATTTCCAGCCTGCTAGAAAGGGCTGGTCTGGTCTCCATAGCACAGTCAGTCACAAACATCTCTTTGGCATCGTTTCTCTTAGGTGTCTTTAAATCTTTATGGTTTTAAAGTTTCTCTTTTTCCCTTTTGACCCATTGATCTGATCAGTAGTGGCACTGCCCTCCAGTACTCAGTGTATCTATTTTAATTGTCTGCGATCTCATTTTCCCAGTTGATTAGTTTCTAGGACCTTCTCTTTTATACCGTCCCATTTCCTTTGTATAGCACACTAAAATGTTAGGGTATTATGCATTGTTAGGTTTTGTTCCTGCACCCTTACATCTTTGGAGCATCCCTATGTATTCCTGCCATTGTAATGAAAAATACTATTTTTCAATCATAGGCAGCGAGTTTAATGCAGAACCCTCAAGTTCAGCAGCTGTAAGTATAAACGGCTCCTTATGCCTCTCCTTCTCATTGCTGGGCTCCTAATTTAAGCATATCATCTCATAATTGATAAAAATGCACTGAATTCCAGTCACTTGGAACATTAGGTCAACTTACACATTTGACCCGGTCCCTTAGAAGATACTGACATATTTCACTGACCTTCCCTTCCCATGAGAAACATATGCTAATCTCCATGCTATGCCTCTTATTACCCCAGAATGTCAGGGATGATGACAAACGCCATTGGAGGACCTGCTGCCGGAGTTGGAGGCCTAACAGACCTGTCCAGCCTCATCCAAGCGTGAGTGTTTGCCCCGGTTTGTGTCCTATTGAACTTGTAAGACAAGGTGACCAAGGCAGCGTGGGGAGGAAGGGCTTTATTCAGCTCACAGTTTATAGTCCGCCATGAAGGGAAGTCAGAGCAGGAACTCAAGGCAGGAACCTGGAGGCGGGAATGGAAGCAGAGACCACGGAGGAGTGCTGCTTGCTGGCTTGTTCTCTGTGGTTCTCCCAGCTTGCTTTCTTGCACAACCGAGGACTCCATCCAAGGGTGGTACCCCTTCCAGTGTGCTGGAGCCTCACACATTACTCATTAATCAGAAAAATATTCCGCACTTATCTGCAGGCCAATCTGATGGAGGTAATTCCTCAGTTTATACTTTCTCTTGATACAATTAGGATTGTGTCAAATTGACAAAAGCCAACCAGCACTAAGTTACTTAACAGAAACAACAACCATGCACTTGATACCTTCTAGTTTGTTTCCAAGGGGGCCTGGCTTTCATTTTAATTGTTTCCTGTTAAAATGACTTGTCTAATTAAACATGACACTTCTAAGAAGTCGGTAAATTGGAGTCACATTTAGAAATGAAGGGTAGGGATGCAGAAGACCCGGGCTGTGGCCGGCTCTACATGCTTTTCTTTTGGGGGAAATCATACATGCTCACAGACTTTTTTTCTTTCTTTCTTTCTTTCTTTCTTTCTTTCTTTCTTTCTTTCTTTCTTTCTTTCTTTCTTTCTTTCTTTCTTTCTTTCTTTCTTTCTTTCTTTCTTTTTCTTTTCTGGAATTTTCACATTCCAGCAGATCTTTAAAAGGAGTCATTAGCAGTAAAAGTAGGCAGAACCCTGGTGTGGTGGTGCATGCCTTTAATTCCAGCACGTGGGAAGCAGAGGCAGGCGGATCTTCTGTGAGTTCCAGGCCAGCCTGGTCTACATAATGATACCCTGTTGCAACAAGCAAGCAAGCAAACAAATAAAAGAAAAACCAGAAAGTAGTAGTCTCATTTCATAACTGGTAGCTGGAGTTGCTGGGGAACACGTCTTAACTTCCTGGGGGCTCAGGACATCCACTGAAGAGCTTAGTCTGTTGAGGCACAGCTAGATTTTTGTTGTTTTTAGTATGGATTTAAGGTCATATGGGATGTCAGTACTGTCATCTACAGTACAGAGGGTTGATGCCTGCTGTACACTTACAAAGGGTCCCTGAGGATTGATGCCCTGCTCAGTGATTCACACTCACCGTGATCTCATATGTAAAGCAATTAATCCTTCAATTTCACCAATGAGTTTACTTTTTAAAATTTTGTATGCTTGAATAATTACTCTGGGATTTAAGTGGTAATCATATGTCTACTGAAAATATGTATTAATTTAGGTGTAGATCCATGTTTTAAAATCAGTTTTTTGAAACATAGTCTTGCTTGCTGTGTTGTCCATGTTGACTTCCAACTTAAGGTGATCTTCCTGAGTGTTCTGGGATTACAAACGTGGGCCCTATGCCTGGCTTAAAATCACCTTTGCTTTAGTGGTAGAGCCCTCACTGGGTTTAATCCCTAGCACCACAAAAGTAAGGAAGTGAAATGAGTTTTAAGGTCACATTGCGGTGTTACATTATTAATGTTCGGAACACTTAGGAAATGTAGTCAAGCTTCTGGGACACTTAGAAATGGACTCCACACGCTTAAGCACATTACTGTCCATCAGAATTGCCCAAGACATTGCATCTTGAATATGTGTCTGATATTGCCCCTGCCAAGTTTATAGGAAGCCACAGTTCCAGTTTCTAATTTGTTCTTAAAACCAATCACCACTTAGGATGTTGAATTTTTAGAGTGATCCTTAAGTGGCATGATTATCATGTAACTGTCATGTAATTATACATGTAATTGTCACAATCTGAAGAATTTGTGATACACTTATTTTATTGTAATTTCAAGGTCCATCTTATAGAATTTAAAGGTAAAAAAACCTAGGACAGGCAAGCTATAAATCTCAGCCACTGCCCAGAGGAGGAGAATGGAAAAGAGAAGGAAAAATAAGAATAAAAATCCAAATAAACAAATACCCCCCCCCCAAAAAAAACATTGCTTTTGAGTTAAGCCCCTCCCCCCCCAAACCCATTGTTTTGGAGGTCAGCTACATGGCAGTAATACCATAGGGAAATAGTGGGGAGACTGGCTTCAGAGAAAGACTAGGGAAGTCCTGAGTAACAGAACAATTCTGCATAGTTTCTGAACAGCATTCAAATGAGACAGAAACAAAAGTAGTTTCATCAGGACTCAGAAAAGTGAGCAGACCCAAGGAACCTCAATGGTGGCTTCTACAAACTGTCTCAACTCTTTCTTTTCTGAAGCTGGGTCTTATTAAGACCATGCTGACCCTGATTTTACTTTGTAGCTGAGGGTGTCTTCAACTCCTGATCTTCTTGCCTCGTCTTCCTTAGTGCTGGAAGTGTAGATGCTCACTACCTTCCCGCTTCAAGGTTGCGTATGACCGTGTTTAATGAGGTGTTGTGACTGAAGCTAGAGCCATAGGCATGCTAGGAAAGTGTTCTGTTGGGCCAGAGAGATGGCTCAGAGATTAAGAACATTAGCCGTACAATAATAACAATCTTAACACCCATGTAAGGACCTGGGCAACCCATACACACCTGTAACCTTGGCTCCAAAGGGGCAGAGACTGGGGGATCACTGGGACTTGCTGGCTTCCAGCGTATTTAAGAAAATGCAAGTTCAGGTTCAGGGAAAGACAGGAATTGACAGAGGAGGACACCTGGCATCCCTTCTGGCCTAGGCTTATGACTTGCACGGCCATGCATATAAACATACACACACACACACACACACACACACACACACATTTGCACATGTGTAAACCTTTAAAAGAAGTCCTGTCATTGAACTACATTCCTAGGCCTATGTTAAAACTGTCTTTTAAAATATTCACCTTTTTGAGGTCAGCCTGGTATACAGAGTGAGTTCCAGGACAGTCATGACAACACAGAGAAACCCTGTCTTGAAAAAAACCAAGAGAAAAAAAAAATCCCTTTTCACTGACCTCTCTAAGGATCCCAGCCTTGGAGTTGTTCTGTTCTATCCTGAGAAACTAGCAAGATTGCTGCATTGTGTTTCAGGCACACTGTAAGGAGCAAGCTTTAGAGTTCTTTGATTAAACAGTGGACATGTAGGTTGCATCCAATTCAGGCATGTATATCTTATCTTCAGTGTTTTGTTTTCCTTCTCGTCTTCAACAAGAGGATGATAAGCATAGGATGTTTTGTTTTCCAAGAAAGAAATCTGGCCTGGGCTGGAGAGATGGTTCAGTTGGTAGAGCTTGTCTTGCTACCAGGGAAGACACGAGTTCTATCCCCTGACGATATTGAAAACAAAAGACCTGGTAGTGATGACACATCTTGTAATTCCAGAGCTGGGAAACTAGGGGCAGAGGATCCCTGGGGCTTGCAGGCCTGTGAGCCAGCCTAGCCTAGGTCAGAGCTTCTGGCCAGTAAATAAACCCTGCTTTAAAACAAACAAAAATGGTGAACTGCACACCAGGAACAATACTAACAGTTGTTCTTTGACCTCCACATGTACACTTGCCCTCATGTGCACCAGTACACACATGAAGTGTACACACCTGTGGGACCAATCTGGCATGGTAGAAAGAAGTCCTGCATTTCCGTCCCGGGCGCTGTGGATCTGGGAGGGACGTGGGGCACTCGGGAAGTGGCTGCGCCTATTTTCACACAGTCCAGGCAGGTGGGGGCTGTGGGATGCTGCCAGGACGTCGCCTGTGGGTGGGGGAGGGGGCTGTTCCCGGGGCGCCTCTACCTGAGGAGGGGTGTACGTGATAGACGTCACATGACAGATGTTTCTACAGGGGGCTGTGGAGGTTGTAGCTGTTTGACAGAAGACCCGGGCCTCCCAGGAGCATTTGCAAAAACGTTTTCCAGTCCCTTGTAGGGTAAACCATACTGGGTCTCCCATGGTTTAAGCCTGTGCTCGATCTGGTGCCAGACTGTCTGTCACAGACCATTGCCCCCACACACCCACACCCCATACACATGCCCCATGTGAACTCTCCATCCTGTAATAGTGCTATGCGGAATTAGTGATAATATTATGGTTCTAAAACTTGTCTTCATAGGAAAAATTCATCTCTCGTTCATGTTGCAAGAGTGTTCTATGACTGGCAAGTTCCCAGTTTATTCTGCTTTTGTCCTGCAGGGGGCAGCAGTTTGCGCAGCAGATACAGCAACAGAACCCTGAACTCATAGAGCAGCTGAGAAATCACATCCGGAGCAGATCCTTCAGCAGCACTGGAGAGCACTCCTGACTTGAACAGGACCCTCGGCCTAATGCAAACATTCCGACATGTACACTTGTAGATACTAGCCAAAAACAAAGTAACAAATCCCACCCTATACAATGTGTGAAAACAACAGAGGAAAGTCTCCTGGGTAAACCTGAGAGAATACATCTGTTTAGATAATAGTTTATCACAAGCAGATTTGAACATAATACAGACTCCTTTGGAAAGCCTTGCTAAGGGCGAATACAGCCTCAGGACAAGGGTCCATCCATTTTAAAACTTTTATCATCATATTTGTATATTAGAGTATATTTATGAATAGTAGGGCTATTTATTGGAAAGTTCTTTAGCTGCAGGTTTCCCTAGGAATGGTTTTGAGAGGGACCATGCTGGTTTAGAAGAAATGTGCTTGGCAGCACGTCAGGAGAGAAGCCTTGGCGTGTGCTACCATCAGTGACACGTGCCTATCGTAAGTGACACTTTGAAGAGACTGTGAATGTACAGAAAGCAAAGGTAGTATGCTCAGGTTTTCTGCATAGATTTTTAACTAATCTTGTCTGTAGCTTCATGTTGATAGCATTTGCATGGCCAGTTAAGTAGATAATGAAACATACTTAGAAATCCTTAATGATACTGGTCAGGTCAGTGACACAACTGCCCTTCTTAATTATCACAGCTTAAGTGTCACAGTTTCATTGCTGATAAACTCACCTAGGGCAGTATCTAGTTACATTTAAAGAAGCCACTGATGTGTTCCCAGATTATGGGTTTCCTAAGTGGAATTTAATTATGTGCCCATCAGTGACGATGATTAATATTTTTATTTTTACTTTACCATTATTTGATGGCTAACAGAAGCATCTATCTCTAACGTTGCTCATTTGTGTAATCCTTTGGTGCAGTTTGGCTTGGCATGTCAGTCTTACGCTTAAGTTTAATTTGTTGCAATTTAAACATTAACAGGAGACTTCAAATAGCTTATTTTAAATTGGATGCCACACTGTGCATCTGGCATGTGGTTAGTAGAGAGAAATGACATGAGAGATTAATGGTGGGACTCTCGGTGCACTGACGGATGAAAAAGCTCATTTCAAACAGAATTGGCTTATTAACCAAAAACTTGGTTGAACGGGGCTGGTGTGTAATTACAAGCGCTGAGGGAAAGGTGAAAAAGGAAGCAATTTAAAACTAATGAGGGGGTGGGGCTTTCCCATACAGTTCTCGAAGCTGCTTGTGTTTAGTATCTTGAGGTTTCAAAACTAACCTTTTTCTTTTTCTTTTTGCCTTTTCTGAGACAGTGGTTCTGTGATTTCACTGTAAACACCAAGTGAGGGGATTAATTCTGATTTCAGGTTTAGGGCCATCCATCATGCTTCCCCTAAATCACCATTTTAAACACTGTGCAGTCAGAACTCAAGTTTAGAATAACAGAAGGTCAGAGGTCTCTCCTCAAATAGCCAGCTAGCACCTGGGCGCAGGCTCCTGTGGGACAAACGAGAAACAGTTCTGGTGGAGAACAGGGCTTAACTAGGAGGGCCTCTGATGTGGGACTGTGGAGGGAAGGGATGGAGTCTAGCATGAGACCAGGGTTCCCATCTCATCACTGCATAGAAAAGAAACAATCAGGAACAGAGAGTAGGTGCGCCCTGGAACAGATCCTGGAGCTGTAAAAGGACAACGAGAGGGACTGGGAACATACGTCAGCTGACAGGGCTTGTCTAGCATGGACGAAGCCCTGGGTTAACCCTTCCCTAGTACTGCATGCAATGGGAATGGCGGTGTGCACCTAGAGTCCCAGCACCTGGGAGGTAGAGTCAGGACCAGGAATTCAGCATCACTCTTAGCTACACAGTGAGTACGATGCTAGCCTGGGCTACATGAACCCTGTCTCAAAAGCAAAAAAACAAAACCAAAAACACCATAGTAGAAAACAAAACAATCCAAACAACAAAACGGACAATTAGAAAACACCATGACTTGCTCTAGAATTTTGTATTTAACAACTTTGGGAAACAAATATTTGTGAGGAAGATAAGCTGAACAGGCCTATCTCTGTTAAAAATCTCAGTTCCTTCGGGGGGGGGGGGTTAGGGTAGGAAAGATAGGCTCAGATGATTTCAGTGGTCTCAGGAGAGAATATCCCTTCTAACTCTTTCAGAAAACAGATGAGGAAGAAAGTCTCCAACTCATTTAAGCAGTAATACTCTGGTGAGAATTAACACTGTCTTCATGGGCTAATGCCACTGTGGAAGGCAGTTCTTTTTTTTTTTTTTCAAGACAGGGTTTCTCTGTGTAGCCCTGGCTGTCCTGGAACTCACTCTGTAGACCAGGCTCAAACTCAGAAATCCACCTGCCTCTGCCTCCCAAGTGCCGGGATTAAAGGTGTGCGCCACCACTGCCCGACTAGGAAGGCAGTTCTTATGTGAAACAGAGAACCTGTGGATCTTCCAGTTCAACTTTCTAGCTTTGTTTCTTTGGGAAGGTATAGACAGCCGGATGTGGTCTCCCACTTCCATGGACTTTCTTTCTATTTAGGACACCCTTTACTCTTCAGGTCTGTCCAGAACATCGGAATCATCACACCGCAAGAATTTTTTGGTGTGGTCTGATTGTACTAGCTGTCCTAAAAGTTTAAGACACTTCCCCGGCATTCTTCCCCTTGTCTAGGATACACTCTTGCTAAGAGAAGCAGCACTGGACACTTCCGTACGTTCTCATCAGCAATGCCTGATTTCCATCAGCCCGTGTCCCTGGAGCAGCTGAAGCTGGTACCGTGCTATGCAAAACCCGATGTGAGCTTTTTGTGGAAATGGACTTTTCATTTATTGTATCTAGTTTTTATAATAGTTGACTCAGAACCTTTATAAGACAGCATTATCTATCCTTTATTTAAAGTATGACTGGTACATAGCTATGTTGTTTATACTACACAGAAGAGACTTTATAACTGAAAGTATATAGCAGAATAAGTTTTACATTCTGACTGAATGAAACACTGGCTCAGTCACGAGAGGATACACTGCTTGTATTTTGTTTTGCACAGACATTCACCAATCATGACTAAAGTGAGGGACAAGTCTTCTGAATATACCTTTCATTTTGGACCAAACAATTTGTCATGGCAATAAATAATTATGCATTTAAGAAAATAGGTTTTGTGTTTGAATTAATGCACATTCTTAACATATAGTGGGGACTTCCAACTCACCAAAATAGGATGAAGTTTATTCGACAGCATGGGTTTTTGTTTCCCTGACAAATAGGGAAACATTTTGTTACATACCTGTTGCAAAGCTGTTGTAAGCTAGTTTTCTTGCTGATTTGTTCCTGACATGAATGGTTGTGATTTCATGGACAAAAAATCTTTTATATTAGCACATGATAGAGTTAAAAGTCAGGTGGAATCAATTAAATGTGTATTAAGAAAATAAGCTCTTTATTCTTCAGCCGGGAAAACCCCCAGAGTCTTTAGGTTAAAGTTAAAAAATGACTAACATTGTTGAAAGTTAACTGAGTCAATCAATCCTGGCCCGCTCTTGAGTGTTATGTGTTGGTATGTGCACACTAAGACAGACATGCACCCATAACAACGATTCTGAAAACAACTAAAGATGTTTATCCTGTGTGACTTGGGAAATACCCAGGTTGCAGGAGGGGCCTGAACTGTTCCCAACAGGCCTCTCTTGTATTGACTACGCACCTAGGGAAGAGACTGCCGTTGACTATGATTAGTTTAACTAAATTTCTGTATGAAGTATTATGAAAGTTCACTAATCCTAAGACAAACAGTGTCTTCCAGAGTTAGTGTGTAGCCTAGGGGCCCTAGCAAGCAGGTGCCATCAACCGTCGGCCTGCTGGTCTACTCAGATGGCAGAATTCATCTTTCCACAGAGCGTAAGACATCTGATACCCCTTTACAGAAAGGCTTGCCGACTGCTGTTTATGTACTTGTTAGACAAAAAGCCTCAAAGATGAACTTGTTGAAAACAAAAGAAAATGACAGTTATCTTAAAGGACACAAAATATGTATAGAAAATGCAGAAATGGTCTGTTCCCTTAGGATATAACTCATAAGACAAAACTAGCGTTTTTACAACAAACATCTAATATTTAACGGTTTTACACGAAACAAATTTAAATAACATATACTTATTTTCGCTACTGATCGTTGCACAAAGCTGACAAAATACGGACCATTTCTGTGATTAAAGAGAAGTCTGGCGTTAGGAACTTTCTTCAGGCTCCCACTTGCACGGCTGCCGAGACCACGCAGACTTGCGCGATATCATCATACTCGTATGTTCTCTTTAAAAACGTGTCGGTGAGTCTTAAGCCAGAGACACTCTAGGGGAGGGGGGAGAATGAGAAGCACCTCAGTGTTCACTCATTGATAATTACCATGGAAATTACAGCTATCAGAAATGATGGCTTGGCCCACCCCGCAGAGATTACGGAACAGAGGACGTACTTGGAGCCCCTGTACCGAGGACAGGAGAGTCAGGGCCAGGCAGAGCGAGGAGCTGGGGTGCAGCTTCCCCAGCTGTCTTCCTGAAATCCCACACCAGTGGATAGAGCTGGTGTTGCACATCTCCAGCACAAGGTCCATCGTCCTCTCACTGCTGAGGCAACCAGAAACCAGGGTAAATCTGTTTATTTCCTAAGCACCTACCATCACATTCCTTCAGGGTGTTCAGTAAGTTTACTTTCTGTGTGTTCAGGAGAATAAGAACAAGAACAAGTATGGAAAAACGAGCATGTCATTATTCAGCCTAAGAGAGGCTAGAATAAAGGAGGAAGTGACCACTCGGGAGTAAAAGGTAGATGGATCAGAAGTTTGAGGCCAGCCTCAGCTACATAGCCAGTATGGCCAGCCTGGCCTATAAAGAGGTACTGTCTCAGAAAGCAAAACAACCCAAAAGCCATGATAAGGCAGTGGAGGGAGGACTTCCAGGGTTACAGGAGGCGCACACCTATGGCTGCTGAGGTGGTTTTCCAGGTGTTAGTGAGCACGGGCTCCCTGCTGCTGCAGATGCTGGGCTTGCCTTTTCTCTAGACTCAGGCATTTGAATCTCACCCTACTGCTATGTCTCTTACTCATTCTACTGAGAACTCCACAGGAAAGTAGGACAACTGAAATCTGCTCAGTCCTTTTCATTAAAAAAAAAAAAATCTGTTCTTTTAGCACGCGGCTACCTTAGGAAATGGCTGACAGGGATAAGTAAAAGCCATTCATGCTTGCTCACTGAGTTCCCTGACAAGAGTTGATGAGCATCACCAGATCAGCTGACATGTTAATTTTTAGTTTTTACACCACTGAGCTAACAGGCTCAGATTTCTAGTCTCTCCATTACTTTCAGTCCCCCAGCTTCTGTGTGCCTTAGGATTGGGCTCCTGTTGCAATATTTACTTAGAATTTAACTTACATATTCAAATTATATTTGCTTTTCTATCTCCCTAACAATTAGAAATGCTCTTTGTGTTAGAGACCATTTTAGATGCACAACATGATTTTCTCAGTATATAGAAACCTACTATGGATTTTTTCATATCCGTTTGTTTTGTGTGTGTGCTACGTGCAGGTGTGCATGTGCCCTGCTGTGCATGGAGGTCAGTGGACAACCAGTAAGAGCTGGTCTTCTACCACTCTTCAGTCACTCTAGCAGATTGGTTCTAGGACTCGAACTCAGGTCTTCATGCTTAGCAGCAAGGGCTGCAACCCACTGAGCCAGCTTACTCCTAAAACTGAGTCTCTTGTACTCTGGACTGCCTTCAGACTCTTGGTAGGTGAAGATGGCCTTGAACTTTTGGTCTCTTCCCTCTGTTTCTCAGGTACTGGTATTACAAGTTTTGGCTTGAGATCAAAATCAGGGTATCTATCGCACAACTTAGGAAGACACTCCACCAACTGGGCCACACCCCCTCCCTCCCTGCTGCGGTAATGTTTTCTATTGCATGTTGTATGTCTGTATGCATGTGTGTGTAGACTGGGTCAGATTTTTACACATGAGGAAATTGAAACTCTTAAGTAAGTTAGAAAACCTAGTTGAATCATTACATTAAAATGAATATCAAAAATTAATTTTAAAAAATTTACAGTACTTTGTTAGTCAATAAGCTTATTTGACATACTCAAAACCCTCAAAACAAAAAAGTCCCCTGGACATAGCCTATACTTGCATATCTTTGCCTAGATGCTCACTGAGACTTTATGATTAGCAAGCACTGTATGTAAGAGCTGTGAGATCTGCCTCTCCTGAATAGTTCCCAGGCCAGTCAGAGAGATAACAAGGACCAGCAATACATGGATGCTACCACAAAACTAAATTCAAATTCTCTATGAAAAAGTCTGAGGGGCTAGGAATGAAGCTCAGGGTAGCGTTTCCTAGCGTCCACAAGGCCCTGGGTTTGATGCCAATGTGTCGTGAACAGCTTGGTGGTGCGGACCTGTAATCCTACCTAGCACCTGGGAAGTGGGGGTAGGAAGTTCAAGGTCTTCCTCAGCTTTAGAGGGAGCTCTAAAAACTACCATAGCAGTGAGTGTAGCTTCATAGAGAATCAGGCATTTCTGTAGGTTTGAAGGATTATTTACTATTTCCTTAAAACTAAGGGCTGGACTGAATGTGAGACTGAAGTAATTACGCAGGCATTCTGAAAGAGCTGCAAGTCCTCACTGTAACACCACTGCAATGCCAAACCAACTGTGCTGCAGATGAGGACACAAGAACTAGCAGCATGACTTGGCTGGCATGTAATTCTAGGCTTTATAGCCTTTAAGCTATATACCCTTTATACCTTTATAGAATATAGGCTTTAAGCTATATACACTTTGCTGCTTCTTTTTTTTTTTTTTTTTTTTTTTTTTTGGTTTTTCGAGACAGGGTTTCTCTGTATGGCCCTGGCTGTCCTAGAACTCACTCTGTAGACCAGGCTGGCCTCGAACTCAGAAATCCGCCTGCCTCTGCCTCCCAAGTGCTGGGATTAAAGGCGTGCACCACCACTGCCTGGCCCTTTGCTTCTTCTACTGACTGCCAAAACTGCTTAACAGCTGTGTGTGGAGGTGGATGCCTTTAAGCCATCACTCAGGAGATACAGGCTGTTGGATCTCTATTAATTTGACATCAGCCTGGTCTACACAGTAGTTCTAAGCAAGCAAGGTTACATAGGGAGACCTTGTCTCAAAAACAAAACAAAAAAACTTTAGCCTGTATTCCCTTCACTCAGAAGGGTAAGAAGACGGCAAGGGCAAGGCCAGCCTGGGCTATGTAACAAAACTGTCTTAAAGAACACTACCAAAGAAAATAGGCAAAAGACAAAAAAATCAGGATCAATTTCTAACCTGTAAGTCTCTCTTGTTTTAAGTTTACACCCATGTTTTTTCTTGTTAATATTAAAGGTACGTTCCATAATCAGAGAAATAGATCTGACTCTTAATATGTCCTCCCATAAGAACCTGCTAGCCCATTCTTTAGTGCTATGAAATGTGAAGGAAGTATAAACGGATGCCCATCTCCACGCATTGGCATTACCTGCAGTTTGTGATTTTACACGTAATATGGAAAGGTTCTTCTAGGTTTACAGTATCTGGGATGGCCTCTAAAGACAGCCTAACATCTCCATAACCTGGAGCCTGTGAAAAAAAAGTAACAGTTACATACATAATCAAAAAACTTTTCAATGCTAATGAAGGTATCTGCACCTTTACTCAACAGACACAGCTGGCGTTCTGAGAACATACTGCTGCTCTGGCCTAGTCTCTCACTCAGACCCCTTTGCTGTGACCTCAGCTAGAAGGATCCTGCAGGCCTGGACTGTTTTTGATACAATTACTCCAGACTCAGCAGAATTAAGATGAATCTTGCCTCTAGACAAGGACCGAGCTAGGATTTATGGGATCTGATCTCAAGGGCCTGTCCAGCTCCAGACTGCACACCGAGAGCCTGTTTTAAAACAAAAACAACAGGATGTGGACTGAATTGGTAAGGGCTGCAATTCTACAAAGTTCAGGACTTCTCCCAGAATACCTCAACGTAATGAGCATCAAATGAGCAGTGAGCATGACTCAGGAGAGAGACGAATAACTCATACAAGCTATCTTAAGTCGTGTTTGGTGAAACCAACAGCAACAACAACAACAAAACAGACAAAAACCTTACAAACTAAAGAGAAACCAACATCTGAACATTTTCTATTAATCTCTGCACTAGTTTTCTACCTATGGGTCAACACAACTATTAGTATTTTCTAGAAATGAGTGACTTGTGGGCTCTGCTTTTTGGTGCTGAGGTGTAAGACTCACCCGACCTCTCACACCAACCCCATGCTCAGTGGACTCACCATCCTTTGAAGCTGGCTGGTCTGTAATCGTCCCCTTTCACCTAGATTTGTTTTCCACACTATATCCAGTTTCCCAATTACTGTCACTCCCTTGATGATGCCGGCTTTTTCTGCAAATTCCTTCTTGGGCTTTAGGCAGTACAAGTATTGGCGTGTATCCATTGGCTGCAAATATCCTCTGGACCCAAATGTAGATACGCTGGCCAGTGTAGAAATAGGAAGAAAAATATATTAAGCATCTTTCTGAAGGCAACACTATTCATATGGTTAATTCTTTTGATTTGGAAATAGGTGACTTACTGCCCAGATATCTAAGAGTGGTCAGAGGTTTCAACTCAAATGAAAAGGAATGTCTGCTGGTGAGACAGTGTGTTCAAAGAGCATGGGCAGCTTAACACGGCTCTGTCTCAAATAGGAAGTGAGAAAGAAGCTGAGCTATCTCAGTGATCAGCATTTGCCCAGCACGTGTGAGCACGGGCTCAGCCCCCAGTACTATCTCCCCACAAGAAGGAAGAACAGGAGGGACAGAGACCAGCTAAACACACAGCAATGTGCTCTGTTCTTTGTGTGGGGCTGGGGACAGAGGCCAGGGTGCTGCACATGCTAGGCGGGTGCTACCCCATTAATCTACACTGCCACCCTTGGGAGACACCATTCTAACTTAAGGAATTGCTTTCTCAGTGAAAGTAAAAGGAGATCATCAACCTTTTTACATCTAACCACCATATGAGTATGTTATTATTAAGAAAATCAGCTACTCCACCTAGCTATTGCCTCCTCACTTATATTAATAATACATTTATTTGTTTCTTCTCTTCCAAAATAGTGATAGAAAGACATGTATACTTTCATAAAATCATTAAAACCATCTACTCTGATGTCTGTCTCTTCTTATATTCAGATAATTTCTTTGTCAAATTCACACTCACCCTAACGTTAACCCCCAGTATGTTCTCCACTACCCTTCCTGTGTTTCAGTTCTGCCGTTTGCAGGGTAACAATGATTAGTTTCAGGTTGATGTGGATGAGATAGGAAAGGGGGAAGAGAACAAGTACGGCCGGGTGGTGGGGCACACGCATTTATCCCTCTCAGGAGGCAGAGGCGGGCAGGCCAGCCTGGGATACAGAGCTTTCTTCTCAAAGAAATCCTGTCTTGGGGGTCAAGGAGGGAACAAGTGCTTTTGAAAAGTGCAGCACGAGATGGGGAAAGGTGGCTGTTTATTTTTATGTAGAGGGAGGTACAAGCAGGTGTGAGGAGAACTCTTTAGTAATGGCAGACATGTGCCGCTATGGACTTGTCCAATCTTAAATTCTGTAAATCACAAACAGACTTCAACTATGGGCTTTGCTTGTATTAGGAATCGATACTGGCCCAAGGTCATAAAATGTGCCACATTAATACAAGACAGGAGATCTGGGTGCGTGGAGTATAATGCTCCTTGGGAAGCTGTGGCAGAAGCTAGCTCGAGCCTAGCCTGGCAACATGGAGGGAGCCTGGCTCTAAGACGAACAAAGGCACACGAGGAAACAAAAACCAGGGGGAGAAACTGACTGGCGAGGAGGGCTTGCGGGACTTCTGCTTCCTTATGACGGTTTTGGTTAATCCAAAACTTCTCTAAAACATTATGTCCATCAATTATTTTAAAATAAATCTACTACACCAGAAAAGCCTGCATCTTTTCAAATAATAGCAAACATTTCATACTTACCACTCTCCAGCTTGGTTTACGGAGTTTAATTCTGTTACATTGTACATTATTGATGGCTCCAGTGAAACTTTCTCCATAAACATTGGTGAAGTTGTAATATTCTGAATTTGAGCTTCAAGAAATACTTCATCAGTCTGAGGATATGGAAAAAAATCCACCAAAATGTCATGGTACTTAAAGTATTAACCTTAATAAAAATATCTTACTTATATAAAAAGTATTAACCACAAATGTGATTAGTTCATGCCTGCAAATCAAAATTATCACAATTAATGCAAGAAAAGAAATCTTCCTCCTAACATAATAAACAGGAGCAAAGTGAGGTGTTAGTCAACAGATGCCCTGTCAAACAATGGATGTGGGATAACTAGAATATATTTTATAGAATCCAAAAGCACATGTTTGCCTAGTATTCCAGTTACAACAACAAAATCTAAATCTGATCAAATGCTAAAAGGTTAAAAGGACTGCAGTGTAATGGGTGCACTCAGACAGTGCTCAGGGAAGATAATCACGTCTTCATCTGAGTATTCTGGCACAATGTAATTAACATGCAATTACTTCAATTTAGACAGTGACCACTAGCTATGAATAATCTTTTGTTATACACATTAGGGTGTAATTTTAAAAATTAAAGTAATTTATATGTGGTCTTAGTCACTTCTAGATTCATTTTATATAGATATTTAAGGTTAAAATAAGAGTGTGTAAATGAGGGGCTGGAGAGATGGCTCAGTGGTTAAGAGCACTGACTGCTCTTCCAGAGGACTTGGGTTCAATTCCCAGCAACCACATGGTGGCTCACAACCAACTGTAATGGGATCTGATAACGTCTTCTGGTGTGCCTGAAGACAGCTACAGTGTACTCATATACACAAAATAAATATATAATTCTTTAAAAAGAGAAGAGTGTGTAAATAGCCCGATGACAGTTCAGCTTCTAAACCTGTCACAGGATATTCTGTGGACTTTGACATTTTCAAAATGACGTCATTCATTTCAGTCAGTGGGCAACTTAAATATTCAATTTACAAAAACATTGAGTTAATTGTTTATTTCTGTTAAACATCTTTAATCTTATGCCTCTTAGGTTCTGGGTCTCCTTTGGGTGACTAAAGATTAAAAATGTTATACTAAGGGTATTCAGAAATTATTTTTCCCCAAAAGTTTCAGTTATAGAACTCTGAAATTAACTATGTCCTCACATTGAGGAATTATGAGCTTTTTTTAAATGCTCAAGAAACATGACAAGCCATGTAAAATATGGTGAAATTATAATCTAATGTGCCTAAAACAGATTCTTTAGCTTTTCAGATATGGGCTCAAATTAAAACAATGTCCCTTCCCTTCCTTCCCTCCTTCCTTCCGTTTGAGACAGAGCATCTCTGTTAGCTCTGGCTATCCTGGATCTACACAGCCAAGCGTGGCCGGTAACTCGCACATCTGCCTGCCTCTGTCTCCCAGTTGCTGCTGACTAAAGCTGTGCACCACAGCTGGCTAATGCAATGTTCCATCTAAGCACATCTTCCTATTACTCTACCTTAGGAAGAGGAGTGAATGTATCCCATAAATCCATTGCTCTTACAATAACCAAAGGCCCACACTTCAATTTTTAAAATGCAGTTCTCTGTATAACGTGATAAACAGCGTAGATAAAATGAAAGGAAAGCAGCATAATGGAAAATCAAGTTAGTGTGAACAGTTAGTACGAAGTGATTTAACATCTGAAAAATTAGGGCAAGAATTTAGTGCTGAGGCTGCTGATGCTGTTACTACACGTGTAAATATAAGCAAATAGTGCTTATTGTAAATAGAAATTGAAAATATGAATTCAGCCAGTGTGGGAAATTTGCTTTCTTTTGTTTGCTTTTGTAAAAGACACAGATGTACAACCACTGTGCACCTCAAAATGAGGTATATATTTCAAGTATACATTCTGTGTAAGGAAGGGAAGATAATTGGATATTTCACAGGAAGATATTGAAAATCCCAAAGATAAATGAGAACGAGATTATCCGTATCTTCTATAAAAAACCACCAAAGACATTAGAAATGAGAATGCAATCATGTCAGTATGACAATTTAATCTTTAATCTCACAGACAAGCAATTGAAAAAGTATGCTCAAATTGTGTATTCTCTTTTGGAAGTCACAGATTGAGTATTCACAACTAACTGTTTTTCCACTATGTTTTATAGAGAGAGATTAATTAGGCAGAGTAAAAAAGGGGTGAGAAAAGCATATAAATTTATAATAAAAAATGAAATTACCACAGAACTGAGGTCACTCTAATGGAAAAATAAAAAAGAAAAATTAGAAAAATCAGAGTTAAATGTTAAAGAAAAAGAATAACTTTAAAATAAAATGCATTTCTGCATTTTTTTTTACTTACTAAAGACAGCATTAGTAAACAAGAAAGTAAACAGGAAGCAACATACAGAAATATGACAAACTACTTTTCTAAAAGGTGGGATTGTTACAGTTACATGACAATGGGCAGAGAGGAGGACTAGGCTGAATACTTCAACGACCATCAGCAGGAGGGCAGCCTGAGGCAGAGCGTGCCCACTGGAGGGCAGCCTGAGGCAGAGTGTGCCCACTGACCCGCTTTGCACTCGCTGCTGCGCCCTGCTGTACGCTTTCTTCTTGCGTACTGCCGTCCTCCGTGCCTCAGTGGAAGTACTCTCCACTCCACACTCAGGACAGAGCATCGTAAGGCTTCTTTGAATTTACCTAATGCTGCAGTCCTTGCCTAGAGGCGGATCTTGGGTAACTAAAGTCTCCGTCAAGTTACCGTAGGTCCTATTTAAGGAGATGCTGGCACAGACCATTCCAGACCATTCAGCTCATTTTCTTCTTATTGTTATTAGATTTCAGTCTATTATGCATTATATAAATATATATTTAAAATTAGATTTATTACATCCAATGTCAGATGACACTTCCCTCCCTTCATCAAATACACAGCTGGGAGTAACTTGTCGCTGCTATGAACACACATCACAGTTTGGGGTGTAGGGAATTACATGTATTGTGGCTATATTATACAGTAAGTTTCTTTCTGAGGCTGGGGAAGCCTCGTGCTTCCATTTGCTTCACTTCCCATCTGACACAGGGCTTTGAACTCAGCAGGAGACCAAATGTTTGACTTCTATCTATTGATTTATGTGTCTCCCTGTAAGATGTTCCTAGCTTAGAAAAGTAAAGCAAAATCTTTCATGAAACCAGTTTCACATTAGCATGATTAGAAATAGTAACAAAACATGTTTGAACAAACAAATGGTCCGGGGATCAAAGAGTATCACGTAACGCCGTCCCCGATGATGTGGCTTACCAACCGCATAAATACACAGTCTGACTGATGCGTGCTACAGGCTAAGGAGTGCTTGTCTAACTTGTAATTCTGGAAAACTCTGAGATCATAGTGATTTTTCCATGCTTTGTTTCTATTTTGCTTTCCCAATGAAGTGTGAATATCTGCTTCTACTCTTACCTCATTGTTATTTTATGTAGTTCTAGATCATCTTTGTTAATTATGTGCATTTCTCCTTTCCTCTAATATGTATTTACAGGGTAGGTAATTTACTGCGACTGCTAACTAACTCTAGCTATAATGTAAGCTTTATCCTGAGTGAAACAGTAGGACCTGACTGCAGATTTCTGATCACCATCTGGTTTTAGAGTAAGTGAGATGGAATCTGTGCATCACAGGCTGGCCTTCACACATCGTCTACCTGAGATCATTTTTCTACAGCCCTGGAGGTAATTTACAATTTTTGGGAATCCAAACAATAAAATCCGTTATGTTAAGGTCAATCCTACCTGACTTTTCTCTAGGCTAAAGGACAGAGCATGCCCTACCCTTTAGGTCCCATTTTTCTCCAGTTTTACCCTTCAAGGCTCTCGCGGTAAGCCTTCTAGCACTGGCCGACCTGGCTCTAGTTGGCACAGGGACTTCCCAGGGGGCACTCGCTGCCCTTCTTTTCCCATGGACATTAAGTCTATGCCCACCACCTGAATCTAGAAACATCCAGAAAGTCACTTCAAGTATTCAGCAGATTGCTAGTGTGTGAAAGCACCATCCCCGTCATTATGTGGATTGTAGGGCAGTTGTTTAAAAGGGGTGAATGTCCCAGAAAATCAACAGAGCAGAAATCAAGACACACTGATCATATGTAGGCTGAAACAAGCAGAATGAGGAACACTTTTAACAAAAGCCACTTCTTACTGGAATTTAGGCTCATTATCACAAATACTTCAGTCATATTAGCATCGCTTCAACATGACAGGAGATGTGACACCTCTGACCTTCAGTCAAGACTCCCATGCTTAACTGAAATCTTATTAATGCCTCACACTTACCTCTGCGTTGTAAAATTTGGTTTTCACATCCAATGGTTTGAGAACCTAGTTCAAACAGAGCACATCAGTCAGCAAATCCTGATTCGACTATTTTTATTTGTTTTAAACCACAGGCTTTCGTGACTCAAAGCCATGTTTTAATATTAGTTATTAAAGATTTTATAGTGTTTATGAAATATTCATGCAAAATAATCAGTAATTTTTCATTTAAATTATTTTTAAAATATTTAATGCTATTCTCAATAATCTTACTTGGGCTTTGTATTCATTTTATCCCTTTTTAGCTTTTCTATGTTGTCTCATCAATAAAACAAGATTTTATTTTTCAATAAAATGTTTCATTTTATTACATTGGTGATGATAATTTGATTGAACTTAATTTAGTCTGCCATTTGAACACTAGTTAATAAAATGAATCCAAGACATGAGCTATTTGATCTATTTAAAATTTGTTCCCCAGAAAAGAGGAATAATCACACTTCTAAGAAAATAAAAGGCATTTGAAAACAACTTTATCTCTGCCATATTCAATACCTGAAATTTGAAGAATTTTCTAAAGTACATTTTTTCTCCACTCTGAGTTGTGTAACTCACAGCACACACCAAGCTGAAACAGAAAGATGTCTCAATATTCTGGAATCATTTCCCAGCTCACTTCTTAATAATAAATCTAACACGCTTCAATTCTACTCATAAATGTAAAAAAAAAAAAAAAAAAGACAACAATGTGAAATTGTAGCTAAATGAGATTATAGTAGGAAAAAAAGTTTTAGTATATATGAGTATAAATACACACGAATGCAGAGAAATGGCATGAGGAGACGGCTCCCAGCTTGCTACCGCTGGGCAACGAAGGATTCCTGTCAGTCCCAGCATCCTAAGATAAGGAGGAGGAATACTTTCTCAAGCAGAGAATCTCTGGTGTTCTGCCAAGTAAGCTGCAAACCTGAGAAAGTAACCTTGTTTTTATTAGGAAGCAACACATCTAAGAGTCAGACTGCTGACAGATTTCTTAGTCTATAAGAGGTCTGGGCCACATTCAACCAAGATAAGTCATTGCTAGGGAAACAGCACCTAGTGTAAAGAGGTAACTCTGGGAAATCTTTATTCTGCTTTGCCTTTAAAAGAAGCTGACACTGAATAAAGTGTGCCTTGGCTGACTTGGCTGTGTCGCCCATGTCCTGTTTATGTGGCTCTACCTTTGAGACCACAACGCAGTAGATGCTGCCACACGAACAAGAAAATTCTCTTTGAAAATGAGAATGGCGGCTGGAGACAACCCAGTGATTAAGGGTGCCTGCTGACTGGCAGAGGAAATGGGTTTGATTCTCTACTCACAGAGCTGGTCATAACAGCTTGGCTAACTCCAGTTCCAGGGGATCTTACACCCTTTTCTGGCCTCCATTGGCTCCTGTACATACTCCATGTACTAACTATATTTACAGTCTTTCTCTCACACACATTAAAAAAAAAAAAAAAAAAAAAAAAAGATACCTATCCTTTTTAGAATAGGAACTTCCAATTTCTTCCTTTGGAAGTAGATCGTGCTCCAAAACATTTTCCAGAATAAGCATATGATTAAGGGGAAGAGTTCCTTTGTATTGACGAATATGCATCTTAAAGGAAATGCCAGGGAGAGGTAACATGTTACAATGGGGAACTGTGTACACGTTTTAATAAAAACCACTAGGAAACCTGAGTGAGGTGGCCCACACCTTAATCCCAGCACTTGGTAGGCAAAGGTTGAGGCAGGTGGACCTCTGTGAGTTCTATGTCAGCCACAGATATACAATGAGACTATATGCCTAAAGAAAACAAAATCCACTAAAATAATTAAAAAGTTGCAATAACACACTAAGATGGCTAAATTATTAACATACAAAGGGTTTTTCTAACTCAATCAGCAAAGAGGGAATGTATCACTCAGAATGTGAGGAAAGGAATACATAACTATTTTATAAAAAGAACATATAGATATGTTACAGTCCCGTAACTAGTTACTAAAACTGTGAATGGTAAGTTACACACATAGTCAAAGATGCTAAAACAATGAGAGAATGCTTTTAATCTAAGCAATCTAGGTTTGGCAAGAATCCCTTAGGTTGGTGAGAGTTAGAGAAACGTAAGTGTTTTTACCTTGCCAGGTGGTGAAAGGAATTCAGAAACAATCTGTGGTTTAGAGCCTTAAAGATGTTGATTCCCACAGAACATCTACTTCAGGTATTCATAGGCAATGTTGGATTCTATTTTGTTGTTTATAGTAGCAAAAACCTGAAAGTAGTCTGTAAACAAAGCACTTTCACCAAACACCTAAGAGGTAGTTATTTAGAAAAGTATGTCTTTAAGGATACTGATTGATATAGGAAAATATTCACAGTGAACCAACAAGCATAAAAGCTTGAGAAATATTTATATATAAATGTTAAACGTGCATATAAAATGACTGGGAAATACATTACTCTTTTAATAGTTGCATATAACTTAGTAAAATTGGGTAATTTAATTTCTCCTTTATACTGGTGACTTATCTTGATAAAAGGGGCTAGAAAGTGAGTTGATCAAAACAATACGAGAGCTGGGTGTGGTGCCATATGCCTCTAATACTGGTAGGGGGAGGGGAGGCTGGAGAATCGTCAGCTACAGGACAACTTAGCTGCACATTAAGTGTAAGAGCAACCTGACCAAACAGTGATAACTCCATCTCAACAAAACATCCCAAAGTATATACAAACAACAAAAACCCAAACCAGTGTGTGCGTGTGTGTGTGTGCAAACACACACACACGCACACAAACACAAATCCAAAAGCCAGCAACAAAACCAAAACCCTGCACAATACTTGCCCTGGAAATGTTCACTAGAGAAGCACTATAGCTACTACAGGTTTTGAGATTAGCCTTGAGTTCTGGGTCTTCTAAAGTGGTTTAATCCATTTCCTATGGAATAGTGGCTACACAACTACCAGGAGGTTCAGCTTCAGTAAAGATGAACCACTGTGCTCTGCTATTTCACTGGGATATACAGACTACATAGACTTCATATGGTAACCCCATAGTAACTGTAAAAGACAAAAGATAGAAAACCCACAGGTTCTGCAAGCTATATACCAAAGTAGGAAAGCTTCTTTGACAAACTCATCCTATTTCTGAGATATAAGAAATTATACAAAATGCCACAGTAGTTCTTGGTAAGCAAACCCACCTCATACCACAGAATGAGCTTGCAGTTAAAGAAGATCCACATGACTATAGGAAGAAAGCAAGAATAACATAGGTGGTGTTATATTGTGTTATAGACAGCTTTGAAAGGCATAGATAAAACATAATTTATGAAGGCTAGTGGGGGAATCTCTCAAGTGCTAAGTGATTAATAAATGATGACTCAGAAAACTGACTTCTAGGGATTTTAATCCAAAGTTCATATCAATCTCAGAGCATACAGTAAGAAGTACCTTCGACAGAGCTGGTGGAAAAATCATCCGCTCAAATAGTTAGGTCCAGCTTTGCATTTACAATGTTTCTGCATTATGTGCTTTAATGGATACAATGAAGAGAAGCACAGTTGATGATGGAAGCAGAGACAGGAAGAACGAGGAATATTATGAAGAGACAGTAGGCTTCTGGGACTGGCTTTAGGGGTCCCCGGGAGCTTAAGAAACCTAAATAGCTTCAGAGGGATGAACTGCTCCAACTTGAGACCCATCCCATGGGCAAGCACCAATCCCTGACACTATTAATGATGCTGTCATGCTTGCAGACAGGAGTATGTTGTCATCTGAGAGGCTCCATCCAGCAGCTGACTCAGACAAATGCAGAGACCCACAACCAAACAGTGGGTGGAGCTTGGGGACTTATATGGAAGAACAGGAGAAAGGATTGTGGGCCCTGAAGGGGACGGGAACTCCACAGGGAGACCAACAGAGTCAACTGACCTGGACTCTTGGAGCTCTCAGAGTCTGAACCACCAACCAAAGAACACAAAGGGCTGGACCTAGGCCTCCTGCACATATGTAGCAGATGTGTAGCCTCATCTTCATGTGGACCCTGAACAGGAGCAGGGGCTGTTCCTAAAGCTGTTACCTGTACGTGTGATATGTTCTTCTAGCTGGGCTTCTTTGTCAGGCCTCACTGGGAGAGGAAGCACCTAGTCTAACAGAGACTTGAAGTGCCAGGGTGGGGGGACACCCAGGAGGTACACCACTCACCCAGAGAAGTAAAGGGAAGGATTATGGGAGGGCTTGACCGGGAGGGGGGCAGTGAGTGGGGTGAAAAGTGAATAGGTAAAACATAAATAAATAAATAAATAAAAATTTAAAATATCTAAATATATAATATACTTAAATATATTATACATTATGTGTTTATTATAGACAAATTTAAAACATATAAATATTAAAAAATATACAAAAGACAAAAAAAAGGAAAAAGGAAACTAAATTAATAAATGAGTATAAGTTTTTGGGAGGTAGTAAACTTAATTCTTACATGTGCGTCCCAATTTCCTTTACTTCATGGTGTATGACATCATCAATACAACAATCAGGTTTAAGTTCAGCCACAGCAGCATTGGAGGCTGAAAGGTTTAAACGCTGAGAACTTGTCTGGAGATCCGCCTTGAAAGAAAGAGGTAAGAAGAATCCATGAGGCTATGACATTTACAGGGAAGGACGGGTGCTGTGGACAGGACAGCGGAGACAGCTGGCTGGTTACCTGGGACGAGGAAGAGGACCAGGAGAGGGGAGGAGAGAGGGCTAATGCGGGGTAATGGTGAGTGTCATATAAAAATCTCATAAGGAAACCCACTACCAATATACAATTACTATATGTTATTAAAGAAACTGAAGAAAGGATCAAGGGAGCAATAAAAAGGAGAAGTAGAGATAGAGGGCACTGTACAACTCTCATGCTTGGAACCACGGTAAGACTACACGTATACACACTGCAGTAACAATGATCAATGAAACCAAGCAGAAAGTAGGGAAAACCCAAAACCAATAAAATAGTAACATGTGAACGTAACAGTATGAGAATGAAGACCACAGACGGTAGGAGGGAAAGTAGGGCCAAAACCCATACCTTTGGAAAACAGACTCTTGACCACTGTCTATGTCAAAAGACAAAACAAGTTATATAGCTCATGCGTTCCTTTTCATAGGACTATAAGCTAGCAATGTTGAAATTTATTTTTGTATATGCTATGATTAGACAAGTATGTACATATGTATGTATATGCATGTGTATAGTATACATGCATGTAGATAAGTATTGATGTAAATATGTATATATGTACCTACGGTTATGGATAACAAAAGAATTAAGTTTTCATCCCTGGAGTAAGAAAGGTAGAAATAAGAAAGCAGGGAAGTAAAGCCTACACTGCTACCTTTCATGATAGACTAGCCCGAATGAGCAGTATGAACATATGAGGGTTCTTTTTCTCCTTTGAGACAGAGTCTCATATAGCTCAGGCTAGCCTCAAACTTCTTGTGTAGCTAAGTATGACTTTGAACTTTTGGCCTTCCTGCTCTACCTCTCCAGTACTGGAACTGTAGTCACCAGTCAAAGTGCCCAGCTAAAACATGTGTGGTTTTTTTCCTTAAGACTTGTTTTAATTTCATGTGTATGAGTGTTTTGTCTGGATCTCATGGAGGCACTTCCTCAGCTGAGGCTCTTTTCCTCTCTGATGACTCTAGCTGTGTCAAGCTGACACACACAAAACCAGCCAGTATACTTGCTGCCAGATCTAGCACTCAGAAGCAGTTGTAGCTAAGCAAGCCTGGGTGAGTGGAAGTCCACGCTGTCCCTTCTGTGCCACCATGGTCACTTTGTTCATGGGCCCGTTGAGCAATGGCAGGGTTGGCTGGGTAAAGATGTTGACTATCCACAGAACAGGTCATCCTATCTACTCGATTACTGAATACCTCCTCAGCTGAAGTCACCTTTTGATGAGCGTTTACATGGGACACAAGTATCTTCACATCCTTTGCCTATTTGGAGAGATCTATCCACATACTTCTTCCCCAGATGTCTTTCTCAGCAACTTTCCAGTCATGCTTTTTCCAAGTCCCTGACCATCCAGCTAACCCATTGACAATGGCTCATGAATCAGTGAACAATCGCATACTGGGCCATTTCTCTTTCCAAACAAAATATATGACCATGTGTACTGACTGGTATTCTGCTCACTGTGCTATTTCCCTTCACTGGTGACTTTCAGGGTTGTCCCAGAAAGGAGCTGTAATGCTGCAGCTGTCCACTTCTGGATGGTGCCTCCACAACATGCAGAACCATCAGTAAACCAGCCCCTAGTCTCTTCCTCAGCTGATTATAGGGAACACCCCATGAGGCTATAGGCACATGCTTGGCAGCAGATGGCATTGTAAAAGGGGTAGAAATCATAGGTATTTGGGCAACTTCTTCATATAACTTGCTTGTGCCTTCAGGACCTGCTCGGGCCTAGTCATGTAAATACCATTTTCATTTGATAATGGATTGCTGCTGTACATGTCCTACTTTATGACTCGGCAGGTCTGATAACACCTAGCTCATGATGGTTAGCTCAGTCTCAGGGTAACTTGGTAGTTCATTGTCAAACATTCAGTTTCCACTAAGGCCCAATAGCAGGTGAAGAGCTATTATCTTTCAAAGGGAGAATCGTCTGCAGATGATGGCCTTGTTCTAAGATCTCAAAGGTCTCTTCTGTGATTCATATACAGGAGCCTACCAAAGACTCCAAACAGCATACCTATCTGTCACTGACACCTCAACTACCATTGAGTCTGCTGGATCATATGGTCCAAGTGGTACAGCAGCTTGCACAGCAGTCCGGACCTGCTGAAGACTGTGGTTCTGTTTTTTGCTTCTTCCCTTGTTGTGTCCAGGTGCTGTTGCACCCCAAGCGGGACAAATGGAGTGGTCAGTGGGCAAGTAAGAATGAATTAAAGTCCGGAATGGGTGGGTAAACAGGATCCTCGTGAGAGAGAGAGAGAGAGAGAGAGAGAGAGAGAGAGACAGAGAGAGAGAGAGACAGAGAGACAGAGAGAAAGTGTGTGTGTGTGTGTGTGTGTGTGTGTGTGTGTGGTGTTCTCCAAAGACTTTAGTGTTACAGTTCTTTTAGACGACATTCAATGAAACAGCTCACTTAAAGGATATTCAACAAAACAGCCTGTGCACTTTATTTGGGGTGAACAAGGACTACATAAACCTTGAAAAGTGGGAAGGGGTTCTTCTTAGGGTGAAGTTTCATCGGCTGAGGTTTAAGGTTCTAGGATACCTCATTTGCTTGGAGATGGGTTCCAGGAAGCTGAATCTGTAATTTAGTCAAGGATTCCTCAGGTACAGTATGGGGGCTGGGGCTCCCCAGATAAGGTAGAAAAGAGGATGCCCTACTTGTACCAGGCTCAGGGGAGCTATCTGGACAGACTTCAATCTAAATTGGCAGGGTTTCCCAACAGAAGAGTCTTCTGTTCCAGGCCCCACACAAAGCCAGCAGCTTTCCAAGTCGCTTGGTGTATGGACTGGAGTAAGACACCAAAGTGTAGCAATCATTTCACCACCTGAGGCTACTCTGTAGACCCTAATTTTTTTCCATTTTGCAGTTAATTCTAACCTAGCTTTATTAGTGCTGGTCCTTTTTAAATGGCATATTTATTAATGCTATCTCTTTTGTTATGTTCAGTTATGAAATAGTAGTAACTCACGGTTATTGGGACTTACCATGTGTAAGTCTTGGCTGGTAGCCCATTGGTCATTTAATTCTCACAATTCTGAAGTAGGCAAATCTAGTATTACCTAAGTATACAGATGATGGAGAATAGGCAGAGAAAAGTAACAGCTCCCCCGGGGTGAGCACAGCTCATAAAAAGTGAAGCAGGGGTTCAAAACGTTGTACACACTTTGACATGGGAGAGGGCATCACTCAGCTGCATTAGCTCTCTGACATATGTACAATATGAGATCACTAAGTTCATCTGTCATTTTTTTTTACTATCATTTACCATAACCACCTTGTATATGACTGAGTACTTCTTTCTCTTTTTTGACATTATTAGTAACAGTATGCTGAAAAATTATTTATTCCTAATACCTATTACATGCCAGAGCCTGTTCTAGGAGTTGAAAATCTATCAGACAATAAACCAGACCAAATCCGTGGCTCTGTGGAGTTTCTGCTTTCTGGAGCAGTGCTAAGAAAGACACCAGCGTAGAGGCTGGAAAAGTTCTCCTTACGAAGCCATGTAATACATATTTTAGATTTTTCAGTCCAGTCTCTGTTCCAACTACAGATCTTACATTGCAGCGAGGAGTCAGTCACCGACCACACAGCAGCAAACAGCTGGGGTCCTGTCAGAGAAACTTCATTTACAGATCCAAGTTTGAATTTCATAAGGTTTCTAAATATTATGGAATGTTCTGTTTCTTTTCAATCATTTGATACAAAACAGAACAGAACAAGACAAAATTCATTCTTAGTTTAAGTCTTATTCAACAGGCTGTGTACGCCACCAAACCTTAATCTGATGAAAGGCCAGATCCTGTCCATATCTGACACACATATTTGCATCTACCCTCTGAAGTTTGATATATGAGGCTTGAAATATTTATTTTTCTGAAATCCTTTATAAGTTTAAAACTACAGATCATCTTTAAACCCACTGCAGCTAAGAGTTCTCTTTTAGAAATACTCGAATAATAATCCAAATTCCCCCTTGAAAGACAGCTTTGAATCGAATTCTCTCCAGACACTTTAAATTTTTTTAAAATTAATTTAAGTAAGGATACATGGTATATGGTATGGATAACAGGTGTATGATATTTTCACACACATGTGTCATTGGTTTTGTTCATTTCCACTCTTCTATGGACTCCCTCTTCCCCTCACACTGGTCCACAAATCAACACCCCCGCATTTCCATGTCTCATGTGTATCATTTAAAACCCGGGTTCAGTGATGAGATGAAAACGTGACTTTTCCCTTTTCTATTGTCCTTTTGCTTCCTCCTCTCCTTCCCTCCCTCCTAAGTGGCCTGTCTAGTTTTATATTTTATATACATATGCGCGCGCGCACACACACATACACACACACACACACACACACACACACACACACACACACACACACACACACACTCCATATTCCATATAATTTTGAAGTCTAAATTCTGCAGAGGAGTAAAAACATGCAGTTCCCCATCTCTTTTAACACGATGATCTCTAGTCCATTCACTCCCTTGCAAATGATAGAAATCTCTTCTCGTTATGGCGGAACAGAACTCTATTGTTTATATAAACCACATTTCTCTACCCATTCATCCACAAAGAGAATTTTTACTTCCTTTATCTATGCTCTTTCTCTTTTGAAAACATTTCTAGTTGTGAAGGGACTTGCAAATCCTAGCTTTTCATTTCTCAACTACTTCAAGAGTCTTCTAATGGGTCCATTTCCTATAAAGTATATGGTGATGTTGCCAGCCTTCCTAGCACAAGATGACTGACTACTTCCAGTAAAAGCTCAGAGCCTACTGTTTGAAAAAGTTTTGTATTTTTTTGCTAATATCTCAGCCTGGCTTTCAAGACACTGCACTGACCATCTTTCCCAGCAAAGCTGGCACGTGAGGCTGTTTTCCTCTACCAGCATGCACTGACAGGACAGTTTTCCTCTTCCTGTACTCTTCCTGAGTCCTGCTCATCTTCTAAGACACTCTTGTCTTCCTCTCCTCTACCACACCTCCCTGCAACTAGAGAGTGACTTCTGGCAAGTTTCCTAAGCCTCTCAAGTGCTGTTATGTTAGAACATAAACACTACGACTGTTAATTAGCCTAATAGGCATTTTCTCATCTAAGCTACCAGAAACCTTGAGAGGAAAATGTTTCTGTGAATTCCCTAAGTTTGGGTCTGTTAGATAGTCATCAGTGTTTGTTAGTGACATTTAAAAATTCTAGTATTAACCATGCATTTTAATGAGGTTGCCAAGGCTCAACAGAAATAAAACTACTTTTATCCAAATAAAATGATTTGCAAATAAGAGTGTTGCTTACCTTTACCAATATGTCTTTCACAACTTGATTGCTGTCATTGTGAACACTGATATAACTGGAAAAGGTCTCTCCCAAAAATATATTCCTATGAAATGAAACAGCATTTTAAGGAGAATCAGTCCTTAAGGAAATCAAGCAAGTTTCCAAGGAAGAACTTTAGGAGGAAGAAAGTTTGCTGAAGAGTCAGGGAATCTTTCTTCAGTGTCCTTTGTTTTAGGGTCGAGGAAGTATTTCTTCAGGATCCCTCATTTTCCTTAGGCTGCTCATTCATTACCTACTGCACTTTAAAGTGTAATTACACACAATATAATACAGTTGCCAACTGCTACCCAAGTGTCTGGCCATCCCGGAAACTATGGCCACTGTAAACAGAGCTGCACTGTCAGACGATTTGTATCTGAATACACTAGAAAATGTCATTTTCATTTTTAAATAACTTAAGCTCTAAATCTAGAAGTTCCAAGTTAATTCATCTTGGAAAACTTAGTCATTATTTTCCTAATAAAATGACTACTGGATTTACACTACATAGCTTTTTAAAAATATTGTATTAACTTTCTGTACTGTATTAATTTTTATGTGTATGGGTGTTTTGACTGCAACTATGTCTGTGTACCACATGCATGCAGTGTCTGTGGAAACCTAAAGGAAGACTACGATCTATTGGAACTGGAGCTACAGGCACTTGTGAACAGCCATGTGGCTGTTGGAAATCAAGCCAAGGTCCTCTGGAAGAACAGCCTGTGCTCTTAATGGCTGAGCTATCTCTGTAGTGCCTTATTCTATATAATTTTAATAGCTTTACATCAGTACATTTCCAAGTTTGAAAGACACTGGTTTATGATCATACCCTGTAAGCTTAGTAAAACAAAACAAAAAATACTGCATCAAACCCTGAAAAGTTCCTTTCTTTTTTGTCTCAAATTTTCTCACTTTTAATTCATTGATAATATAGGATAAGAAAAGAAATAAAAACACTTAGAGTTTCTGACTAGCTAGTAAGTCTGATGTCTTCTGTAAAGAGAGGGGTGTGAATGAGGCCCAATAAGAGCTGCTCTGAAAAAAACTAAAGGTACACAGAGTCACTGCCAGTATAAGACCTAGGCCTGGGGGCATGTTGTTGATCATGCTGTGGTAAAACACATACATGTACAGAACTCATGCCTTTAGCCACAACCCAAAGAACAAAGTTAACATGCTGTCATCATATTAGAACCATTACTGAATCTATTATACATTGTTTTTCTAAATATACATACATATACATACATATATATACATATATATATATATACATACACACACACACACACACACACACATATATATATATCAAGAGCAACTTGTATGTTTTTACTACTTATTGCACAAGCAGCACTTTCCCACACTGTCTATACAAACATGATATAATAGTTTTCGGAGACTGCAGAACATCTTGTGTTGATCTATTAATCTTACCCGAAATTCTGCGGTAAAGTCAACATTTCTCCCAACATTAAAATCTCTGCACCATTTACAGTTGAAGGATCATCTTTCATTAACTGGTTAAAGAGATCACCTGCCGGAAGAGAAAAACAAAACTCTAACACCTTTAAAGCAAGTTTTACTTATATAAAGAAATAGGAACCAGTGGGCAGCTTAGTGGGAGAGCATCTGCCTAGTATTCACAATGTGACTGGGCAAAGTTTCTTCTATCTTGTCTTACCTGGAGCCATCTTTGATTTAACCTGAGATTGATCTTCCCCTTTTCTATACCTGCTGTGAAAAGCCCCATGGGAAAGTCCCCAAGCCTATTCTAGAAACTCAGGGTTTAATTGTTCCAGCTAACTGCATGTTTTGGCTTCTGTTAAACTGCTTGCTTGCTTTAGTTCCCCTTGAAACTGTCAAATATGATGTAGTTTTTAGGTGTTTTTTGCCTTTAAAAGCCCCCTGTAATATGGCTTTGAGGATGTTCCATGAGAAATGTTTCTTTCCAGGCAGTCATCATGGCTTATTACATATTCTTGATTTAGATTTGGTTGGACTGAGTGGTCTTTTTGTCTCTAAACCAAAACAATAAAGCCCTGGGTTTGACCCTTAGCACCATGGGCAGTGGGGTGAGGAGGGTGTCAGATATTTTTTTAATCTAAAATATTTTTTTAATTTCTAACTTTTCCAAAACAGATACAACTGGATGTAGTGATGCAAGCCTGAAATCCTAGGACTTAAAAGTGAGAGGCAGGAGGTTTTGCAATTTAGGGTCCAGGGTAGTCTGGGATATGAGTCTGTGTCAAAAACAAAAACTGATATATAATATTTACACTTATTCTTGAGTTATAATAGCAAAATTCAATATACATTACAATGTAAAATGTCACTTCTTATCTGTAGTATCACAAAATTCATATCAGAAAATTCTGGTTACATGGTAAATGCCTGTAACCACAGCATTGCCAGGTTGAGACAGGTGGGCCAAGAATTCAAGACACCTTAGGATATGTGTAGTGAGGTCCTGTTCCAAAAAACAAAATAACAAACAAACAAACCAAAACTGATCTCATAGAATACTTCATTTTGGGGGATCATAAGACATAAATACACTGTAGAAACACCAATAATTCTAAACAGAATGTTAATGCACATTTGAGGACTCAGGGAATATTGTGATAGTGTTAGAAATACGAATGTATTTTAAACTAAAAGTCTCATTATCAAACAATATCATCTTGAATTGTAGACTATAAAGGAGCCCGATCTTTCTGATGACCACCTTCACATCATATAAATACAGGCAACACAATTTAACAAATGGTTAGCATAAGACTGGCAAAGGTAAGCATCTCCCAAAATAATGTGGATAACTCAAGTTTCAGCTTTTCTTTACATACCAGGTAAGTCCTTCTCTTCACATGTTACAGGAATATTGGTGAACAAAGTAGGTTTAGTCAATCGCATCACTGTCAATTAAGAGAGACAAAATGTTCAGATTGTTTAGGGTTAATATTCAAGTCAAGTGCACAGTATTCATCAAGTTCATGCTAAGATAACTGAGTTTTAATACTAAATATAAGTGCTAACACTATATATATTATCTTCATTATACATACAAGGCTGAGAATGATAAATACTAACATTATAAATATTATCTCCATCACACATGCAAGGCCGAGAATGCCTGTTGAAGGTGATTTTGCATATTAAAGATTATATACAGCAAAATATGTCAGCGGCAGAACCTAAGCCTGAACCAGAGTGACTTCATACTGTTTAAAACAGTATGGTTGTAAACTTGGGGTCATAAGGGTGGGATGTCTTATTAAAAATATCCCAGGGAATTCAAGCAGGACTCCATTCTGGTGTTAACCAGCTCAAGACATGGTGCTGGTGTCTCTGACCTTCAGTCTTACCTTTGTTTCTAAGGATTTTTTTTTTCTGGTATGAGTGTTTTGCCTGGATGAGTATATGTGTACTATGTGAATTCCTGGTCAGAGGTCCTCTGGAACTGGAGCTATGGAAGCCTGAGCACCATAACAGAATCTGGTTCCTATGCCAGAGCAATATATAAGTGCTTTTAACTTCTGAACAACCTCTCCAGCCTCCACTCTTAAGTAGAGAGAGAGAGAAAAAAAAAAAAAAACAGCTAAAATTAAGTATAACATGAAGATAAATAGCTACCCTGAGAGAGGTACACTAAAGGTAGCCTTCTTAATTTAAACAGCTAATATTCAAAGTCCATTCTGTTTTCTTTTGTTGTTTAGTGATCTGATTCTAGAGACTGTTTTATGAGGCCTAGCTGGGCTCATATCCTATATCTCCCAGTCTTGGCTGAGTATGGGATTACAGGCATGTATGTACTGCCTAAGTGCAAATCCGTGAGACACATACTGGGCAAGCAGAATTATATAAACAGCTTATTCTTCAAACTTCACTGTTCTTGTTGGAAGTTTTGGGACAAGGTCTCACATCATAGCCTAAGAGGACCTGGAATGCGTCATGAAGCTCAGGCTAGCCTTGAACTTCGGCTCTTCTGCATCGGTCCTTCAAGTGCTAATATTATAACTACAAGTCACTACCTCCATCTCATCCCTTTAGTGCTTGAGATATGTCTCACTAGCAGCCCAGGTTCTACTGGAACTCAGAGATCCACCTAACTCTGCTTCCCCAGTGGTGGGATTAAAGGTGTGCACCATGCCTGGCTCTCCTTGAGCTTTTAAACAAATTAGGGATTCAATGTACTTTTCTAGATGACAAAATAAAATGTGCCAGTACCAAAGGCATGTTTAAAATCATCTCATATCCTAAAATGAATTAATGGATCTCAAAAACTGAAGACTTTAGGTACAAAAGAGCAAACTACTTACAAAAGCAAGATTTAAGAGACTCTGGCAGTGGGCTGGGAGACGGTTCACTTGGTAAAGGGCTTGTGTATCAGCATGAGGATCTGAGTTAGGGCTCAGAAGCCATCTAAGAAAAGCTGGGTGTGGTAGTGACATCTGGATCCTTGGGGCTTGCTGGCCAGCTTACCCAGCCTACGTGACAAGCTCCAGGTTAGAGAGAATCTGTCTTCATAAAAGCAAAGCAAAGCAAACAAAACAAAAACAAACCAAGGTAGCTGATGCTTGAGATGCCTAGGCTGGCCTCTGGCTTTTGTATGTGCGTACACACAAGAAACATTGACAGAGAAACTAAAAGGACGTACTAGTTATTGGGTAGTAATTTTCTATCTATGCTTGAATGTTAAAGTAAGTTATTGGCTCAAAAATTTGAAAACCACAAAACCCATACCTGTTATTTGTTAAGTTGGGCAATGAAGTTAGATTTGTCTAAGACCAGGTCAAAGTTCAAACCAACCAACCAAAGCTTATCACTTGGATGGTTCTGCATCTCGGCTTTCTGTCTGTATCTACTGTCTGCCTCTTTCCTAGACAGTAGGTGCTGGCTGCATTTTTCCAAAGGCACTCACTGATTTATCTTTCCAGACTTTGTTTCCCTAGCATGTTCTATGTGTGACTAAAGAGTGGGATCTTGAAAGGGAAGGGAGGTTAATGAAGCAGCTAATGGCAAGAGTCACCCAGGCCCAGGGATCTACAAGTAGCACTAAGTTCAAAGATCTGACATCCTCTTAAAAGACTTCCAGAGGGTCAGACACAGCTGGTGGATAAAAGCACACAATGACCGACTTCAATCCCCAGGACCTACATGGTAGAAAGAAAATCCTGCAAGCTGTTCTCTGACCTCCATATATGCACGATGGCATGTGCATTCACATGCAAACACACAATACATACATGTGATTAAAATAAAAGACTTCTAGGAATAACAGTGGGCTCTAAGTTGTTAGGTCTTGATAACGCCTTAGGAATTGTCTAGGTACACGGGAAATGAACCTTTTCTTCTTTAGAATCACTATGCTATTTGAAGCATAATCTTTAATTTCACCCTTTTAATGTTTTGTTTTGTTGAGACAGGGTTTCTCTGTGTAACCCTGGCTGTTCTGGAACACACTCTGTAAACCAGGCTGGCCTAGAACTCACAAAGATTCACCTGCCTCTGCTTCTCAAGTGCTGGGATTAAAGAAGAACACTGCCATTGCCCACCAATTCCTATGTTTTTACTTTCATTGTTTCTCAGAGAATTCTGAGATGCAGCAATTTATGTGGAATAAATCAGAAAACTTCAAATCTTTCACATACAAAAACAATGCTCTTTTTAATTCTTGGATTTAAAAACTGTTTATAATCTCATTGTAACATACTTTTAGTTGTTATAATCCTTTTAAAATAACAAAGCTATCACAAAAGTGATATGATTTCTGAACTTTTAATTCTTATTGGCAACCTTGTAATAAGTCATGAAAAATACAAAATCAGACATATTGTGATAAGTCTTTTAACTTTACACACAGCTCATATTGTATTTAGGTGAAAAAGGATTTTTAAGGATTCATTGAAATAAAACCATTCATTTGAACTCAAATCATTGAGATAAAGGTTAGAGCTTACTTTCAATTTTAGTACAAACAATAATTCATCAAAGTTCACTTAAAAGAACACTAATAAACATAATCTGGAATGTTCCTGATTTGATTGACAAGCCTTGGAATTATGTGATATTTATATACGGACACAAACTGTACACATATTACACAATTATTTCTTCACACTATAAAGAAGGATCAAAATTTAAAAGTCATTAAAAATGTAATGATCAGTAAAATTTATTCATTTCACAATTTGAGTCCATATTCATTTCATTCAGAATACTTTCCTGATAATCAAAATTGATTACATACTAAAAATAACACCATACTTATGTACAAATAAATTAATTTTCCCAATAAGAGATAGTCTTTCTTTAAGGAGACTGCCTATGAATTCACAGTACTTAATATCACAGAACACCCATATTTGGCCTAACTGTCTCTGGATGGTAGCATTACAAGATGGAAGTTCATTGTGCCTGATAAGGTGATTGAGTTTTGTCCAAATGTCTTCCAGAGTCTGGTTGTCACAAACATTGTATTCTATAGTCCATCTTGCTCTATGAAGAGAGTGCAAATGTAGTGCCTTTAAACTAGCTTGCAATTTTCTAGACAAAGGAAAAATCTTTTTTGGACAATGTTTGCTGGTAACTGAAACACTCCAGGATCTCTTCTTGTGCTGTTTTCCTTCTTCTGAATTTTCATCCAAATTTGCCGAATTAGTCTGCTCCTTTAGTGTGTGTGATTGAAGTAAGTGCTGCATTTTCGAACTAGGTTGAAACTCCAAAAGATCTACTGTGCAATCATAGCTCTGGGATTTAACACTAGGTTCTGAAATGGTTAAGTACTGCTTCATATTCTCTGCAGCTTCTTCAGAAATTACTGGTGGTAATCTTTCAGGCTTGAGTGGAAGTTTGGACTCATTGTGTGGAAACCAAGGAATAAATCTTGATAGTGGGTGAGTAGGAAAGTCTTGAATTATATTTTCTGCAATTTTTGCCAGCTGTTTGGGATCGTTTTCATACGGTCGGTAATGTAATGTTACTTCAGTAGTCATTCTGCAGTAATCCATTAACTCTTAATGAGGAGACACTTCTCAGCTGAATTCTTCAGAGCTAGAATGTAATTTATTATTACAAAATTGTCTTTCTTGTCAAATCAGAAGAGACAGGACCTAAAGTAGAAGTATTGCAGAAAATAAGATTTGGTAGGGACAGCCTGAATATGGATAGGCAGGGAGGAGAGACCAAACTCCATTCCCTATATGGTACTTTAACTAAGTGCTATGGCAGATGTGACTATAATCACACACTTGAAAACTTTTTCTCACAACAATAAGGTATCTGAATGAGGTTGGAATGAAGATTACATCTAGCCTGAAAATGCTGATAGTCAGCATGTTTAACTAAATGGATATATAGGATTTCAAAATATTATCATTAAAATGTTTGGTATTCATAGTCCTAAAACCATAACAGAAACAAAATTTTGGTAATTCTTACCACATAATGTAATATTTAAAATTTTGGGGGGGGGGAGCTACAGAGAGATGTCTCAGTGGTTAAGAACACTTCCAGAGGACTCTGGTTCAATTCTCTGCACCTGCAAGATGGTTCATGACCATCTATTACACCAGCTCCATTTGACAGTCTTTTCTGGCATCCATGAGAAACACACGCGCGCGCACACACACACACACACACACACACACACACACACACACACACACACACACGGTGTACATACATAAATACATTGTATAGACAAACATGTAGGCACAACATCCATATAGAAAGTAGTCTTCTAAAAAACAGTTTTAAAAAACTGTGATTTTAAAATTAAGAAAAATGAAATTCTTAGGTTTTTATTTTGTTTTAGTTTGTTTGAGACAGGGTTTCACCATGAAACTCTGGCTGTCCTGGAACTCATCAGGGACACCAGGACCCACCTGCTTCTGCTTCCCCTCCACGGGCACCACCCTGCCCTGCTCAAAATTACTAGCTTTAAAAAAATATATATTTGGGATAAACTTAATACGTGTATACTTTAAATTTTTATGAATTCTATCAACACATAGGTAAAATATTTCATTACTGTATTTTTCTCAATAGTAAACCTCAAAAATATAAAAATGGATTAACCTTACATGTTAATCTCAGATAGAAAATGGGCCTATGACAAAGTCTTCTCTATATAAAGGTGGTTTTAAATAGCATTGAGATGCTAGTTCACTGGATACCAATGTAGAGGAAGAACAGAACACAGAAGTTCTCATGATGTCCCAAATTAAAGCAGTGACTGGAAGTTTCAGCACACAGGGCCTCAAGAATGGAGCCAGTCAGGATCTGATCGGCAAGTTGTCGTTCCTAACCAGGCCAAAGCTGAGTACAACAGAGACTCTTCTGCATCCTAAAACACACACACAGCACACATACATTTAATCTTTTACTCCCCAAACATGAGAGAACTAATTTGTGTTCTTGCACTGCTACAATAACTATGACCCAGATTTCTATCGTGATGTCACAATAAAACCTCAGTCTGATTCTGAAGAATTAAGAGGTAACTGTATGATAAATCTTTTTATACCCTTAAAATAACCATATTTTTCCTAAGATTCATTTAGTTTTAGTATATATTTAACATGTGTTGACATATTCTTTAAATAATTGATAATGATCACTTCTTGACCTTTTTTGGCTTACAATCAAGAATGAGGAATTAATGAGTTTATTTTTTTTTTCTTTACACCTTTTCAGTGGAGAATTCTTTTATTGTTGTCTGAACATATTCAATAATATACTTAAGAAACAAGTGAAATTTTGAGAACTCCTTTTCGGCAAAATGTAGTTTCATTTCAAGAAAAACAAAAGGGAGTGAGGATGTAGTTCAGTCAGTTAGAGTGTTTGCCTAGCATGCACAAAGCCCTGGGTTCAAATCCCAGCATCCCATAAACTGGGTATAATGGTGTACATCTGTGATCTGGGCATCTGGGAGGCGGAGGCAAGGGGACCAGGGACACTAGGTCCTTCTCAGTTACTCTGAGAGTTTGAGGTCAATTCACTAAGTAGCTTGTGTTTCTAAAAATGAAGAATAGTAACAAATAGAACTCCCTACCACTGAAATTTTTGGTAGCTTTTAAGTTGTGTGAAATCACACTTAGCAACTCATATACTTGTTTTAAGTTCATATAGAAATCATAAGGATCTATGAAAAAGCTGTTTCGTCTGCTAGGAGGTAACAATATCTTAGAAAGATGAGGCAGGCCTTGTTGAATTATTGCCTTGCTCTCTTACTAGATATGTTATCTTGAAAAAGTCACTAGACCTTAAAAGGCAGTAATATTTAGCCAACATACTAGATGTAAGATAGAGATAATGAATACAGAGTAAGTTTCTTTCAAACACATATAGTCTATTTTAGTCTAGTTCATGTGGAAGCCTACAGGTCTCGTAGTTGTATTGCTCAATGTTGCAAACTTTCTTAGTTCCACATTCAGAGACAGTCATATTAACTGCAGCCATCAAAACAAGGTTGTAGGTTAGGAATGGAACTGGTGAGCTTCTGGAAGGTAAGATGTCTATGTAGCTCACAGAGACTGGGGGAGGAATATGGAGTAAATCAAAAGGGATGCCTTAAGGAAGGTAAGTGCAATTCAATCTAGTTCAGATGTCTTGTAAGCATTTCTCCCTATCAATATAAGGCACTGTCAACTTTATAACTGCACATCCCAAAAGCAAGAAAGTGCATTGTGGCAGTAGAAAACATAAAATAAGGCTGAAAATATTTTTTAAATAAAAGATTATCGATAAGTAAATTCAAGGAAAATCTGACCTCCTCGCTTTTTTTTTTTTTTCCTGGTCAAACTAAATCATTAAAACTTATTCAAAACTGCCGCGCATAGAAAATTAAAGCTGATAAGATATTCTGGACAAGTTTCCCACAAACATGATACTACAGTGTTTATTAATTTGCAGTATATTTCAACAAATCTAAGAAGTATCAGGTGTAGTCCCATTTATTTCAAATGTAGCATTATCGTGCTACACTATCTACAGATAAGCTAAAACTTGGTAACTTCATCCCTGCGACACGATTGGATAAAGGAATAATTTTTGAAAAAAAACCCAAACCATATTAAATGTCAGCTGAAATTTATGCTGGTTCACAGAAATCTCTATGGCAGGGTCGAGGTGTGAGCTTCTGTGGGCAAAATGTGGTGGCTGCGATAGCAGAGACCTCAGGGCTTAGTTTGCATTTCATTCCAGGAGGAGCAGGAAGACGAGTGCCGGGTTTAGGGACAAGGCCTATGTCGGGGATCCATCAATATAGTGAGGGTAAGGGCAGAGTAAAGAGACTCAGGTTAGCAAGTTTACCTTTTAGCGCCAGTAGGTGCTCCTGTTTGGGGGGATTCACTTCCATCTTGACGGGCACTTCTGATCTCAGCCTATCCAGGCTGAAGTTTCACCGGGTCTGGAAGGAAAGTGCAAAGCACCAGTCCCGGAAGACCGGGCTTCAAACGCACGCCCAACTTCTTTCTGCTCGTGAAAGCTTAAATTCTCTTTTCATTAAATCCTTTACGGCCCCAGTGAAATCTTTTTACCAAGGCCATTCCTTCGCTCAGAATTACACATTTTCCTCAACTACACAAGCTGACTACAAGGATCCACTTAGCGCTAACAGGCGGCTTCCCAAAAGCTTACATTGCCTGGTAGGGGTGGGGGAGGGAGATACTGTTATGGCATGCTGGGATTTGTAGTTCATTTTATACAATTTCGCAGTGAACGCGGGGACCGGGGGCACGTAGCTCACTCCTTTATTCTGGCTCGTTTCACTTCTAGAGAAAAAAATTGTTGAGGAATGGCATTTTCACCACAAAATTTTATTTATGTTCCATACTTAATTTTTTAAAAATTTTCTTCTCTCCATCACTCGCAGTCATTAAAAAAAAAAAAAAAAAAACAAACCAAAAAAAAAAAACAAAAAACCAAAAAAACAAACAAAAAAAAAAAACAGTGCGCACGCGCAAGACGTACAGCCAATGACTGACGGAAGAAAAAAAGGTCAGACGAGGCGGAGCGGCTCCCCATCTATCCTGCGCATGCGTGAGGACGGCATGCGCCGAGGTTTCTGGGTAGGTCGCTCAACCCCTCCTCTCAGTTAAAGGCTCTACTGCAGCTGTGGCGCTGTTCCTTCCTAGATGGCTGCCCTCGCTGTAAACAAGCCCGGAGCCGGAGTAGACAGTGGGCGGCAGGGCAGCCGGGGGACTGCTGTGGTGAAGGTGAGGGAACTTGCGTGCTCTGTTCTCCACCTGCGGCCTCCCTTCGGTTCGTCCTGGAGACCTGGTCGCGACTGTGCGGCCCAGGCTTGGCCCCGCGGCGGGATGCTCGGCCTCTGGTGGGCGTTCCAGCCTTTCCTGCTCCTCCGTGGTCCTTGCCCAGGGGAGCTGAAGCTGCCTGGTCTTCTAACTCAAGTGTCAGCGTCCTCCGTGGGGCTGTTTGTTAAAAGCACCGCATGGGCCTGTGAAAGTTGACCTGGATTGGGTCTTTTCCTCTAGTCTTGTGTTTCTAGTGATGCCTCAACAGGCATTAATTGACGTAGTTGTATTAAGCACTCATTGCAGTGGACAAGTACTATGTTTCAGCTCGCCAATATCTTTTTAAAAGGTAGATGTTAATTCGCATTTTACAGGGGAGGATCCCTAGGTTTAAGTGAATACACTATGTGCTACGGGCCCAGAGTTTACTGGTTGTCAACGTCTGCCTTTGAACATTGCACAGCTGCCCCTTGCCTCTGAATAGTAGAGTATGAAAACTTCTGAAGTCTCCAACTGCAGCACAGTTGGGCTTTAACACTAGATGTATGGAGTACTCTCTGCTTAGAAGATTCTACTGTATATTTATTTACAAGCTACATTTACTAAAAATTAAGTGCCAAGTATGTGAAGATCATTTCCCTCACCCACTGTAACATAGATCTAAAAGGGGCATGTGGTTTAGGGAGTAACTTGGAAGACTATCTGTAGCCAAGAGATTAAACAACTCTTTCTGAGTGTGTTGACGTCAGGACATTTTTTAAATTCCCAGAAGTAGTTTTAATGTACACTTGGATTTATAACAGTGGACCAAGTCTGGTTGGATATTCTTTTAACTCGTTAAATGGTAGATACTGCCCTCTGTCTTTGTCTCTCCTCTTTAGCAAAGGTCTGCTTTTGAGGAATTTATGCCTACAATTTATTATCAGTTGTTTTTAATTGGTGTTGAATCAGTTAACTTTTTATATTAATGAAATGTAGAGGAGCCCTCATTAAGCATATTTTGTGTTTGAGATTTAATATTTTGAATTGTGCTTTTGCCCAATGGGAATACCTGCAGAATATTTTGTCATTTTTTCCCATAATTGCATAATTCATAATTCTCCTTAACACTTTATTCATACAATATTCTGCATATATACATAAAACATAATGGCTGTAGTTATGGCATATGAATGCATTATAATTTATATTTCAATTTAGTACTTATATGTATCTTTGCTTGTTTTTAATTATTTAATGATACAAATAGTGCTTTAAGGCGTTACTCACTGAGTTTGTCAGATGTAGGCTGGGGATGTGATTCAGTAGTAGACCGTTTACCTGGTCTGTGCAGGATCCTGAGATTTCCCAGTAGCAGAAACAGCAATATCAACAAGTAAGAAAACATTTGGATTTTGTCATGTATGTATGATGTAGTTTAGAATAAGTTCCTTAGGGAATGCTAAATTGTGACCATGGATGCTATTATTACTCAATCATTTTTTTGTATCGGTCAGTGAAATTGTATTTCTGTGCTTTGATTAATACAAGCATTAACAACTTTTTGAAAAAATACGTTGATGTAGTTATTCTTTGTACTTCAATGAGTTAGTCTGAACTCTTAATATAAAGTTTTCTTTATATATTTAGCAGATATTTAGTTTGTCTCCTTTTTTTCTTGTGAATTATACCACATTTAAGTTTCCTTTGAGCTATTACCAGTATGTGAGGTAACTACTAATTACCAGTTTAATTACAGTAAAAGATATTTGCATCTCAATTTCTAAGTCTAAATGTATTAGAGAATCAAGTTTAAAATTGCAATGCTTCTAATGAGATTTCCACTCTAAATTTTCTATTTTTTAATTTTGTGTTGTGTGTGTTTGGTGGCCTGAATTGTTTTTTAATTTTATTTCGTTGCATTTCATTTACGTAAGCATGTAGGTGCTTTGTATTTGAACTGTACTGTTCTGCACTCTTGTTTTAATAGGGAAAGACAGGCTGGTCAATTAAAGTAGTAAAGTATTTGGGTCAGAGTGCATGGAAACCCAGAGGATAATGTAATCATTTCAATTGGAGTGAGAGATTGGTAGACCAAGAGATATGCTACTTGGGATGTTTTTGGTTTATGAATATAAAAACTTTAAAAAAGGAAACCAGTAGGTAAATGTTTAGATGTTTCCTAAGTGTTAATTAGCATAAAGAAAGAATCAAGAACCCCCAACCACAGAACCAAGTGGTCCTGTGCTGGAATACACTTGAAGCTTAGGGGACTGAAAGGTATGGCAGTGAAGCAAGAGAATGGTAGACAGTGGAGCCATTCATTGTGATTGTTTTTAAAACAACACAAAAAGATAGTTGTAAAATCTGAAAAGCACTGAAAATGCTATATTGTTATAATTACAGTGTGTGACTATATAGAAAATATTAGCTGTGGACCTGAGAGTCAGGGTGAGCCAGCTCTCAGAGCTTTTATTTCTCACTGTCTTTCAGTATGTCATATACCTGTGATTACAACTAGATAGATAAATATTTCTATGCTAGAGCTACTTCATCAGTAAGAACAGGAATTGAAATTTAATTTTCAGCTCATTTTGTTTTTACCTTTACATCATTTTGTGAAATCTAGAAGATACTTGAAATTCCTTGGAAACTTTCTTACAAGTTTTTATAGTTTAGAAAAGTGATTGTCATCCCAAACACATTTTAGATTATTTTGTTGAAATCAATGGTAGTTTAGCTGGACATAGTGGCATCTCTGATAGTAGCATTTGGGAGGCAGAGGCAGGAACATCACTCTAAGTTTGAGGCCAGCTTGGACTGAGGTCCATCCAGAGGTACTCAGTGAAATGTCATTTACAAGGAAATAAAACAGGGCGTAGAAAGATACTAAGCTGTTGAGAGCACCGACTGCCCTTTTTAAGGACTGGGGTTTGATTCCTAGTACCTACATGGTAGCTAACAACCATCTGTAACTCTAGTTCCAGGGAATCTGATGCCTTTTCTTGACCTCTGTGGGCACTGCATTAGCATGATGCAGGCAAAACACCCAAGCACAAAATAACAGTAAATCTTTAAACACTTTTTAAAAAAGGAAATGAAAGTAAAATGAAATGATTGTTGATTGGGGGTTTCAGTAGAATTATAAATTGTTACATATTCAATTTTCAGAAGATTAGATTATGTTAATTATGTTAATTTGCAATATAAGTATTTCAAGGAGTTTTCACTTTGGCAGGGTCTGTCAAATGGAAATGAGTAAAAATGTGATTTAACATTCATGGAGGAATAAAGTAACAATGTTGATTCAATATACTAGGTCATTTTCCTTTAAATCTCAAATATTTGAATATTGTCTCAATAGTGTTTACAGGGCACATGTTTTGTTTCACATACAGGTTCTGGAGTGTGGGGTTTGTGAAGATGTCTTCTCTTTGCAAGGAGATAAAGTCCCTCGCCTCCTCCTTTGTGGCCACACAGTCTGCCATGACTGTCTTACTCGCTTGCCTCTGCATGGAAGAGCAATACGTTGCCCATTTGATCGACAAGTAACAGACCTAGGTAGGAGAATTATATGAGGCTAAAGTGAAGACTTATTCAAACACAAATGTCACAGAAAACAATTTCTTTACACTTAACTTTTTATGTTACGTTCCAAAGAACTTTCAAAATTTGAGTTTCTATTAAGGTCAGTGATATCCTAAATGTAAGCTAGCCCACTCTTAATTACCAGTGGAAATTTGAAATTTCTATATTCTATACTTAATACAAAAAGTTTTAAGAAGTATCAGAAATATATGTTACCCTTATTCAAAGAAATGAGAATACTTTATTCATCACAGGTTAATGCTCTGACTACAAAACCTGAGTTTTTTTTTAAATGAAAGGAAGTCAAAATGTAAAGTCATTTGACTCTCAATATGTTTTCTTTCTTTCTTTCTTTCTTTCTTTCTTTCTTTCTTTCTTTCTTTCTTTCTTTTGTCCTTTTTTTCTTCTCTCTCTCTCTCTCTCTCTCTCTCTCTCTCTCTCTCTCTTTCTTTGAGATAGGGTTTTTCTGTGTATCCCTGGCTGTCCTGAAACTTGGTTTGTGGACCAGACTGGCCTTGACTCAGATCTGTCTGCCTCTAACTCCCCAGTCCTGAATTAAAGGTATGCACCACCATAACCTGCTAGGTCCTTGCATGCTTTTGCAACTACTTCAGAATCAGTGTTGACATATTTTAAAGTTTAAAAGTGTATGAGTGTGTTTGTGTGTGTGTGTGTGTGTGTGTGTGTGTGTGTGTGTGTGTGTACACACTATCACTGTCTTCAGACACACCAGAAGAGGAGGGCATTGGATCCCATTACAGATGGTTGTGAGTCACCATGTGGTTGCTGGGAATTGAACTTAGGACCTCCAGAAGAGCAGTCAGTGCTCTTAATCGCTGAGCCATCTCTCCAACCCCGAACTTAGTTTTTAAGGCTGATCCCCCCCCCCAGGTCTTAATTAGCATTTAAGAGCAGGGCTGGTGAAAGGAGTGAACCGACTCCTGCAAGTTGTCCTCTGACCTCCATACTTGTTCTGCGGCACCTTGATATATGTGTGTGCACACACATCCACACACAGAAAATAGCATAAAGTTATAAAAGACTAATGTAGTCACACTATGTGTCAAAATTTGAATAATTTACCTACCTATAAAAGGAAGCAAGGGTGTCTTTTTTAGCTTTAAAATACTAAGAAACATGACTTTGACATGTTTTCTTAAGGTTGCGGCTGCCTTTATTTGCTAGAAAGCTAATGCCAAACACTGATGATATTACACAGATATATTAACCTACGATAAGCCATAAAGTAATAGTGGTGGAGGGGAAGTCTCTGTTTTAAGGTTCATTCACTTGACTTTTTTATTCTGTAATTAAAATAACATTACCATTTCTTCACATACAACTAGACATGTTTTGCAAATGTAGTCTAGACCCTTTGAGAGAGCCCTCTACCTTCTCTGTAATACTATAGTATGGGGGTTTATGACAGGGCAGTAGTCATGTGTCAGGTTGAAATCAAGAATGCTGTCATACCAACATTAGAGCAGCCAGCTCTGGCATGAGTAAAGATTGTAGTGACTAACTTGTGGGCACATTTAACTGTGATTCGTTTGTGGAATATGTCAGTGACTTTCAGTTATTAGCTTCCAATTTTTATTTGTATTATAGAAATGATATATTTGTGTCCATATATATATATTATATAGTATATACATATATATATGGTGTAGGTACTGCAAATGTTTGAGAAAAATATAAAAGTAGGTTATTTACAATTCCTGCTTCTAGAACGAAACTGCTCTTATTGTTCCTAATCTGGGCTCTTCTCTGATCCAGTCAGTTGTTACTTCTGATGAGCAATATTTCTGGCTTTATTCTTTTTGTCCCCATGGTAAATTGTACTTCCCTACCCTCTAACAATTAGGTGTGACTATGATGTTTCAATTTAACTATTGAAATGTAAGCAGAAATTTAGTGTCAACTGTCAGCTTCCAGATAAAGGTTTTTAAGATTGACGCTGATCTGAAGTAATTCTTCCTTTTTGCAACAGTGAGGTGGTTTACATGAGTGGCTGCTCAGTGTTGCTCAGCATGCCTTGTGGGGAACAGAGCTTTCTCATATGCCCGAAATCCTGAGGATTTGCAGGAACAACACAAGTCTGTGGTTTTTTTAAACTGTAAAGTTTTATTTATTTTTTACACCTACAAAATTGTTAGTTACTCCTGGGAGTTTGTGTGTTCCTTACATAATGACTGAATTTTGGGAAAATTTTCAAGGCCATATTTTTAAATGATTGTTCTGAATGCTTAAATGTTTATATAAATGGAGGAGATGGATCTCAGTTTGTAAAATACATGGACACGCAGAAACAAGGAAGAGACCTTGCAGAGGGGCAGCAAAGCTGAGGAAGGCTTGCTTGAGTGCTCTGTGTAGTGCTAACTGAGAAAAGAGGTTACAGAAAAGAGGAGGGAAAATATAGCTTCATTTTAAAAACCAGAGAATGTTTTTGGTTTGTTTCTAAGGAAAAAAAAAAAAAAAAAGACAAACAGGCAAGGAGCCTGGTAGACCATGTCGCTGCTATCCTTTACATTTTCATTTTATTAACAAACACTTTCTAGATGGCAGCAGTATCAGATAGCATTTGTGCTGTGGACACTTTACAGATGCTAATTTCTGAACAATTTGGCTATTTTTTGTAGACTTGAAACAGTGGGTGCTTGCATGTGTGTGCATGATTATGTGCATGCACTTATGTGTTCAGTTTGGGTGAAGGAACTGCCTGTCCTTATTTAAACCTTTCTAGAGGCTCGTCTAAGAGGGCTCATTCTCTTGCTTTGTTCTGAAGCTCTATGGTGAGGAATTTTTTAATTAAATTATTTTTTATTTTATGTATATGGCTACTTTGCCTGCATCTGGATATCACCTAGTGTGATAGATGCAGGCAAACCTGAAGTGGCATTGGGTTCCTCAGAATTAGAATTGCAGGTGGTTGTGAACCACCATGTGAGTGTTAGAAGTGAAATCCAGATTCTTCGTAAGAGTAACTAGTGCTCTTAACCACACAACCATCTATTCAGCCCCCACTATGAGGAATTTATGTGGTCATTGATAGCCACAGGTTAAAAAAAGGGTGGGGAATCTTTAGCTTTTCTAGATGCAATTTACTTAAAGACAAAATTTTTATGTCCATTATATGTTTTATACAGTAATTTATAAATGTGATTGTAGCTTATTTTTGTGGTTATGAAATAATTGATTGTAAATAGGTTATCCCTCCTCACCCCCACCGTGTGTGTGTGTGTGTGTGTGTGTGTGTGTGTGTGTGTGTGTGTGTGTGTAACCCAGGGCCTTGCACATGCTAAGTATGTTCTCTGCTATTGAGCCAAATTCAATTCTCCTATGATATCCTTAAAAACAAATATGTGTGTATACTGTGGATTCAACCTATGTCTTTGCACATGCTAAGTACATACTCTGCTACTGAGCTAAACTTCTTTCCCCTATAATATCTTTAAAAAGAAATAGAGTAAAACACGGCAGCATTCTGCACACTGCTATAAATGTATGTTTGTCAAGTTTTAAAAAGAAATCTATTAATGTATATGTGTCATTCATTCTTGTGTATGTGTTCATATGTGTGACTGTTTCTGCATTTTTATCTGCCTGTATGTAGGTGACCAAGGTAGATGTCGAGACTTTTTGGGAACTGGCCAATATTGCTAGTCTTACTACTGCTTTCTCCAGAGATCCCCTGTCTTTGCCTTTTAATGCTAGAATTACAAGTGAGCCACCATACCCACTTGCATTTATGTGGGTTTGTGGGACCTGAACACACACACACGCACACACACACGCACATTTCTGGATTGTGATATAAAATGTATTATTGTAGGTAGCTGTAAAGAACTATTTGAAAAATATTGAAATACTTGTTTTGATTTATGAAGTTTGTAAGGTATGTGTCTACTTGTAGTGCTGAGAACTTCTTTGGTGACATTAGCAAGCCCTTTTCTGGGCTGGAGAGATGGTTCAGAGGTTAAGAGCACTGACTGCTCTTTCAGAGGTCCTGAGTTCAGTTCCCAGCAACCACATGGTGGCTCACAACCATCTGTAATAGGATCCCATGCCCTTGTCTGGTGTGTCTGAAGACAGTTTCAGTGTACTCATATACATAAAATAAATAAATCTAAAAATAAACAAACCAAGCCCTTTTCCTGGCAGCTCTTAGACATTATTAATTACTAAACTATGTGTGTTAGAAATTATTCTTAAGGTTTGAGGTAAATTGACTAAATTTCCATTTTGTTACATTTACTTTTGTTTTCATATTTGTTCTAGGAGACTCAGGTGTCTGGGGCTTGAAAAAAAACTTTGCTTTACTAGAGCTTTTAGAACGCTTGCAAAATGGACATATTGGTCAGTACGGAGCTGCAGAAGAAGCCATTGGGATATCTGGAGAGGTATTGATGGGACTTGTTGAAATAGTTATTACAAGATTTTTTTTAATCCTAAAATATTTTCAAATATTTGTACAAAATTACATTGTTTGCTGTATATGTGAGGTTTTAGAAACACAGGTTTTTTATTATATTTCAATTCTATAGTGGCAACTGTTCTCAAAAATAAAACCAATTAAATTTGCCTAATCTGCTTTATGAGAAACTCTTCCGTTTTCACAATTTAGTTATGTGTAAGGAAAAACCTTTAAGGTAGAACATTATAAGAGAGTAAGAGAAATGTTTAATTTTTATTAGTACGGAAAATTTAAAACTGAACCTCAACAGCAAAGTACAAGAAAAGATAGCCAAACTCTATAAGAGACCATTCAATCTAGAGGAGAACTAGTAGTTTGAATGTAACAGTGAAGTCCAAGGAAGTTGCTACTATTAAATATTTTCAAAACAATAGGAAAAATAGTTAAATGGTATGCTTGATGTATGTTATGTTGACAAGCAGATATCTGGTAAGTATTGCCAAAGCAATCCATTAACAAGTGACAACGCACTGTTAGCATCTCATGAATTGTCTACACTGCTTAGTTAACAAATGAAAGATTTCTGCATCGAAAAACATCTGCAGTAAATAACTGTTAATAGTGTTAGCTTTGGACTTTAAAAACTGCATATTTGATTTAAGAAGAAAAACTCCATCAGATTGAATGCAAATTCTATTCAAAATGAATTAGAAAAATTATTTTTGAATTGAAGCATTATTCATCTATAAAATCTTTGCAGGTCTTTCATATGTTGTATCTTCTACCTTTATTTTAAAAACATTAGAATATTATGTACTGTTGATTTCATAAATTATTTGTAAAGTTTAGAAAACAAGATATGAGAATTTTATGGTACAAATACACATTATTGCAAAATAAATTGTTTCAGTCTTCGGGTCATTTTAAAATTTAATTTGACAATAAATGATACCATTTGTGTACTATCTAATTATTATTTCTGGAAAAATACACAAAATGTATCCTTTGACAATTACAACTTTTTTGTTTTGTTTTTTCAATTATAGCTTTTTAATATACAGAAGTTTCCAGAGCATTCCTTATTATCTAAAAAGTTATTTTACACATTTCCAAATCCTTTTATAAAGACATTGTTATGGTTCAGTGCAGATTATTTGGTTACTATGGAAGAAGCCCTGGGTTTGAGCTCCAGAACCACAAACAAACAAAATACTTTTTGATACTTAAAATTAAAAATAATATTTAGCAACTGACATAAAGGTCTTATTACTTCTTTTCTAAATTTGTGGTTTTTAGTTATGTAACCCTTTCACCTGTGGAACTATTATTACTTGTATATATTTGGGAAAAATATATAATTCATTTTTCAAAATCTATTGAGATCAGAACTTTACATCTTAAGTCAGGGTGTCTTGTATTCCATAGCTAATTCCATACCTTAGTATCAGGTTATTTATACAGCATAGTGCTGATTTTCTTTTTATTCATACTCATGGCAGGCAAATAAAGCAATGGAAATTTAAGTCTGTCTTAAAGAATAATGTTTCTGTGGTTCTACTACTTCTAAAAATTTGATGGAAGAGATCTTTGCACTAACTGAATCTTGAGATGTTTTTATATGTAGTTCAATGGCCGCCCATTTGTCTGGCATTTATAAGGTTCTGGTTCAACTCAGCACTGGGGGTAAAAAGGCTATTCATGAGAATAAATTTATTTTGGCCTCTAAATCATATCCCGTGTTAATAATTAGTCTCAGAAATAGTTTCTTACTTTGCTGAAAAAATAGTTTTTAGATGGCTAGGTAGCACATGGCCTTTATGCTTACCAGTGTGTTTTCATTATTAAATAAAATTTGTGTGAGGCCATAGATGTATACTGAATGCATGTTCTGGGTCCAAGAGACCAAACCAATACAGGGTTTAAGCATAGTTTAGTTAACTGTAGAAGTTGAACTTTGGTGTGTTAAAGGATTCCCGTGACTAACTGGCTAAGCTGTATCCAGCTGATACATTGATTAAGCTGCAGCTGGTTGTTTTCTGTGCCTTCCTTCTGTTTTGTAATGTGTTGTTACATCACGGATTAAAGTTTCCAGAACTCCATTTGGCTCTAGAAGCCACATATTTTGAAGACCATTTTGCTTTGCTTACTTTGGTTTTCTTCATGCAATTCCTTAGTTATTTGTTTCTATTTGGAATGATTGACTTAACAAACTTACTTTTTTAATATTTTATATGAGCCTGGTAAGTTAAGTAGAAAAGATTATGGGGTCTTGTAATTGAAAATTTGTCATGTTTTAATGAGTGGTTCAGTTTTAAGGCATTACACTTTTTATTTATTAGAGCATCATTCGCTGTGATGAAGATGAAGCTCACGTTGCATCTGTATATTGCACTGTGTGTGCGACTCACTTGTGCTCAGAGTGTTCTCAAGTTACTCATTCTACAAAGACATTAGCAAAGCATAGGCGAGTGCCTCTAGCTGATAAACCTCATGAGAAAACCATGTGCTGTCAGCACCAGGTGCATGCCATTGAGTTTGTTTGCTTGGAAGAAGGTTGTCAAACTAGTCCACTCATGTGCTGTGTCTGCAAAGAATACGGAAAACACCAAGGTCACAAGGTATGAACTTAATTCAGTTGGATGACTAGTTATTTTACCAGCCTTTCATTTGTTTTCATTGACCATAATAAATAAATTGACATAAATAATTGACATAAATAAACTTTAACTTTTGAAGAGAGTTAAGTGATTATTGAATTGGTCTCAGTAGCATGGAAAAAAATTGAGGATTTTAATTTCTGAATGTTTTAATTTCAGAGCGGCTTCATGATTATTTCCAGCAGGAGACAAGAAGTCTCATATTTGTGTGCATGTGTTTATAATACACTGTACTGCTTTAACAATATAACTCTTATGATATAACTTGGACAATCTCTTGGTTTCTTGTATAGCAATACATGAACTTCCAACTTCTGATTTCTTTGTAGCATAGGTCTCTTAAAAAGGAATGAAAATAAATTAGTATTTTTTGTCTTCTTACATTGTACTTGTTTGAAATGTGTTACAAAGCCACTGTGACTGATGTTCATTTATATTGAAAGAGTTTTAAGTAGATTTTGGTAAATCATTATATACCACTATGAAGTCTTTCCTCTAATTGCATTGTATTTATAGCATTCAGTACTGGAACCAGAAGCTAACCAGATCCGAGCATCAATTTTAGACATGGCTCACTGCATACGGACCTTCACTGAGGAAATCTCAGATTATTCCAGAAAATTAGTTGGGATTGTTCAGCACATTGAAGGAGGAGAACAAATAGTGGAAGATGGAATTGGAATGGCTCACACAGAACATGTATGGATTCTTTTCTTCCCTCTTTATCTTCTTAACCTTTTTCATTCTCATCTTTGCATCTTCTAGTAAGTATTGCACAGTTTTAATGTGCTAGTACTACACTGGACACTGCACAGATAATGGTGTCCATAATCTGTCTTAGAGAGTTTCAAGTTTGACAATTATTGTGTGTTGTGGGTAGGGAAATACAGTATTCTTGGTAGTATATAAGAGGTATAACTCATCATGTAGTTTATGGATGTTTAAACTGAGATTTGAAGGAAGTCCGTCAGAGTGAAGAGTGGGTTGGGAGTGTTTGGAGCTTTGAGCTGCGTTTGACAAGAAGAAAAATTGAAGAGTTAAAGACCAAGTAAGTCACTGCAGAACCTCTGAGTCATGCTGGAGACTTTAGCACTTAAGCTTCAGAGTAATTGTGAGTCAGGAAACTATTGACATAGGAGCAAGATCACATTTACATTAAAAACTGTTAAATATAGAAGGTGGATTGGAAGGAAGTAGCACGGAAACAGGAAGACCTATTAAGACATAACTGAAACCATGTAGTTTAGAGATGCTTCTGTCCTGCAGTACTTGAGTAGCAGTAACGAAGAAGAGGCTATTTGAGATTTTAAAGAATAGTATTAATTGTCAGTATTGCTTGGTGAGTAATTTGATTGGTCAGGAAGTTAAGAGAAGTAAGAAGGCTGTTTACTGTCATCAGATGAGAAATTGATTGTGAGGACCAGTTTGCTGGAGTGGTGGCCGTAAAGCATGGCTAGATTCTGGAAATGGTTTGTAGTCAGCAGAATTTGTTAAGATTAGTTATGGAATATGAAAGAGATGTTAAGGATAAATTGTTTTCTTTCTCTCTCTCTTTTTAACTTGAATAGCTTGGATGAAGTTACTATTTACTGAGATAGAGATAATTAGGTTTGGAGATGGGGAAAACTGGAGATTGGATTCTATTTTGCTTTAGATATGATTTATAAACAGTTAAATATTCAAAGTTCATAGTTAAACAGAAAGGTCTAATGGAGGGATTAAAGTCTGTATGGGTGTAGATGGTTTTTAAATTTTAATATTTTATGTATAAAATATTTAAGGTTTTAATTGTTTTAAAATTGACTTGTGTCTTTATAGGTCCCAGGTACTGCAGAGAATGCCCGATCATGTGTCAGAGCTTATTTTTCTGATTTACATGAAACTCTTTGTCGGCAAGAAGAAATGGCTCTAAGTGTTGTTGATGCCCATGTTCGAGAAAAACTGATTTGGCTTAGGCAGCAACAAGAGGATATGACTATTCTCTTGTCCCAGGTTTCAACGGCCTGTCTCCATTGTGAAAAGACTTTGCAACAGGTAGGTAATTAAAATGTCGTTATGCTGTACTTTTAATGTCAAGTATACAATTATCAGAGATACGTTCTTCTCTTTCATTAATTTAGTGACTGAGCTTTACTGAATGTGTTAGGATATAGTCTCTAATTTCAAATTGTTCTGCCAACTACATTAGTATCCTCCCGTTCCTATGCCTTTCCTGTCATAAAGCTATTGATTCTAGGGCCCTGTAATGTCATTCTTCAATCATGCCATGTCCATTTGCACATGTTCTGTCTTTTAATGTACAGTGTATTCTTTCAGTGGAAATCTTCCTTCTTTAAGGCCTAACTCAAATGTTTACTCTTGGGATCTTTAATTCATTACCTAGTTTACAGATAATTTACTTTTTTTTAATAAATGAGATTCAGGGTTGTCCTAACAAAAGTGTCACACATGGGTGATATAGGGATAATTTATTACTTTAGGAATTCTTGAAAAACTTCAGTCTTTATCTTATCTTTCCTGATGTGTTGCTAATAATTATTCTGATTTCAAATTATAGTTTAGAACTTTAACCAATGTCAATGTTTTTCTTACAAGTTTCATTATACAGTGTTATCAGCCTTGTTTGTTGTTGAGCCCTTGTCATATTGACTTGTAGAGATTGATGTGGTTCTAGCTTGTTCTTATTGCTATGATAAAGTGCTGACAAAAACCATATTGGTGCTGGAAAGGGGTTTATTTGTCTTACAGGGAACAGTCCATCACTGAGGGAAGCTAATGAAAGAAAGTGGAGACAGGAATTGAAGCAGACACTGTGGAGGAATGCTACATAATGGGGTGGTTTCCTTTGGCTTGCTCAGCTACTTTCCTTATATAGCCCAGGCCCACCCACCATGAACTGGGCCCTCTAACATCAATTAGCAATTGAGAAAGTGCCCCACTGACATGCCCACAGGCCAAACCAATAGGATTCAATTCCTCATTGAGATTCCCTTTCCTGTGTGTGTTCATCTCATGACCAAGATTTCTATCACAATATACATGCCATTTATTATGGTGTCCTTCAATTCTGGTGTTACTTTTGTAAATTCTACTTTTGATACTGGGGCTAGAACTGTGCAAGGATCTGGATTCTAGATTCTAGATGTGTCCTTTAGATTCATCTTGGGCATTTTTAATAGGGAGCAAGAAAGGGAAGCCAGAAGGCAGGAAGCAACTTGCTGTATGTAGGTTGCTCTTGATTTGTAGTTCCTATGAATATCAGTTCATGGATGAGGAGACCAAGGTTTTGAAAAGCTCAGTTTTAGCTTCATGGGATCCTTCTTACAGGTTTATTGCATTTCCATGGGCACTGCACACATATGATACACAAACAAAAATGCAGGCAAAACATACATAAAAGAAATCTTTATTTTTTTAATTTTTCCTACTTTAAATATTTGTCATTTCATTCTTGGCCATGTTCTAAATGTGAAGTTATTAATAGATGTATATAAATAAAAATTTGAAAATTAAAAAAAGTTTATGTAGCTAGGTGTGGTAGTATACGCCTTTATCCTAGCACTAGGGAAGCATAGTTAGGTTGATCTCTGTGAGTTTAAGGCTGGCCTGTTTACAAAGTGAATTCCAGATCAGCCAGGGCTATACAATGAGATCCTGTCTCAAAATCATAATAAAAGAATGCATGCATGCATGTATGTATGTATATGTGTGCATCTACATCTGTATTGTGAAAGTATATATGTATGTGCAGATGTACATATATAGAGCACAGGACAGTCTCAGGTGTCATCCTAAGGAGTGCTGTGTATCTCCTTTTTCATATGGTCTTCCTGAGTCTTAGGAATCCTTCTATTTCCCCTGTTGTATGTGGTCTGGAGAATGATTCATAACAGCTATATCTTCAGTTTTGAATGAGTTGAGTTTATTAAGTGTATATCAAGCCAAACTAAAAGAATAAATAGTAAGGGATAGATGATAGGTAGATGCATGACTGAGGGATAGATAGAAAGACAGACAGCAAGGAATATATTAATCTGGGTGCTCAAAACATCCAGCAGAAACTGATTGGGGAAACCCCTTTAAAGTAGCCGGCTAGAATCTCTGGCAGAGCAGATGATGTTTTCAGAGAAATCAAGTAATAGTGAAAATGTAACAGTCTAACCTAGGACTTACATTTAGTAGAAACTGACTAGCCCCAGGAAGGCAGCCAGCTGGAGTTGTTGATAGACTCTTGGGCAGAGCAAAGTGTCTCCTTGAGTGAGGATTCCAAGTAAAAGAATAAATAGCCAGAGGTAGAGATAACATCAGCAAATTATGTGTTCACAATATTGAGCAGAAATAAACTATAGAAGTTAAGGCAGGCAACTGGGGTTCCTAATTGAGCTTTCTCTTCATGGATGAGCTTCCCGTGGTTGAATTTCATACTACTCTCACTGTCGATACTTTTATATTACAGAGTAAACAGTAGTAACATGTTTGAAATGATTTGTTTTCTAGCTGTTCCTAAGGACATGATGTGTGCTGGCTAGTTTTATATCAACTGTACATAGGCTAAAGTGATTTTGGAAGAGGGGATAGCAGTTGAGAAAATGCTCCGTACTGGATCGGCCTCTGGGCAACCCTGTGATACATTTTTTGATTGACGATTGATGTGAGTGGGTCCAGCTCACTGTAGGTAATGCCATCCCTAGGCTGGTAGTCCTGGGTGCTATAACAAAACAGACTGAACAAGTCATGGGGAGCAAGCCAGTAAGCAGTACTTCTGTGTAGCCTCTGCATCAGTGCTGGACTGTGATGTGAAACTAAGCTGAAATAAACCCTTCCACTCCAAGTTGCTTTTGGTTATGGTGTTTTATCACAGCAATAGGATCCTAACAAAGACATAATGTTTTCATTCTTGGTCTCTTTTGCTGTTCCCTTTCTTACTTGTCAGAGTAAAGGTACCATCCTATTCCCAGACAAGGGGTCTTGGAAGACACTTAACATAAACAGACTTGGCTCTGAAGTGGGGAAGCAACCCAGTTCCTGAGCCAGCCTCTCCGTGAGCTCAAACACCATGACAGTTTACCAGTGCATGTACCTTACACCTTTCCAGCACTACAAGTTCCATGTACCTGACTTTTTACATAGGTTCTGGGAATTGAATTTAGTTCTCATGCTTGTGAGGCAAGCTTTTTACCAACTGCTAAGCTCCTAAAATTAAGTTTTAATACTGTAATGTTAAAAGGTCTTTTGTTGAAAGTTGATAAAAATCTCCAATATTTTAAAGAAAAATTTTATGATAAATACCATCTTGTTTTCTAGGATGATTGCAGAGTTGTCTTGGCAAAACAAGAAATCACAAGATTATTAGAAACACTGCAGAAACAGCAGCAGCAGTTTACAGAAGTTGCAGATCATATTCAGTTGGATGCCAGTATTCCAGTCACTTTTACAAAGGTGATGTACTGTCCTTTGTTTTTACCTATGCTTTCTAAAAATTGTGAGTAGCAGGAAATATAAGTCAAAGAGAACACTAGGAGTTGTAGAATTTCAAGAAAAACTGTAATCAGTGGGAAATAGGGACAGATGAGACTCAGTCTTTCTGTTCTTATTTCCTGGATTAATTGGAATTGTACCCAAAGCATATTAATTTTACATTTCTAATACATTATTGGTATATCAGGTATTCAGCTAATAATTCAAGTTTCTCAAATTTTTTTTCCAAAGTAAAAGAATATTGAGACAATATCACTTAACCTTGAATTTTCTGTGTAGCTTGAACTTCCTTTCTCTAACTCCCAATTGCTGGTATTATGTGTGTGCACCACTATACCTGGCTTCTAATCAAATTTTTAATTGTTTTTGATTTGAGAGAGAGACTTAAAAGGTTCATATGTGGTTAAAATAATGTTATCTTTTTATAATGGGTTTTATAGTGATTTAAAAACATTGATGAACTCTATTTTGTTTCCTATTTTTAGGAATAATTAAAAAATTATTTTGTCACATAATTATGCAAAATGTTTACATAGTTGAAAGTCAAATCTGCAGTGCAGAATTCATTCAGGAACACTTCTATCCCTGATTCCTGATGCTTTTCACTCTGTTTACTATAAAAAACAAACCCATTTAGAGTTTTTCTTAGTTAATCATCTTTCAAAAACTAGAGACAAATGTTTATGTTTTATATACTTTCTCCACTTTTAAAGGTGGAATGCCTTTTACTAAAGTGTACATCTTAAAGATCACTTCATAACAATTGATGTGGCTTCAGTTTTTAGATAAAAGTTATTTTTTATAAAAAATTACCACAATCTAATATGTCCAAAACATGTAATATAAAGCTTTACCATTGTGTCTGTTTATGTGTTCATGTTTGGTGTGAGAGTGTGTGCTAGAGGAAGATGTTGTATACTTTTTTTTTAAATGGTTCTTTGGTTTGTTCCCTTAGACAGGGCCTCTCACTGAACCTGGAGCTAGACTGCAGGACAGTCTCCACAGCACTAGGATTACAGGTGCACACACAGCCGTACCCTTAATTTTATGTGGGTGCTAAGGACAAGTTCCTCATATAACCACTCTTACCAGTTATACTGAGCCATTGCCCCAGCCTTGAACTTACCCCTTTTAAAATGATGGTTTAGTGCTGTTAAGTATTGTTGAAAACAGAGCTGCAGAAACTTTTTTATCTTACAAACCTGAAACCCATACTTTAAAGATCTTCTTTTTAATCCCTGCTAACCATCATTCTCCTATCTGTTTTGTGAATTTGAATAGTTTAGACACCTCATCTAAGTCGAACAATTATAGCATCTTTCTTTTTTTGTGGCAGGCTGTTTTCGAGATTTAGGTAATATCCTGAAAGTTCATGTTCTAGTATGTCAAGAATTACATTTTTTTTTCTTAAGACTGATGACTGTTTCTCTGTATGTACACATCACATTTAATTTATCTGGTCATCTGGACACTAATATTGCTTCCATTTATTAAGTGTTGCTGTGTTCATGGCTGTACAATTATTTCCTCAATCTTTAAAATTCTTTTAAAATATGCATAAGCGTGTTTTGCTTCCATGTATGTCTGTGCACCACATGTATAAAGTGCACATGTAGGCCAGAAGACAGTGGTGAAGTTACAGGGAGTGTGAGCTGCCATATGTGTAAAGGGAATTGAACCCAGGTCCTCTGGAAGGGTAGCAAGCCCTCTTAAAAGATGAGCCATCTCTCACCACCTCCTGTATCTTCAAGCTCCCATTTTCAGTTCTTAAGGTGATATACCCCCAAAATGGAATTAGTGGATCATATAGTAAGGCTTTTCAATTAAAAGTTTTTAATTTTGTTTTTGTTTTGACAAAGGGTCATATGTAGCCCATGGCCTTAAACTTACTAAATAGCTAAGGATGACATTGTACTAATGATCCTCACGACTCAACATCCTATGGGATTTCAGGCATGTGTCACCACACTAGGTTTATGCAGTGCTGGGCATGGAGCCAGTAGCTTTGTCCATGCTAGGCAAGCATTCAGCCCTAAGCTATATCCCTAGCCTTATTTTTATGTTATCAGGATTTTTCATGATATTTTACATACTGTTAACATATCAAAATCTTACTGTTGTTTCCTCTACATTTTGGGTTAGTGCCATCTTAATTTGTATAAGATTTATTCTTATTGTGGTGGTGTTTTGCATTTCTTTGTTAACAGTATGTTTCTTTCCATATGCTTTCTGGCGATTTGTCATGAGTAGTTTTATCAGATTTTGGTCCATTTTTTAGTTGATTGAGTTTTTGCTCAGAGTTCTTTATGTATTCTGGGTATTTATCAATCCCCTGCCTGCTTTTTTATTTCTAGATATTTTATTATATTTCTTTTCTAGATATTTTATTAAATTTCTTTTTTTACTTTATTGATTATGACCTATTATGCACAAAGGTTTTACAGTTGATGTAGGCTTACTTATCTTTCTTTCTTTTGTTGCCTGTGCTTTGGCATCATGCCCAGGAAGTTACTGTCAGATTCAAGGTATAAGTGCTTCTTTTGTATCCTCCTAGCTTTATAGCTGGGAGTCTTTTTCTTTAATCATTTTGAGTTAATTTTTGTATGTGACGTTAATTCCGGACAGGTTTGAAGACTGCCTTTTCTCTGTTGATTCGTCTTTGGAACCCTTGGTTCAGACTGTTTGACTATTTTGTGATAGCTTATATTTGGGTGCTGCTGGGTTGGTTTGTTTGGCTTGTGTCAGTCCATGTTTTTCATTTCTGTATCTTTGTAAAATATTTTGATGTCAGAAAGTATGAGTTCTCTGACTCAATTCTCTTTAAAATTGTTTTAGCTGTGTTCCTTGAGGTGCTATAGGGCTTTTTTTTCTTTCTTGTAAAAGGTTGCTTTCTATCTAAAACTTGGCACATACTATACAAATACTGTACCATTATAGGATACTTTCATCCCATGTCATTGGGATTTGGGTAGAAGTTACACTGACACATGAAACATATTACTTTTTAGATCTGTGAACATGGAATGCCTAATAAATCTTTGTGAATTTCTTATAGCAGTGCTTTTCAATTTTCTGTATTTTTTAAAAAGATTTTTTATGGCTATGTATTTTTTGCCTGTATATATGTATGTGTATCACATGTGTGCCTGGTGCCCACTGAAGTGTAATGAGGATGTTGGATTCCCTGGAACTCGAGGTAAACAGACTGTTGTCTGCCTCCATGTGGAAGCTGGAAACTGAACCTTGGTACTCTGCAAGAGCAACAACTGAGCCACTGAGCCATCGTGCTAGCCTTCTCTTCTGCCTTTTTACAAGTTTTATTTATTTTTATGTTCTGTAGTTTTCAGCATACAGGTCTTTCAAGTCTTTAGGTTTAGCATTAAGTTATTGCTTTTGATGCTGTTGTAAATGGGACTGCTTTCTTAGATTCTGTTTTGAATGATTCATTATTGATACGTAAAACTGGAGCTCTTCTTTTTCTGTTGGTCTTCTGTCTTACAACTTTTCTAAAGTCATTTCTTCTAACAGCTTTTGAGGGGGAGCATATTCAGGGTTTACTACATGAAGATCATGCCATTTATAAAGGGAATTTCACGTGGTTCTTTTTGATTTGGATATTCTATGTCTTTTCCTTCTTAATTATTCAAGACTTCTAATCCAGTAGTGTGTTGAATACACCTGTAATAGCATGTTAAATAGAAATGGCTAGAAGGGAGCTTTGTCTTTTTCTTATCTTGGAAGGTGTTAGCTGTGGAATTTTCAAGTGTATGGTTTCTACTCCTGGTTTTTAAAATATTTATTGTAAAATTGTAATGGATTTTTAAAAATTTTTCTGCCGGTATCATCACATGGTTTTTGTCTTTCATCTGTTGATATTTTATTTGTTGATACTGAGTTGATATTGAGCGTCTGTCTTCCAGGCATAAAGCCCATAGTCATGGTATATAATCATTTTAATTGGTTGTTGAATTCAGTTTACTAGAGTTTTATTTTCTAGTTTATATCTTGTTATATTTGGTAAGTCAAAGAACAATGATGGGCACTAAGAGTGCCTCCACTTATCTATTTATTTGCAATACTAGGGATCACAGTTGGCCTTGTCCATTGTAAGAAAGCTCTTCCTCTAGTTCCAGCCCCAGTTCTCTTCTTGGGCTTGTACTGGTCTAAGTCCTCTGGCTTCTCAGGTAATATCTAGGGTTCTCATGATTGGATTTTTGTCTTCACATTATTTTATTTCTGAGATATGGTATAGACTACATTTCAGAACCCATATATAGATGAAGGTGATGCTTATGGAACATTATAGCTTAAATAGAATGTAAAGGAATGTCTCATACATTTCTAAAAAATACTAACATTTAAAAAGAAAGTAAGATTCTAAAAGGATGATTAAAAGCCAGGAAAATTTTTATCATAAAAGTGAAGAAAATAGTACTAAAAAAGGAAGCAAAATAATAATTTCTAACAACATATAGCACATATGTGTTACGAAGGATTGTACAGATTTTTACATAAATTTAATCTGGTAAATGTTTACTTTTTATCTTTATTATTCAGAGAAGATAGACAGGTCTTTTTTTTTTTTTTTTACCCTCTAGATTTTATTCCCCCTTCTACCCTCCGACTGTTCCACATTCCATACCTCCTCCCCACCCTCATGTCTCTATGAGGATGTCCCCACCCCCCAACCCCCACCTCACCTGACCTCTAAACTCTCTGGGGCCTCCATTTCTCCTGAGGTTTAGGTGCATCATCCCTGATTTAACACAGACCCGGCAGTCCTCTGCTGTATATATGTTGGGGGCTTCATATCAGCTGGTGTATGCTGCCTGGTTGGTGGTCCAGTGTTTGAGAGATCTTGGGGGTCCAGGTTAATTGGGACTGCTGGTCCTCCTACCGGGTTGCCATCCTCCTCAGCTTCTTTCAGCCTTTCCCTAATTCAACCAGAGGGGTCAGCAGCTTCTGTCCATTGGTTGGGTGCAAACATCTGCATCTGACTCTTTCAGTTGCTTGTTGGGTCTTCAGCAGTGCGGTCATGCTAGTTCCCTTTTTGTGAGAGTTCTATAGGCTCAGTAATAGTGTCTGGCCTTGGGACCGCACCTTGAGATGGATCCCACTTTGGGCCTCTATCTGGACCTTTTTTCCCTCAGGCTCCTCTTCATTTCCATCCCTGTAGTTCTTTCAGACAGGAACAATTATGGGTTAGAGTTTTGACTGGGATGGCAACTCCTTCCCTCATTTGATGCCCTGTCTTCTTGCTGGAGGTAGGCTCTATAAGTTCCCTCTCCCTACTGTCAGGCATTTCATCTAAGGTCCCTCCCTTTGAGTCCTGAGAGTCTCTCACCTCCCAGGTCTCTGGTGCATTCTGGATGGTCCTCCTAACCTCCTACCTCCTGAGGTTGCCTGTTTCCATTCTTTCTGCTGGCCCTCAGGGCTTCAGTCCTTTTACCTCACCCAATACCAGATCAGGTTCTTCTCTCCTCCCCACTCCAGTCCACTTTCCCTCCCAGGTCCCTCCCTCCATCCCCACTTGTGATTGCTTTCTTCTCCCTCCCAAGTGGGACTGAGGCATCCTCACTTGGGCCCTTCAGCTTGTTGACTTTTTTGAGTTCTGTGGACTGTATTATGGGTATTTTACTTTTTTATTTTGGCTAATATCCACTTATTAGTGAGTACATACCATGCATGTCCTTTTGGGTTTGAATTACCTCACTCAGGATGATATGTTTCCATACATTTGTCTACAAAACTCATGATGTCCTGGTCCTTAATAGCTGAGTAGTATTCCATTGTGTAAATGTACCACATTTTCTGTATCTATTCTTCTGTCATGGGACATCTGGGTTGTTTCCAGCTTCTGGCTATCACGAATGAGGCTGCTATGAACATAGTGGAGCATGTGCCCCTGTGGCATGGTGAGGTGTCTTTTGGGTATATTCCCAAGAGTGGTATTGCTGAGCCTTCAGGTAGATCTGTTTCCAATTTTCTGAGGAACCTCCAGATTGATTTCCAGGGTGGTTGTACTAGTTTGCAATCCCACCAGCAATGGAGGAGTGTTCCTCTTTCTCCACATCCTTGCCAACATGTGTTGTCACCTGAGGTTTTGATCTTAGCCATTCTGATTAGTATAAGGTGGAATCTCAGAGTCGTTTTGATTTGCATTTCTCTGATCACTAAGGACTTTGAATGTTTCTTTAGGTGCTTCTCAGCCATTTGAGATTCTTCTGTTGTGAATTCTCAGTTTAGTTCTATACCCCATTTTTTGATTAGGTGGTTTGGTTTTTAGAAGGCACCAAGTCCAATTACAGATGGTTGTGAGCCATCATGTGGTTGCTAGGAATTGAACTCAGGACCTCTGGAAGAGCAGTCAGTGCTCTTAACCATGGAGCCATTTTTCCAGAACAAGATAGAGAGGTCTTATAGCTAGGAATGTATATACATATTTTCTGTTAGAATTCTTTGTAAACATGAAAAATTCAGAAATTATCTAAAATTAACAGAGTGATTAAATTGTTCAGAAATTATAAACTATCAATAGTTTAGTCAGTACATATTAAAATGAAAAGAGCTTGCCATAATATATAGCATGTGAAAAATAATCATTGTATTATCTCTATAAATTATTGTTTTTCAAAGGCATATTTGGAAGGTTGGGATATACTGTTTGTGAATCATTTGTTACAGGTTAAGGCCCTAAGTTTGGTTCCTACCAGTAGAGAAATAACAACAACGAAAAGTACATGAAAAATATATTTGTTTTATTCTTCTTATCCAATATGGAATGTATCTGGAAAAATATACATCAGCATTGTAATATTAACACATTTTTCTGGAAAATTAACAACAGCATTTATTCTTAATTAATTTATCCCTTTTTTGAGGTTTTAATTTGTGTGATATTTATATGTCCATGTATATACATATACATGTGTATGCATGCACCTGGAGGTCAGTGTCAAGTGCCTTACAATTTTTTTTTGAGACAAGGTCTGCCACTCAACATGGATCTCTAGGGATCCACTTGTCTTGGCTTCCTGGTTCCCCTACATGCTGGGGATCTGAACTCAGGTTTTCATGCTTACATAGAAGGTACATTACTGACATCGCAATCTCTTATAGGCAACTGCTCACCCCACTGTAAGTTTATTAGTACAGCATAAAAAATGTTATTAAGAGAAGATTCAGTTGATGATTTGGACAAATAAAGTGGGTATATGTATTTTAATTTATATAAGACAATTGTAAATTTTTAAGACCAATTTTGTTCATGGGAAGAATTTATCTTCATGAGACTGTTTAATTTAGAGCTCACTGATTACAGTGAGCTGAAGAAGGCATGAAAATAATCAATAAAGGTACTTACAAGTAAAAAGGAAATTCTAGCATCCTGGCCTATGACCATAATCTTAGTACCTAAGATCATGAGTTTGAGGTAAGTGTGGGCTGTATGGCAAGTTTGAGACCAGCCAGGGTTTACACATGGATTGAAAAAAAAGAAAAAAGCATAAATATTGTTATATTTTGACTTCAAGTTTTTCAAAACCACAGGACAACAGAGTTCATATTGGACCCAAAATGGAAATCCGAGTAGTCACATTAGGATTGGATGGTGCTGGAAAAACTACTATTTTGTTCAAGTTAAAACAAGATGAATTTATGCAGCCTATTCCAACAATTGGTAAGTTTGAATATTGATAGGCAACTGGCTCATTCATAGCTAGCTGGGTTCTCTGATGAAGATACTGCTATTCAAGTGGCTCTTTTCTGGCACTAAGACATCAGTGTTTCAGGGAGGGGGGGAATGAGATCATGGTTGTGGGCCTGAAAGGTGCATGGTGACCAGCAGTAGTTTGTTTGGCTTCAGTTGTTATTGCTATAAGTAGAAAATTGCTAACTCAAAATTATGAATAGGGATTTGCTTATGATTAGTATGTCATTCATTGTTAAACATAAATGCAATATAAAATAATATTTTGACAAAACAACAGGTTTTAATGTGGAAACTGTGGAATACAAAAATCTAAAATTCACCATTTGGGATGTGGGTGGAAAACACAAATTAAGACCATTGTGGAAACATTATTACCTCAACACACAAGGTAAGAGTCCAGAATGAATTCTTTATTGAACTTAAAAATATTCTTAAGATGAGTGTATAAGTACTCTGATTTAATTACCCAAACTGTTATTTAAATGAATAATGGTGGAATTTGAGAGGGAGGAAGATACTATATAAATGTATTTTATTTAAATTGAAAAAATAACAATAGAACTGGGATAAGTACTTTTAATTTACTCATGATAGGCCATTATTATAGAATAAAAAACATACTTACCTTCTTTTGGCTGTTATTAATGTTGAAGTCTATTATCGGTATTCCTATGGGTATGGCTGCTGACAGTAAGGTAACATGAAGTTGAATTTGTGGAGTCCATATGTTCGCTGAGGTCAACATGTAGCCTACTATAATTGCCCAAAAGCACTGCACCCTGACTTATAATCTGTGCTCTCAGAGGAACTAATCTATTAAGGCTTCCTTTTGGCTAGTGTTCCATCTAGCCTTTATGCATACCTGACTCCATTCTACACTTAAATGCACTCTCCCATGAAGTATGTACATAACACCTATTTTAGAATAATGGTGATATTTCTACTTAAGATTATATATTTTTCTACACTAATTTTTTTTGAAGTTTTTGTGACAGAATCTCACTATGTAGTCTTAAATGACCTAGAGCTTGCTATGCAGACTAGGTTAGCCTCAAACTCATGAAGATCTATCTCTGTGTCCTGAGTGCTGGGAATAATGGTGTGGACTACCATACTCAGCAGTTTTCCTGTTGTTGTTATTGTTAACTTTTTAAGTTAGCATGCACAGTAATGAGTATCATTGCGGCCTTTTTCATATGTATTCATCATTACATTCCTCCTTCCTGCTAGTGGTTTGCCTCTCCCTAAATAGTTCCCACTTCTGCTTTTGTAAAGAACAGGAAGCCTTAAGGGAGATCTTAAGCACATTTTCAGGGGGGCAGGTTCAGAGGGAGAGGTTTGTTTTTGATAGATTCAGTTTTATAAAACCTGTCAGAGGAGAAGAAAGTAAACCTGTGAAGTAATGTAAACTCTTCATTAATTATTGTCTTAAGTCCTGATGTTAAGGTAGCCTTTAAATGAAGATAGGGTAAACAAAATTTAGTGAGAATAATGAAAGCAATTAATACTTGGTTAATTTACTGAAATTTAACAAATAACTTGAAAATTTTTGTGTACTTTTGTAGCTGTTGTATTTGTTGTTGATAGCAGTCATAGAGACAGAATTAGTGAAGCACATAGTGAACTTGCAAAGTTGTTAACGGAAAAAGAACTCCGAGATGCCTTACTCCTGATTTTTGCTAACAAACAGGTAATACATTTTTATATCAGAACATTTATTACTTTAGTAGTTTTTCATATTCCATAAGTCATTTGAGATTTTGAAGAATCAATTTGATAGATATTTGTAAAATTTCTGCAATGGAAAATGTTACCTTGGATATTCTAGAGTATACACACATACACAAATCAAGTAAATGCATTCTTGTATATGTATGTATTCATATTCTAATACAGATAAATTTGGACATAACTTCATTAATATTAACAGAATGTTGAGACAGAAGGAGAGAACTACTCTAAATTAGGTTGTATCTTAAAAGATATAAAAGTAGATTTAGGTAGATGCCTGGCATGTATAGCAATCTCAAAGCTAGCCTGAGCTATGGAGCAAGACCTTGTCTCAAAAAAATGAAAGGCTGGAGCTGGAGCTCAGAGGTAGTGTCCCCATGTAACATATGCATGGCCTTGGTTTATAGTGGGGATTGGGTCATATGATTGGAGTTAAAATTATGATAGGATTGAATTTATAGATGTCTTCGGGTTTATATGTGAAGGAAACAATATTAACAGGAAGGGAAATAGTAGCATGGCTATTTTTAGGGAGCATCAAACTAACTTATATGTTAAATTCTGGTAAAGGATGAAGAAAACCTAGATTAATAGATGTGGTCATGTTGTAAAGGCCTTCCAGGCATAGAATGAAAAAGTTAATACTTTATTTTATTTTGTAACATTAAAAATTTTTTTTTTTATTAATCTACATTCCAAATGTCCCCTTTGCTTATTAGAGGGTGCTTCCCCACCCACCCTATCATAGCTATGATTGATTTCATTATTTACTCCTTAATATATATAGATAATTCTAACCAAAACATTTTAATTCTTTCAGTTAATCTCAGAATAATTGCTGAAAATGAATGACAGTTTTGTTTAGGATTCAATTACAGTGTTATCAGTAGTTTTCTATATAATTAATAAGAGTTAGAAAAATGATCCCTTGGAAAGATTGATAAAAATCATACTTTGCCTGTCTTTAGGATGTTGCTGGGGCACTTTCAGTAGAGGAAATCACTGAACTTCTCAGTCTCCACAAACTGTGCTGTGGAAGGAGCTGGTACATTCAGGGCTGTGATGCCCGAAGTGGAATGGGGCTCTACGAAGGGCTGGACTGGCTGTCCCGGCAACTCGTGGCCGCTGGAGTGCTGGATGTCGCCTGATTCTAATGCAGCAGCTGTTTCAAGCTGATGGTCAGCAGTTACTTTGCATGTGATACATTCTAAGAAATTCTACTTCTCAAATATGATAATTAATTTAGTATGTGTATATATGAATCCTGGACTGAGAACTGTACCATTGCTTTTAAATGACCGTTACATTGGTTAAGTAGAGATTTCTTGGATATATACTTTTAAAGGTACATTAGGCATTGGAAACTTTCAGTTCATTTATGACCTGTATATTGGGAGAGAAGTGGTCATAGAGAATGAGGAGAAGGTCCTTTATTTTAGTGAAAAAACAGGCAGTGGAGTGCCTAACAGAACTTAGGTTAGCATGGCTTTTTTACTCGACCTTTTTATTCATTTTTGGAAGTTGTGTACTAGAATTGAAACTATATTGGGGTAATAGGATTTTTCACATTCAGCATAACATCATTACTGCTGGTGACCATAAAATCTAGAAAATCGGTTTTTTTTTCCTACAGTTTTATTATAACTCTCCTAAAGCGTTCTGCATAAGGCACCGTGAGAATGAAATGTTATCTAAGTGGACCTGATCATTAGACCAGAACTAAATTAAGAACAATAAAACTGTGAAAGTTATTTGATCTTCACTCGTAAGAACCATTTCCAGGATGGGCCTAGGTTTATTTCCTAGTTCAAAGCCCTAAATTGGTCTTTAGTTGTTGAACACATTTACTTAGGCTAAGTAATAGTGCATCCTTTGTTGGTAAAGTGTCCGAAGTCACATGAAGAACCAGTCACCTTTACATAAATACATAGAGACCGAAATAGAAAACTACCTATACCTTAGAAAAGGTTTTTCAAACAGTGGGAATGCTAATTTCTTTACATGGTTCCTAAGTGCATTTACTTGGCAATAAAAAGGATCAAGGCTCTTTAGGACAAGGTCTCAGTTAAAAGGAAGAACATGTCTAAAGTAAAAGAAACTTTAAAAAAAGTTTACATTTATTATGGCAGTGTTGTGAATAAAAGTTAAATTTTGTGTTCTTTACAGTTTCTTATTTGTAAAAGATACTCTCATTATGGAAGCATGATTTCTTATATTCAAATAGGTAGATTTCTTGTTATGAATGCTCTCACTTTAGGATGAAGTTGAGAGCTAAATCTTAGTGCAACTGCTACAAGGACAGTGATGTCTGAGAATAGGATGTGATTTTTAGGTCGCAATGTTCTGGTTCAGTTTTTTCAAATATACTTTTTTTTTTAAACTTAGGAAACAGCACTATGAAAAGCCCATCAAATATTATGGTCAGTATGTAAATGAAAATATAATAATTTGCCCTTTTTCAAGAAAGTAACTGGTCATGCTGTTACAAGTAGTTTGTATGCATATGTAATACTTTGTAATTAAATTATTTAATATTTGACTGATTTTAGTAACTGTGAAAAATAAAGATGTTGCATTTATTTGTGAGACCTTGAATTGTTTTTCTGTAGTAGGTAACTGAAAATATGTTGACACTAAGATGTGAACTTGCTTTTCTTGTAAATTATGAACTTTATTATTTTACTAATTTTGTTAAACTTTGTAGTTCATATTCTTAAAATATAACTAAACTAATTTTTAAATTGTGCTTGAATCTGTGATGTAGATATACTGTTAACTTTTTCTTGGGTGGGCTCCTAGTACTGTGCATACTTATATCCTTTGAGTAGTCATTTGTTAAGATTGTACTAGTTTCTTCAGGGAAATGTCAAACTTGAAGAATCAAAGATGTTTTAAGTATAACATATTAGGATTTGCCTTATATCTCTGAATTTCTATATTACATCTAATTATTACTGTATTAAATATGTAGAACAGGTATGTTGAGTATATATAGCTCTGGTCTATAATTCAGAAATGATTTATAGCCACCAGAAGCCATTATTTGCATTTACATATATGATCAGTATAGAAAGCAATAAAATGTTTAAGTTATAAGGAGTTTTGTTATTCTACAAATTGCTTAATAAATCGTGTATCTAGTATCATGCTAGTTAACTTAAGTCATTATTAAAACTGGGCATAGCTCAATAGTAGAAACACTTTGTCTAGCAAGTTTAAAGTCCTAGGTTTGTTCGCTAGCATAGGAAAAGTGAAAAACTTCATTATTTGTGCTATGCCTAAATGAAAATGAAACACATAAGAATGGAGAATGACTTACCTATCATATTTGAGGTAGAGTTTATTTGATAATGCAAAGGTTGAGAAATAAGTTATTCTATATATAGTTAACATATACACAAGAGGTTAAAAAAATAAAACTGTTTTGAAGGGAAAGCTGAATTGTTGCCATAAAAAAGAGTGAAAATTCTTGACTTTTTCAATGGTTAGTAAACAAGGTTAATTTAAATTTAACCTTGTTTCACAGGAGAATAAAGAACATTTAAAATGACCATTTACACGGCCCATTACATGTCATTGTAATTACAGTAGTTTTATGGCCTGGTGATATGGCTCAGTTGTAGAGAGCATGCTTAATAAAACCCTAGATTCCATTTCTATCCCCACCAAGAAAGGGGGTGGGGGTGAGATTGAAAAACTTGTCTCAATACTAGAAAATATTTATTTAACACCTATATAACATTAGGAAAGTTCTCATTTTACAAAATGGTAACAGTGAAGACTGAGGTACACCTGTATACAGAATCCAGGAGAAAACAGACTAAGAATGAGATCGTGTTGGTACAATACTTGGTAATATGCACAAGGCTCTGGGTTCATGCTTCAGCAGTCCTGCATAAACTAGGCATGATGGTATGTGCCTGTGATCCTATCATTTGGGATCACTAGCTACATAGAGACTTTGAGGCCAGACTGGGATACATGAGTTCTATTTCAAATAAAATGATCTGAAAACAATTTCATTAGTTGCATATGATTCTTCACTGAAAGTGAAATACTTAACGTTTGAGGAGCGAGGCATTATTTCCACTTGATGGCAGTATTGCCAAAATTTTACATTATGGCTTTAGGAATAGATAAAGCAAGATTAGATAAGTGGCCAGACAGTGGTGGCGCACGCCTTTAATCCCAGCACTTGGGAGGCAGAGGCAGGTGCATTTCTGAGTTTGAGGCCAGCCTGGTCTACAGAGTGAGTTCCAGGACAGCCAGGGCTATACAGAGAAACCCTGTCTCGAAAAACCAAAAAGGAAAAAAAAAAAAAAGATAAGTGTAATGTGTAATAAAGAAATAAGGTAAATGTGACAAAGTTATTAATGGAGTAAGCTCAAATTATTTTTAAAAGGAGAGCACACTTCACTTGTAAGGCATGTTTAGACAGACTTTTTTAATCTTGCTATTGATTAGTGGTGGGCACAGGGCTCCAGAAGCAGTTTTGCTGAGATGTCCTCCTCTAAGTTCTGAAGGAGGCTGTCTGGAAGCCAGCATCAGTTGCTAGCAGTCAGTCATGGCAAAGGGAAGTGAAGAAGAATATCAGTAAAGACTTTAAACTCATCTACTGTTACAGTCCAGGCTGACCTGCCTCTACAAGGCACAAGCCACTGCAGCCAGTTCACAGCTACCCTTTCTCTATTAATCATATCTACTGTCAGATACTAAACTTTATTCTTGATGGTATATTTAAGATTTAATTAAGCTGTAACTTGATAGAAGAAAGATTAGTTACATTAGGAAAAGCAGATTTAACTTGACACTTCCATTTGAAAGGATATTTTATAATATTAAGGAATATATACCTTCTGATCTTTTTTTTAAGGACCATTAAACTTAAAAGGGCAAATGTTTGAAAAAGAAATATGTGCCAACCCATTATTTAATGCCAAATTTGAGTCTATTATAATAACAATTTACCTATAAAAGAATCTTATTTGTCTGAATTTAGTGCATTTCGATTTGTCACCCCCTCAGGATCTCAAATATTTCAAGAAAAATCAAAGACAGTTTTTTAAAAATGGCCTTTAAGTAAAAATAGAAAAATACAGAGTTGTATCTTTTAAAACATGATTTACATATTCAGCAAGTTTTAAATTTCCAAATATGAAACAGTCTTGTGTTATTAAACCCCCCCTTTACTTGTAAATGTAACAAAACAGTTTACTTGACAGTGATATTTATGATGCTGACGTCCTCATAAGGTTTATCGGTTTTGGGATTGACTTTAACATTGGAAATCCTCTGCACAACCTCCATTCCTTTAGTTACTCGTCCAAACACGGTGTGTTTATTATCAAGCCAAGGCTATTTTGGAGAAAAAAATGGAAAAATTTGGGTAAACCCTAATTTATGGAATCACATCCACTGAGTGAACAAACAAATGAGAATTTAAATTTCACTTAATTTTAGTACATATTTATAATAAAGTGCAATCTTTTTGACTGACTACTCAGCTTTAGAAGTTATTCTCAGTTTATATGGAAAAGATAAAAAGCCTTATGTTATTCTGTGGTATCCCTGCCCACCATTAACAGAAAGAAAGATGCTAAGGTCCCCTGTATAAAAAGGTGCAGTGCTTACAACACCTAGCATAAGTGCCACCCTATTATTAAATAGGATTGTTTAGGAATTATTGAGAAGGAAAAAATGGTGCAGTTTTTCTTTTTAAATTTCAATGTGGTTGCTCAAATCACTAGATGAAGATATGATACAAAAATTGTAATTAATTTTTATATTATTTAGGCCAAACCCAGTAGTAAGTTACTTTAAATGGTTTGAAAATAAAACTCCAGATGTTTTCCAAAGGAATGTCACAAGAAAAAGCGAGACAATCTGGAATGGTTTAAGAAGACTGTACTTTGGCATAATTCAGAAGGTGCATGCACGTTGGCTTTGCTACTTAACTTGATTTCTGTCCAGTTTAAGTATTTCCTCCTCATTACTGAGAACTGGGAGCACCAACACTGAAAGCACTGTGAATGTTACATTAGACTATGAGCCTGGAAGGCACTTACAATTCCTTTTCCTTTATTGTTTGGTGTATAATTTACACTGCATACTTTTTCTGCTTTTGGAGAACTGTATAAAAAATGAGCTATGTAACCTTATACTGTTTCATCAAATCTACACTGCAGCTGGTAGGCTGGTATAATATGGCTCAGCAATAAAGTTTTTGCCTAGAATGTCATTAATTATGACTTACACCCTCAGACACAAAAAAATTGGGAAAATTTTGTTTTAAAATTGGGAAATTACAATCTTAATTTCTCTAATCAAAGGATGAAGCTAGGCATGGTACTATATATCTATAACCCCAGCACTTGACAGGCTGATGCTGAGGTAGGGTAGGTTAAAGGCCAGCTTGGGCTTGCTATATATATATGATTTTGTCTTAAAAAAATAAAAATAAAAAGCACTAAAAATTCAAAGGACAAGGAAATTGGCCATGACAGATGAAATAATTTGTTTCAGGTTGTGAAAAAATAGTAGTGGCAGAGCAGAGATGAAACTCAAATACTCCAAACATAAAACATTGTATTTCCTACTAGACAGAAATGATGTTTTCTAAAATTCAGTTGTTACATAGATTAAATTTTCATCTCTAAATTCTTTTCATCTTCCATCTGGACAGATATAATAGTACGAGAACAGAATAATGCAGATACCCAGTAAAACTCACATTCTCAGATTATAAACCATTAACCTTCATTTATAGATAACGTATTATACTCACCGTTGGTACTACCGTTATGAAAAACTGGGATCCGTTTGTATTTGATCCAGCATTGGCCATGCTGAGTGTGTACGGTCTGTCATGTCGTAATGTTGAGTGGAATTCATCCTCAAACTCTCCTCCCCATATGCTTTCTCCCCCCATACCAGTACCTGTTGGATCTCCTGTCTGAATCATGAAGCCCTGGTAACAGAAAGTATAAAAACAATACTTTATCTTTTCATATGTAATCTGCGTATATGAGTGCAGTTTTTAATCTCTCTATCAAGAGAGCTTTGTAATCAGTGAAATCTTCCAAATTCCTTAAATTATTTCATGACTACATTAACCCCATAGTAAGTTTGGATGTTAGATTTCCATTGATGAATCACATTGATGCTTCAACGACTAAAACAAAAATGCAAATATCTTGTAATGCATTATCTTTCCTGACAGTCCACAGGAAGTTATAGGATTTATAGAGTCTCTTGTGTCTTTTATAATTGCTCTCATCCTTGTCCCTTTCCATTCCTCAAATACTCTGCTTTCCTAGTGGACCATTTTTCTAACTTCATCAGAACTTTAGTATCTGATTTTTCCTTTTGCCATTTCTGACCTACCAGTAACCAATCACTCTGTGCAATGCTGTACAAAATTCTGGGACCAAACTCACTCTTCCTCAGGTTCTCAGAGGCTGCATGTCATTATTGCTCTTCTATTTTCCAGATCACTGTCTTATGTAGCTACTAGGTCAATATGTATCTCTTGACACGTCTTTTACTTTCATGACCATACACTCATTTTAGCTTCCACCATCCACTTCTGTCTTATTGTTTAATAAAGTGGTATGTGTTAAAGGATTCATGAGACTTAAGCTCTTGTTATACAATAACATACTTTCATTTAAATCACGTGAGATGTATAATTTACCTTAATTATACGGTGGAATGTATGCCCATTGTAATAACCATTTCTGCTGTGAACACAGAAGTTTTCCACAGTCTTGGGACACCTATAATAAATATATTAAAAATACAAAATTACTGAGGTTTTTTGTTTTGTTTGAAGTTCCATTTTCTAATGTTCTCAAGATCTTCTAAACATGTAAGGATAGTCTTTCATAATCTGATCTCAGGACAAATAACAGTAGGAAGTGCATTCTATTTTTACATGACTGCTTATTTTGATAATAATGGTATTTCAAGATCAGTTAGCAGTTTAAACACCCAAAGATAGCACCTTAATATACACACATGCAGCCAGGCATGGTGGTACACACCTTTAATTCCAGCATACAGGCGGCAGAGGCAGGCAAACTCTTGAGTTCAAGGCCAGCCTGATCTACAAAGCAAATTCCAGGACAGTCAGGACTACACAGAGAAACCCTGTCTCATCTTAAAAACAAATGAACGAACAAAAAAAGATACATACATGGTAATATTTATTTCTGGGAAAAGTAATTTTCTTATAAAAAAAAGAATGTTAGAGTTCAGTGATTCCTGCACTTATTCATAGAAATGGGATCTCCTAAGTTTAAATCAACTTTATGTGACAATCATTCACCAAGAATATGAACATTACTAATCTCATGAAATTATTTCATGATGTTTTTCATTATCACACAATACTTCTCAGATCAAGAGAGTCATGCCTCAAGTTCATACAAGTTCAAGAATGCATGTGTACCAAGCAGTTGAAAAGGACTCTGCAAGAATCTGTAACTGCTTAGTTCTTTACTTAGTACCAAATTATTATATTCAAAATATGCACTTTTGATTGAGAATATTATAAAAGACATCTTCGCTTTTAGATCCACGAAAGCCAGAGGTAATTGTATTTGGTATTAATAATGTATTTTACAAATATTTTAACTGTGCAGAATACTTTTCAACTGTAGAAATAATTGAAAGTCCTTATGTTGTTCATTGGAATTCACTTTTAAAATTGTAGCTGTCTAACAAATACCAAAAAAGAAAAATTATTACCGTTACCTGAAGAATTTGCTTTGTGAGTAGTCTACAAAAACCCCCACAACACCTAGTAGGACATTCAGTTACTGGCATCCATAGTATACACACTTAGGTATCTTTACAGTTCACCTCCAGGCTGCTGTTTTGTATGGTGCTGGTGACTGAACAGGGCCTTGTGCGTGGAACTGTCCTATCACTGGCAGCACTCTCAGAGCCAGCATATTGTGTCCTCAAAATAGGCCTGCATTAACACTGATCTCTTTCTCTAGAACAACTTAGGTATCGATTGTTAAGGATTAACTGTTTTATCCAAACAAATAATTCAAAATTCATGAAGTAACAAATGTAAGTTACACTCCAAATATACATATTGACATTGGTATTTGTATAAGGCAACAAAAGTTACACGTACTCAACAGGAAAAAGTTTGATGTGAATGTCTCCCATGCTTGTGTGGACAATGGCACTATCTGAAACTCGCTTCGGCCCTTCAGCTTGAGTAGCTGCCATGACTTCTTCTTTAGAAGGTTTCTCATTAAAAACATCTCTGTCAGAATCTGCACTTTTTGTATCTTCTGGTTCTCGTTTGGTAAACTGAAGAAAGAAAATGTGAGCAGTTGAATTGAACAACTTACCAAGTAAAAACTTACAAATAAAACTTTACTTTTTAAGGAAAGTAAAAGTTCACAACACACCTGGATTAACCTCAGAAACCAGGAAAGTAAAACGGAGCCGTGGGCTAGAGAGGGGCATAGTGGGATGCAGGTGATATGAAAGGGGAAAGGGGAACATGGGGACGGGAGCTTTAACTGCGGAGAGGGAGAAAGTCAATACCAAAGCAGAGGGAGAAATTTTTTATTCACCTAAAACAACATGTAACACATATAGATGTATTTGTATACGTATATAGTTTAAATGAAGTTATACAATTTGGGCTGGCAGCGCTACCCCCAAGAACCATAGACTTACAAAAAATTTCAGTACCAGATATGAGTTGTTGGTCACTGCAGCCCAAGAAACCATCCAAGCAATATAGGTTATTGCCATTGCCTATGGTGGCCTCTCAGGGTGAAGGTAAGGCTTCATGCACTTTGGACATAGCACTGAGGAGCTGAGCAGGTCTGACCTGCAAGCCTCCACCCTAAGGGTGAGCTTCCACAGTCCTGGAAGGAAAGCAACCACCAGTCCTACCTTGCTGTGGTACTTAGGATCTACAATGATCAGCATGCAGGATATCCCTAAGGGTGTAACAGCGGCATGCATATCTTGGAGGAGCCAACAGCTGTTTAATTGCACTTAAGGTCCACACAAGAGGAGGGAAATCATGTCCATTACTGGAAGCCCAACTTCCTGGGGTAGGTAGTCATGAACCTTACCGGAGAACCTTAAACCATCACTTTACAAAACCAGCATAATTTCTAACTATATTCTAAATACCTATCTACAGGTAAGTATAGCTGTCATTCCTTCTCAAAAAAGAAAGAAAGAAACTTCTCTTTGCCACAGATGAAAACCATTACAAAAAACCACCACCACTACCACCACTACCACCACCACAAAAATGCAGAGAGCAACTGATCATGTAGTGTCAGCTCCAGTGGCTACATCTGCAATGTAACTCTTGTACCTAAGGCTGTGAGAACATGGAAGAGAGGGAAGGGGCAGTAAGATTATTGGAACCAGACACCAGGAAATGTGCTGTAAGGTTATGATTCCAAGAAATGATAGGGTAGCGCTTACCCATGATATCTTGACAATATGGCTACCTAAACAAGATCAGAATAAGTATAGTACCAATAAACATGCTAACATGGAATAGGGAGATCTCTCAGGTCCTCAGCCTTAAAGAACTGTGGGCAACTGAGGAATGCTGAAAGCAAGAGAAGAAGTTTTCCCCAGAGATAATCCTCTAATTGGTTATCCTATACCAATTAGCTCTGAAATCAAATAAATACATGCAAGTAACACTAAAAGGACCAAGTAAACTGTATTTATACATTTATGCATTTACATATATATAAAATATATATGTGTAATATCATATATATGTGTAACAGTAACAGGAGACCATACATTTGAGGAGGAAAAAGGAAGTAAGTAATGGGGAGGGTTGGAAGGAGGAAATAGAAAGGGGAAAATGATGTAATTATATTTTAACTGAAGAAAAAAAAGCAATCTACATTGTAGGAGTCATTTTTGAACATAAGACAGGTAAAGCAATTAAATTATTCTCAAATGGGATACAGTTTCCTTTGGGTTGAAATTCTCTTGGTTACACATGTAACAAGGTAACTTGTATTTCTGATAGTTCATTAGTCTTCTAGTCATAGCCAGAAACTTGTTACTCACTTTTCACAAGCAGATGACCTGCATGTAAAATCCATTTCAGCCATTTACTAATTATGTCACTTGGACAAAGTAAAATTTTTTCATTTTCTCACTAATAAATAGCGATTTATGAATATGCCATATATATAAATTTATACAATATTTATTTCATGATGTTGGATTTAAAACAAAGAATATAAAATTCATAATTATGTTACTACTTAGCATTGTTTAAGGATGCAGACATCTGATAACACTGAAAGAAAATTCATAATGTTGCCTAGATGAAACTTCTGAATAAAAGTTCCTCTACTTCTTCAAACATTAAAAATGAGCATGTATATTTCAACCATCTGGGGATGGCAAACTAGGGAAAGAAAGCCAAATAATAACTTAAGAACTAATTTTTTTATGAAATAGATAAAAACAGTATGTTTCAAGAATTATCTTTGATAATTTTAACTTCATTAGTAGCTAAATTACAGGTCAAAACCAGATCAACTATTTTCATTTAGCATAATTAATGAGTTTTTAATTATGACTCTGAAAGTTGTAAGAAAAATTCTCATCTATGTTAGGTTAAAAGCTTGACTGAGGCTGGGAAACTGCCATGTCATAAGTTTTATCAATTATGTTAGCTTGAACTCCTCACAGAGGCTTATACTTCAGAGACATCAGATGAGTGAATGTGCACAGCACAATGGTTCAGCTATTTGATTAAACTTTATGCACTTAATAGTGAAGCACAGTAGTCTCTATTTATTAACTTTTAAATTGTCTGGAGGAAGCAGTGTCCTAGATACCCCCATTTCTCCCAACACAGATTACTGATTTGTACCCCCAGCATACAGAAGAACACAAGCAGGTGCTTATGACTCAGTATTGATGTTAAAAGATTTTGAAGCTGAGCCCTTAAGTAGAAGTTGAAAGGAAACATGTGTAGAAGAAAGAATAGTTAAAAATAATAATAATAATTATTTCAAATAGAATAAATCTGGTCTGGTTAGTGTAGTAAATAAAAAGGAAAAGGCTAAAGCCACAGAAGCGATAAAAGCCAGTTACAGACAACTGAGAGTCCCATGTAGATCTGAGAAAGTTGTTTGTAGTGTAAAGGATACAATGCTAGGGCAGATGACTCTGTACTTACACTGTCTGCATGACAGACATGACTGTTCATAACTAATTTAGAAGACTGATCTTAGCCCAATCTTAGTATTGCCCTCCCAGTGCTAGGGCCTGATCCTAGGGCTCTATGTATGCTGGGAAAGTAAGTGATCAGTGAGCAACAATCCCTACCAGTGGCAGCTCAGTTCTCCAGAGGAGGGAAAGACCCTTCAGGAATATACTGCTCTACTATAGCACTGTCACGGTGAATGAAAAGTCAAGCAAATGCATAAATATATTCTTTATGCACATAGATATACATATGTGTATAAATGTCTAAAGAAATTGTGTTAAGTGCTGGGAAATTATATTCAAGTGAAAAGTTGAAAAACAAAACATTTAAAATTCAAAAAGTAAAAACTGTTGTAAATACAATTATGAACATAATTATTAGTTTCTTATCATCTTAGCACAAATAGTGTTAGAAGCCAGATTGGAAAAATTTTAAGAATAGAGGGAAAGAATGCAGAAATACTTAGAAATCAATTCTTAGTTTAAAACTCTACACTATTAATGTTGTAGGCTGGTGTTTCAGGTGTTTAGGAAGTTTGCTATCATTGCCAACATTCTCTAAGAAAATAAATCTCTAGCAAGGCTAGAAAAAACACTAATGTAATGGCCATCTCCAAGAATGCTACATACCATATAAAATCGATTCTTTTTGAAAGACGTACAGACTATTGTTGGGTCAGCTTGAATATTCTGAAGAACGGGGTTTTCAGATGCTTTCATCTCTATGGTAGCTGCAGCGCGGTGCTTTTTGGCTATGCCCTGAAACAAAGCCAGCTGCATCACTCTAATGTTCTCTTGCTTGCCTAAGATCCGCACGCACCTGAAAAATACAAGTAAACTTAATCTAATACAGCTGCCAGAATCAGAACACGAGCTCAGTGGGTAAGTTGATGTGTGAGCCTGAGGAACGGAATTTGGATGCTTAGTAGCCACATTAAAAACCAGGTAGGCCTCCCAGTGCTTTTGACAGGATCCACAGGGCAAACTGGCTAGCTAGACGAGACAGAAACCTTGCTTAACATCAGCCTCTGACCACCTGCATACCTATGCAGACACACCTGTACAAATGCATTTGTACTATACAAACATGCAAGGAAAAAAGACCCAGAAAGAATTCCAATCACGACAGCTTGACATGAAAAGTAAAAATCAACTACCCTGGATTAGAGATTTGGTTCAGTGAGTAAGGGCAATTGACGCTACACCTGACAACATGAGTTCCATCCCCAAGAACCACAGGGGAGAATAAGTGAGCTAGATCCACTAAGTTGTCTCCTTGACTTTCACGCATGCATGCACTGTGGCATGGGCTTCCCTACCCCAAAATAAAGAAATACATATAAAATTTTAAGTCACCTGTTTTCTATATCCAAAGGTATAATGAAAAGTATCTTAAATATCTCTCTACCTAATTGCCCCCACAGTATTTTAAGTTGGTAGGAAGTCTCAGGTTAAAAAAAAAAAAATTCAATCATCAGGAAAACAAAAGGCTACAGACTGGAATACTTGCAGAATATGTATCTGATAAAGAACTGTTATACATCACATACAAAGGATTTTTAAAATCAACAATAAGCCGAGCAGTGGTGGCGCATGCCTTTAATCCCAGCACTTGGGAGGCAGAGGCAGGTGGATTTCTGAGTTTGAGGCCAGCCTGGTCTACAGAGTGAGTTCCAGGCCAGCCAGGGCTACACAGAGAAACCCTGTCTCGAAAAAAAAAAAAGGAGGAAAAAAAAAAAAAAAAAGATCAACAATAAAGGCAACCAACCAAGTGAGAATTGCTTCAAAGACCTTAGCAAATACCTCAGCAAAGATATACAAAAGGCAAGTAGGAACATGAAAGATGTTCCGTATCATACATCAGGTGGAAAAACAAACAAGAAATTAGAACACATTAGAACAGCTCAAACCCAGAATATTGATGGATACCAAATGCGTGGAGCAATAAGAATTATTATTCATTGTTGGTGGGAATGCAAAGGGTAGCACTTTGGAAGACAGTATGATGGCTTTTTATAAAAATATACTGGTACCATAAGGTCCAGCAACTCAGTTCCTTGGTAGTTTTCCAAAAGAGATAAAAACTTACACACACACACACACACACACACACACACACACACACACACGTAAATGAAGCTTAGAATAGCTTTACTTACTATAAATGCCACAACTTGGAAGAAACCAAGATGTCCCTTACTAGCTGGCTAAACAGTTAAATTGCTTGTAAAGACAATGGAATATTACTTTTTAAAAAATGAGTTATTAGGATATAGAAAGATGTAGAAGAATTTCAACTCTATTATTAACTGAAAGAAATGAAAAGAAAGAAAGAAAATAAAGAAATTAATTAAATGAAACAATATGAAAAGGCTAAATGTTGAATGACTAACAGTGATACTCTGGAAGCAGAAAACCAGGAGAGAAGAACAGTAGTAGTAGTAGGCTGAGCACAGGGGCTCATGCCTGCATGCAGTCCTTGCTACAGTGTAAGACCCTGTTTTAAAACAACAACAACAACAACAACCAAAAAAAGAATCCCCAAATAAATAAATAGGAAGATTAGCTGTAGTAGTTAGTAGCCATTATTCCAGGCATGAACAGTTGAGGCAGAGGACTTTTGACTGATCATACAGTGATGGGCACATTGCACTTTACATTTGTCCAAGCACACTGTATAGAACCAAAAGGAAACCTTAGTGTAAACAGTGGGCAGGCTTTAGGTGATGTGATATGTCAATACAGGTTTCTATTACTTTGAATGGAGCTGTAAGAGCGGTCAGAGAGTATATGGGAAAACTGTACCTTCTTCCCTATTTTGTTGTGAGCCTACAACTGCTTTAAAAGTTCTCTTAAAGATAAAACAGACTTTGGGGCTGGGAAGGGTAATGGCTTGATGGCTTAATGGGTAAAAGAACCTGGGTTCAGCTCCCTCACACCCACAGCCATGTAAGCACAAATCAGTAACTCTGCTGTGGAGGAGGGAAGAGGGAAAGGCAAAGGCAGGCAGACCTTTGGAGCTCACTGGCTAGCAAGTCTAGTCAAAATAGGTGAACTTCAAGTTCAGCAAGAGACACTGCTTTAAAAAAAAAAGGTGGAGAGCAATAAAGACAGTTAACCTGATTTCTGGCACATGCGCACCCACACAAATAAATAAAGCAGACCCAAATCAACATTAATGCAATTATCCCTCTGTACCCATAGGTTCTATAGCTTAGATCAAACTTCAGACTAAAAATATTTTAAAAATCATCTATACTGAATATGTATACAATTTATTTTTGTCATTATTCCATAAACAATTTAGTGCAACATGAATTTAGATAACATTTATAGTAGGAATTATAAATAATCTATGCATGATTTAAGTATAGTAGCATATGCACTTTATATGAGGGACTAGTTGAATATCCTTAGAGTTTGGAATCACAAGGTATCCTGGTACAAACCCATGCATACCAAAGGTTGAGTGTAAAGTTTTAACCTGTTCCTATTATTATAACTCTTTTACAAGCTTTCAATGATTTTATATTACTAAGAACTACAAGATAAATCTATTTATATGCAGGAATGTACAGAGCAAGAATTTTCTCAAATTATTCTCTTAAGTTCTTTTCCTTACATTCAGACATAGTATCTGATTGTAGATACTCTGTACTAACACCAAATGGGTTGTTTGCACAAAGGCTTACTGTGGTTTTACGCATTTTAGCCCTGCCTTTATGTCTAGCAGGATGTGATGCTGAATTCTGTGGTTAAAATATTTGGCAACATTTAACACAAGCCTGGCTAATTTAAATCAATAAGCAAAACACAGACTGAACCTTATTTCTTTAAAGAAAAAAAAAGATAGAAAAAAAGAAAGACCATGCCCCCCCAACTTTGAAACTATGCATATCTTCTTTCCATTTATTTTATAAACATGAGTGGAAACTTTTTACATAAAATTATAAACAACTGAGAGACCACAGAAAGATCCAGTCAAAACATTTGGTTAAGTTTAGGCTTTTGGGACCTTTCCACTTTCTTTGGAACAAACAAAACTTTCATTGTTCCCCTGATGGAGGAAATAATCCCCAATAACTGCATTTAAAATGTATAAATCATGTTAAAGCTTACCGATTTGTTTCTACATTTATTACTTTAATACCCAGCATTGTTCCGTATAGCACGAAGTGTCCAGTTTCATCAAAAACGATATTAATTAATCTTACAGCATCCACTTTCTCCAGTTCACGTTCTACAGCCATTCGCCGGCCAAATTCCATGTCTGGTAGTTGTTGCCTCATCTGCTGCAGTTCAGTAAACATCTAGGAAAGAAACTAAGCATTAACAACATAACTAAATACATATATACTCACATGTGTATATATAAATTAAGACTGAGCACTAAATAGAAAAGGAACACATTGAGAGCCAGTAAGAATTTGTATATTCACGTAATTTTAGAGGCATTCTAAACCCTACAAACAGGAAGTTAAAGAAGACATTGTTGACTTCAATCCAAACAGTTCAAGCCTAATGTGGGTTGTTCCTGGCTGTGATTCCATCAGTCTAAAGTCTGGGGCAGGAGCACTGTGAGCTCTATGCTAGCCTGGCTACACAATGAGTGTAGCCCAGTCTGGCACAGACTATGAATCCCAGTCTCAAACAAAACATACAAATAACCAATCTGTATTTCAGGGGTGTGTAGCTTACTTGAGGGTTAAGTGCTTAAAGCCCTGGGTTTGATCCTCATCATCCCCCACCCCCAAACACACTATACCAATAGTTATTGATTTTTCTGACTTAAGAAACAAACACACTAAACCAGTTGATTTATATAACTAGTGCTTTCTTTACAAAAATGATACGCCTGCCCTTTAGAAGCCTTAGAGTAGCACTTTCAATGAAATATAATGCAATTCACCTAAGCGATTAAAATTTTTAGTAGGTATATTATATAAAGTAAAGTTTATTTTATTTTATTTAACCTAATATACATAAAATATTACCATTTCTATAACAGTTATTAATAAATGGAAAAACATTTTTATATTACTGCTTTGGAATATTATATGTATAGTATTTTTGACTCATTTCTATTTGGTCTAGATACAACAAAAAGTCAAGTTACATGGCAGCTGGACCTGCTAGTCTATACCTGTAGTCTCAGCGTTTGGGAAGATAAGGCAAAATAGCGTGGGCTACACAAAAAGTTCCAAGCCAGCATAGAGGACAGGGTAAACCCCTTTCCTCATCTCCCACAAACAAGCAAACAAACAAACAAATAAACTGAGTCACTTGAATAGTAGCTATTCATAACAGGCAATTCAGCTATACATAGCCTGTGAAATCCTGTAGAAGAATCATGCACTCTTGACCACTGAGCAATCTCTCCAGCCTCCTGTTGAGTAACTCTACTATCTTGCTATATCAAAGTTAGGACATCAGAAACTGCTTCAAGTTATTTTGATATGAACAGTTAATTAGTATTAGATGAATGTGTTTAGAAAACGATGGTTTTTAGGGGAACCCTTTATAGCTTGGGAATTTGGTTTGATATTTAATGCACCATTTTCAAGATGTGGGTTACATCATGAATACTTTGTATTAGTCCTCCAAGAACCTTACAGAAGAGAGGATCTTGTTATTCAGCATTTCAGACATGTAGGACATCAGACAGTAGCTAACACTTTATTATGGATGATAATAAGCTAGACTTACACCCCATTTACTGTGTTTCATGTTTATCTCAATTTTTTCTAGACAAAGAAAAATAAGTATACAGAACTATGAAAACAAGAGATGTCTTAAAGAGTGAGTCATGAATGCATGATCTTACAGTTCAGTGCTGTCTCTAGGTATTGCTTATTTATGTGCTCAAAATTACCTAGAATGCTGGACTAGTTTTTAGTAGTGGGAGATTCATGATTATTTTTGCTGAAGACTTACTTAGCTTTCAAGATGTAAGTTCTACAGACAGCCATCTATCCATATACACATATTTCATAAATATCCAATTTGGTAAATGCCTCAGATTCTTTTCAATATTCTGGCATTCAAAGCTTGGCCTTTGTGGTTCACAACTGCACTGACACATGCAGTGATCCTGAATATCTCAGCTAATAAATACTAAGAGATAAAACCTCACATTCGATTTCTGTTATACTAGAGTAGTCAAATAGTCTTAAGTCGTTACAGTTTTTCCACTCACTCTAGGCAGCCATCCTCCAAATCCAAAAAAAGCACCCCCGTGGAATGTGGGATTCTAGTTATTACTACTTTCTATATACACATTTATACTTATGTTTGGTATTGCAAATAACTGTTTTAACTGACACTTGGTTTTCTTTTGCCAAATCCTCATCCTGAATCTCAACTTGTCATAGCTTTACTCCTGATCTCCCCCTGTCACATCAGTCCTATTACCTCAGCAAATGCTAAGAACGATAATGAAGAAATATCACATGGTCAATGTAGAGAAGAGCATCAATGCAAGATTAAAGACAACTGAATAGTATCTTTAATGTGATAAGAGAAAATAACCATCAATATGCATCTATGTAGAAAAATATCCTTTATGAAATAGCAAAACATAAAGACTATTAGAAAAGTAAAATGTGATTTAATTGCACTTACACTTAATGATTCATCAAAGACCCTCATGAGTTTTCCAGTTAAAAACCTGAAAATTCTAACTTTTCTGTCTGATCCAATGGTTGCTATTTTCTTCCCATCAGGTGAAAAGCATATGCTGGCTGGATATGCCTTACACTTGGCAAATTCATATAAATCTGTGTCCGTTTTATACTCCCAGTTCACATTTTTAGGGAACTTATATTCATGCGGTGGTCCAGTCCAGTACTCAATCATTCCGGATTTGTCAGAAGACACCACTGCTTTGTAAACTGGGTTTAGTCTTATTTGAGTAAGAGGGGATACATGGAGTTTGTCAAAAATATGAAGTGGTTGGTTATCTCCTCGACCATCATAAATGAAAATTTTTCCTGTACTCTTCTCAGAAGCAGCAACTGAAGATATGGCATCTCCTGGGCAATATATCCACTCACATTGTCCAGGAAAATAGCTGAAGACGTACAAATTGAGAAGGAGAAAAGGAAGGTCAGCACAATAAGCATCCCTCCATAGCACATCATTCAAACCAAAACGTTCTGGCCAACCATTAGGAAGGTTGGGATTCTTTGCTTAAATGTAAACGATAGGGAGGAACTACTCAGAATGGCTACTAAATTTCTCTTTACTCTTTTTTTCTTGCAGTACTAGAAATAGAATACAGGGCCTTTTGCACAGTAAGTGCTTGCTCTACCTCTGAGCTATATCCCAGTCCTGAAATCCCTCTTTCTTCTGTCATCATTGTAACAATAGTAACTATGATGACACCAACCCACAAGAGGAGAATTGCATACTTATTTCAGTTGGGTAGTTAATCATATCTAGGCCTTAAGGTATTCTGAGGCATTGGGTGTCTATAAAACAGTTTATATGTAAACATTTTTAATAGGTTAGCATGTAATAGTATACTTTGTAAACCCATGCTTGGGACATTTATAATCAAAATAGTTAGATTCTGATTATGCTCAAAAGAAAACTATTGCCTTATCTTGATATTAAAACTGTAAGCATGGGATATATTCTGTGATGAACAATGTGCAAAAATGACCTTGATGTATTTAGTCTACATACCAAACTTTTAATATATGTTGTCTCCTGCAAACTAGTCAGTTTTAAAGTTACAATGTTATACCAATCACCATGGTGTTGATGCTCAAAAACCTTTTGTAAACTCTTCATTTAGAACTTCTATAAATTCTGAAATAGACCCTTTTGAGTGTTCTCAAAGAGCTAATACTCAATTATTTGTTATTTTCAAAAATAGCAAATGTCTGGGGGATACAAACTGAAGAATAAGAGAAGATCAAGTTAGGTAAATCTAACCAAATAGAGTAACACTGGCTATTCTTTCTGGCTCATTAAAATCTGATTACAAAGCATATTCCAAAATTTAGATTTGATTTAGAGATATAATTCAGTCCATAGGAGGCCTTTTTAGATAGTCTTTAGGACTACCAAAATGAGCTAAATCTTTCTAAATTTAGGACTAAATGAGCTTATAAGGATGGGTGCCTAATCTAATAAGCCCTTGACCATATCTGCCTCAACTCCTGTCTTCTTTAACCAAATGAGGAAATGCTATAAGAAGCAGGAAGAGAGCCCTCCTAAGAAATGAAATTGCTAGCACTGAACCTTAGATCTGTGGGGTAAAAGCTTGTTTTTAAAGTTGTATAGCTTGAGGTCTGTGGTTATGTCATTCAAGCAAAGCAAGTTCTTAAACATTCTGATAACAGTATGACTTTTAAGTTGATATTTATTTGGATATAGATAGTTAGTACGTTATCTTTTAAAAAGCCATGCTTAAAACAATGTGCGTGTCTTATTTCTGTACTATTCAACCACATAATTTGAACATCAGTATCCGTATACTCTAAAATTTAAAATTAACAGCAAATTTCAAACTTATCTATAAACCATATAAATATACAAGTTTGTATGTTCAAAGTAAGTATAATATAGCAAGGAAGTTATTCTATCAGCAGTTAGGCATGATGGTTCTTTATCAATTTACTAAGTGGTATTAGCTGGATATGATGAATCTTTGTTGTGATACTGTTTGAAAATTTCAAGGTGGATCTCTGAGTTTGAGGCCATCCTGATCAACAGAATGAGTTTCAGGACAGCCAGGGCTACACAGAAAAACCCTATCTCAACAAACAAACAAACAAATACGAAAACTTGTGTCAATGAAAAAAGCAGAAGCCTCTAAACAACAAAAGGTGTTCCCTGACTTTTCCATGTACATTCACAAGTGCTAAGATAATATGTTCTGTTCAAAATAGCCTGTGATATGGTAAAGTTTAGTTTACCCTTACTTTACTAAGTTAAACACACACACACACACACACACACACACACACACACACGCTTTATAGAAAACTTACCCAAGCTTCAGCATATTTATCATGTCAAAGTTCACTACATCAAAGACCTTCATTGCTTTATCATCACCGACAGAACAGAACAATGCTCCCTCAGAGCTAACTGCAATACTCTCAATAATTCCTATTTTAAAAAATAAAATTAAAACATTCTGATAAATACAAATAAAATAAAGATCCACGACTCAAAGGAAAACAGCACAATATTTTAAAGGAATTTTAAAACAGTAGAGCTTAAACAGGAGCTACAAAAAATTATAAAGCTCTTACCAAGGTGACTACGAAAATGTTTAACAAACTCAATTCCTTCTTCTACTTTTTTCCAAAATTTAACATGCCCATCATGACTGGCGGTAATAATAAAATCTGTTCTGTATACATAAAAAAAAATTAAGGTTAACTTCCAAATCAGAGCTGAGTAATGTCCAAGCAAACACTGACTGACAGCCCTTGACCATGTCAATAATAGGCTTTTTTGATTTTTAAGACAAGTTCTCACTACACAGTATAAGCTAAGTAGCTCTGGATTTATAATCCTCCTGCCTGCCCCTGTCTCTCTAGAGCTGGGTCTAAAGGTGTATCTACCACCTCTACTTTAGGATTTCATTGTTTTGACTTTGTTTTTAAATTTTCCTTTACAGGAACCACTGTAGGAATACTAGCAACTAACATGAACTCCAAGAGGTAGGTTTAGAATTGAAAAAGGATTTACCATTAAACAAACAAATATGGAGTTGGGCCTGGTGGTGTAAACCTAGCTACTCAGGAGGCTGAGGCAGGAAGGTTGCCTAGGCCATAGAGAGGGTGCAAAGCCAGGTTTCACAACAAGGGGGATCCTGTCTCAAAACAAAAACGAACAAAAAACCCAACAAAAAAAGAAATCTCCATTGGAATCATTAGACTTTAGTATATATTGCTAAAACTACCCTGAAGACAGTCTTTTAAAGAGAACATTTTCTACCTTTCAGAAGATTATAAACACCCAAACTACTTTCACATATAAAAAAGTCCAACACAAATTTATTTCATATCTTATTCAATGTATTTTAGTTAAGAATCAAAAAGATTTAAACAGATTTTTTTCTATCACAAATATAAAAACTGAAACCATTTATTCAGCACAGTGCAGATATACTAAGTATTTTACACACACTAGGACTTCGACAACTACATTTATTCATACTACACCACATCCGTACATGGTGAAGAGCTTTAGATTTATTTAACCACAAAAAAAATCACAGAGACACAGACACAGAGACAGGCAGACAGACAGACACACACACATGAAAAATCAGAAACAAAACAAAACAAAACCAAAAACCAAACAAACAAAATACAAGCAACAACAACAACAAAGCAAATAACTTTTTGTTAAACTCTCCAGCTTGGGTTAGAAAAGCAGTGCTAGTATCTACAGGTAGCTTTATACATTAACAAGTTTGAACTGCATTTGGTCAGAATTATCCTATTCTAAACTAGTAAAGACTTATATCTCAAATGCAATTTGTTTTAAGAAATCAAGAGTAGACTCTTCTAAAGTATTCCCTCCAGCTTTGATAATCACTGTCAATATCATCTAATCCCTAATCAAAGCTCATCCAAATTTCTATAGCAGCTGCCTGTTCTCCCTGCTCCTATTTTTGTCCTATTTTAATGAATTCAACTTAGTATGGCCAACGTGCTCCTTTTAAAAGTAGGAATTTGATGTTACTCTTGCTTACAGGTTCAAAATCCAAATAAGGAATAGAACGATAGAATTTAGCATATTAATCTTTTTCTTAATCTTTTTCTGCCACTTACTCTATTTCAGTTTTCTCACCTATAAAATGAAAAATTTAAGACTCTTAAACTATTAACATAATGAGATAATTAATGAAAATATAGTTGAAATAGGATCTATCCATATCATGAGCTAAAAAATCAGTGGATCATTATTACTGTTCTTTGAAATTTCCTATCCATCCATTTTGAAGGTCCTCTGAAAATTCCAGGAGGTCTGAGTTACCGTTATCTTCTCTATACACACCAATGAGGCCAACTTATTGTCATTTCTATCTTAATACACCTCCTTCCTAGGAAAGCTCTGATAACATGGCTCAGCCATTACTGATTTTATCACCAAATATACATACACATACTAGGATGCTCTGTCTGACAGGATATTTTTCTTTTAAATAAGAAAACATGCAGGGCTTTGTTAAGTTATTATAGAACTTGCAGAATTAAATCTATGAAATCCCCAAATTACTCCTGTAAATCCACTCATAATTAAGCTTTAGATTTTTTTCTGAGAATGTATACTACGATATACTTGGGGTTGGACAGGCAGCTCAGTAGTTAAGAGCACTGGCTGCTGTTTCAGGGGACCTGAGTTTAATTCCTAGCACCTACGTGGTAGTTTATAGTTTACAAAGGTCTGTAATGCTGATTTGGAGAGATCCACTGCGCTCTTTTGGCTTTTGTAGGTACCAGGCATGCAGGTGGTGCAGAGACATATGCAAAACACACACATAAGATAAAATTAAAATAGTAAAAACAAAGTATGATACACTTACTTGGTGCATACCACATGTGTGATAACATCTCTGTGCATATAACTGCGCTCATACATGGAAGCACTGGGGAGATTATCAAGATAGACTCTTTCGAACTCTAGAACTGGGGGAGGGGGTAAAAAGTATTTTTAATGAGTGAAATTAACATGATTATTTAGAATTTTCTAAATTTTTATATTACCTCCTACATTTTAATTTCTTTAAATAAACATATGGTATACAAAAATCCAGTATTTGTTATACCAGTTATAACTTTTATTATTTCAGAAGTTACTATGCCAGGTTCCCTGGGATTATATGAAAACTGTTTCAAAGACTTGGTGTTTGTTGCAGTGTATGTCAGGTGTGTACAGGTACCCAATGAGGCTAACAAAGGATGTTGAATCCACTTGAACTAGAATGACAGCTAGTTTATGAGCTGTCTCATGTGGGTCCTGGGAATCAAATTCAGGTCTTCTGGAGGATCAGCAAGGGCTTCTCACAACTGAGCTATACTCCTAACTTCTGTTTCAAAGGTTTTGATAATTGTGGGTAGTTCTGGCTTAATATGAATATTCAAATAAATCTAAAGCTTTATGAAAATAACAATCTCTATAACCATATAGAAGCCAGTAGTAAGTGTTAATTTAACAAAAAAGCTGACAGCTATTTGTAAGACTTATGTTTAATGACACTATTCCTCTATTAAAGAGTCATAAAGACCTGAAACATGAAAACAAACAAAACTTAGATTTTTATAGCTGAGAAAATCGTAGCAAATCTAGTTGAATGCCTTTCAGATAGTTTTCTAAGAATATAATAGCTAGAACAATGGAAAATTGATGAACATCAAAAAAATCTTAATTTTATGATGAGCTATGATCAATTTTACTAGTAAAATCAATTTTTTAAAAATGTATTGTTTCCAAATAAAAAGATCAAACTTGCCTATATAAAGTTAGCAAATTAAACACGACAAACTGTTAGATTCTTGTTACTGCTATATGGCACACTCAAAATTACGTATGACAAACTGCTTTTCCATGATTTTTTTGAGTAACAGAATCCCCATTCTTATGTGTGCCTACTAACATGTGTTTAAATGGCCTTTCTTGGGTACTTGTAGTAACTAAATTAAAGGTTAGAACTAGTGTTTTGTGATTATATATATATTTATATATTCCTAAAAAGTTTTCCTTTCTTCCCTTCTTCAGTTCTCAGCTTGGAGCTAGGTTATTAATTAGAATTACAGCATTAATTCTAAGAACTCAGGACAATGAAAACGAGGGCCATACACCAGTTATCTTAGGGCAGGAAGCGCCTAGGAACATTTGGAGCTTACACCAATCCTGGGCTGCTTATTTTGGCACGTTCATAAAAGTGGTACTCCATTATCTTTTTAATGCTGTTGTTTGGTAGAATTTTCTGTAATATATATTTTCTATCTGTTCCAGATTGCTTTTGTTGTTTGCTAATTCATTTGAAGGGAACATGCACAAAAAGAAGAGAAAGACATAAATTATTTTCCTTAAGAAATAGTTTATTTTAAGACAGGCAAGATGGCTCAGAGTAAAGATGCTTGCCTCTGGCAACCCGAGTTCAATCCTTGGAAGCCATACAAAGGTAGGTACTGAGAACCAACTCTACAAAGCTGTCCTCTGCCCTCCACTCTTGTACTAAGTATATGTGTTCCCGCCTCTCTGGTCCCACCAACACACAATAATAACAGGTAAAATATTAAATATAGCTTAATTTGGGCCAGATAGAAGGCTCAGAGGTAAGAGTATTGGCTGCTCTTCCACCTGTAACTCCAGTTCCAGTGATGCCCTCTTCTGGACTCCTTGGGCACCAGACATCATGGTATACATACATGCAGGCAAAACACCCCTACACACAAAATAATAATAGTAATAATAAATGTTTAAAAAATAGCTTAATTTAATGTACTGTCAAACAACCATGTGTCATTGTGAAAGCGCACACACAAAAGTCTAATCTTGGCTCCATGTCTAAAAATTTTAAATTACTAAACACTTGTCATTTTAGATAAAGTTTTACATGATATCTTTGTAACAGTTCTTTTGTATGTAGTTTCAGGGTCCTCCCCTCCCCCCCCAACTCATACTCCGTTGGCTGGCTTAAAAAAAAAACTGGCTAAGGGAAAAGATTTTTCACATGATATACCTATTCCTGTCCCAACTCTACTGTTTATAAGACACTTGTTTTCTATGTCAGCATTTCAATATTTGTTTATGTTTTCCTTCCTAAATTATCCCCATTCCTTCCATTTAAGCAGGACTTGTAATATTTAAATGAAATAATAACAGCACAAATGTTATAAAATATTCATTCAATTTGTATGCAAAACACTGTACCAAGTGTTGGAACAGAAAGTGCATGATCCTTGTTCTTACATGCTTAGTCTAATAGTGTTCAAAAAGTCACATGAATAAATACTCAGCTACAAAAAGTAGTAAGTGCCTCGAAGGCAAAAAGCAGGATTGAGCAGGAAAAGTAAGGAGCTAACTATAAGGGTGTCACTACAGAATGTTCAAAAAGCACTGCACCTAAAACCGTTAAAAGGCTAGCATGGTTAAAGGAGAGAAATTATTCCAGAGACACTTCACAGTATCTGGACAGGAAAGTAGAGGAGGAACCCATGCTCAAGGTAGGGCTTTGAGAATGGGCAGAATTGGGAGTCCTGCTTGGGGAAGTAAAGAGAGACAAAAAGTCTCATAACCCATGTTATGGAGTTTGGGCTTTGTTTTGAAAATAAAAGGTTTTAAGTAGTTTCACGGTCAGAATTGAGATTAGCCCGCGCGCACACACGCACACTCATACACACAGAAACACACACCTGTCTAAGACATTTACGAAAAAGTTCCTAGAAAAGCCTTTAAAAAGGTAAGCGTTATCACTTTATCAACTATTAATATATAAAATCTTGTTATTATTCACGTTAGTGGCAAAACATTTCTATTTTGTCTCAAGTATGGCTTCAAATCCAGCTTTCCCTGAGTTTGAAAATTCATTACTAGACGAGTCAGGATTGAAAATTTAAGTCGTTATGATTCTGAGAGCGCCTTTCCACACTTGCTCAATCAATATTAGGAAATCCAACCTCACATGGCAGCTATGAGGTTAATAAAAGCACCCAAACACAGAAATATAGACAAGTACTAGTTTGCATAGTAGTCAGGGATAGTCAGGGATCAACAGTGTTATATTTTTCGAAAAACACACCATACTAACACCAATTCACTATTTAGGGAGGAAATGAAGTAAAGATCGCCCGTTCTAAGTGCACAAACCCACAATCACACTCCCGCTTGCGGGCGTGCTTGAAATCAATTCTCCCACTCCACCAGAGTAGTCCAGCTTGCTCGCGGGCTCTCCGCAGCTACCTTTCCTCTTCTTGGCCAGTGTTGCCTCCACCGGTAAAGGCCCGACCCAGCGCTCTTCATTCTCATCATCATTTTCTTCGTTCCCCGCCACGGCCAGTGCCGGTTCTCGCTCGCTAAGTTCCGTTTTTTCTGATCCCTCTGGGTCCCGGCGCCTTCTTCTCCTCAGCTGCGAATCGCTACCACCCTCGGCCGCCATGTTGACCGAGGTCTCAGAAGAGACGCGACAACCGAGTGAACTAGGTTTCCTGAGCCGCGGCGCAGCCTTTCACTGTCAGAGGCCGGGAGCGTTTTCTGATTGGCTAGGTTGGGCGCAGCTGGTCCAATCAGCAAGCAGCGCGCGTAAATTGCGCAGTTTGGCTGTGTTGACGAGAGCGCTGAGGAGAGCGCTGAGGAGACCGGAGGACTGAGGTGAGTTGAAACCGCCTCTGGCTGGCTAAACAGGGCTCCCTTACTATCCTAGTTTTTTTGTCAAGGAGGATGGCAGCTCGCGGGTTTGGGGAACCCAGCTCCCAAAATCGGACGCTTACGGCCTACGAACTGGAAGCCTCTCGCGTCTCGGCCTCCCGGGCCAATGCTATTCTAGAACCTACCTGGTTTTACCAGAAAAAAGCAGAGGGCGGGGTTGGAAGGAACTTTTTGTTAAAAAAGAATGAAGTAGATTTCGATCAGAAAGCTATATATTTAAATTACTATAATTTATAAGGTGGGCTCCCATTATTAGAATATTCTTTTTGACTTGGCATGTGTATGTATGTGACGCTAGAAAATCTAGAAGGGGGTGTGTATTGTGTTCCGTGTTTCCACTTGCCTGTTCATGAGCCAATTCTACATCTAACGATTAGCATAGACAATGAGTCTTCGCTTTTCTGGATCTGTATATTTCTGTACAGGTTTTAGGATTTCCTCATCAAGTGCGACATAGTTTTTATCGACTTTATGATTTTAATTAGGATAATTTGGGGAAAATTGACATCTTTACGTTATTGACTCCTTTAATATAGGAGCATGTTATCGTGTTGTGTCCATTTTACAACTTCTCCGTTGGTAACTTACCGGTTACGCAATTTAAAACTTAAAAAATTCCATATAAGTAAAAAATACACTGGGGTGATGTGTATTCTGATTTGCATCTGACGTTGTAACCTACAGGTCCGCTTTGTTGTTATCTGTTTACATCCTTAAAATTACCTAACTTTAAATCTCATGATATCCTATTGTCTCCTGTTCTTTATGGCAGCTATCTATTAACCTTGTGTCACTTTACTCCTGGATGACTATATTCCTTAATATGCTATCTTTTATTGTTTTAATTGGGCAACTAATTACTAATTTAAAGTGGGCTACTATCCAAAGTTGTTTTATAGTCTTTGAGTTCTCTTAAAGACAAAAACAAAAAACAAACAACAAAAACAAACAAAAAAATCATTCTGTACACCTTTCCCCCTCTTAAAATTTTGGATGTGATAAACTATTTCTCCGAACCCTGCCTCCTTTTGAGACAGGATTTTCCTTTATGTAGTCCTGGCTGTCCTTGAAAGGACAGAGATCCACCTGCCTCTGCTTCAGCCTCCCAAGTGCTGGGATTAAAGGCATGGGTCACAACACCTGGCTGTAACTGTTCTTAAAATTCAAATTCCTTCTCTTGATACTATTCACAACGGGTCACCTTAGTTACCATTTCACTTCGTTGGAAGAAATAATTCAAACAGAACTTCCACAAGCTCTTACCAATACATCTACTCACCTTCCTGAATTTTGCACTCTTGTTATTCTACTGAGTCTCCTATTACAATGGAACTTTTTAAAATTTAAATCCATTCTTCAGTTAGTGGACACTTAGTTGATTCCATATCTGGGCTATTGTGAATGGTGCTGTAGTAAACGAGATTGTAAACATCTTTTCAACATGCTAGTTTTTTTTGTTTGGAAATATATCTAAGAGTGGAATTTCTGGATTCTATGGTAGTTCTATTTCTAATTTTTGCTTACATCCATACTCTTTTATAATGGCTATACTAAAGTATTCCCTTCAACAGTAGTGTGTTCGTGTTTCTCTTTCAACAGAAAGGATTTTATTTATTAGTCACTCCTACATTCAGCAAATAGTTGTTAAATGCATGTATCTTTTTTTTTTTTTTTTTAACATTAGTTGTTGCAGTAAAGGTGAAGAAAACTATAAAGGATATGTCAGAGAATCAACAAGAAGTAGATCCAGATACTATTACAGATGTGGAAGCTGTTCTAGATACAGAGGAAGAACTTATTAAACAATGTGAAGAAATGTGGAAAGACATGGAAGAAGTAAGAATCAATAGATAAAAGTGATATATTAGTTAATATATTTACATAATAGACTTAGGAAAGAAACCATGTTAGGTTCTCCATAGCAATTTTTTTTTATACATTATTTGTATAGATTCCATACCTAAAAGCATTCTTTTAAGAAATTTTATACTAGATAAACTTTAGAAAGAGAAAAAAAAATAATGGTAGTTCTCAGGGAGATTTTTTTTTTTCTTAAAGAGATCATTCATAATATTGTGTATAATGCACCTTTAAGAGTATTATGATAGAATGCAAAAAAACTATACTTAGGAGAAGTGTGTAAAGCAGTATGAAGGAGTCAAGGTTAGCTTTCTACAAGAAGAAAACGGATAATTAAGAGCCTGTGAAATTAGGACAAGACAAAAATAGCAAAGTCCTAATGTATAGTTTAAAGTGGTTAGGGAAATCTAAGTAAGATATTATGGAAAATATATACTAGGAAAAGGAAATCTTGTGAACTGAGACTGCAGAGAGTTGGCCTGGAAGAAGAATATGGATTTTGTGGAATGTGTTCAATGGGAGATCACTAAAAGGGTGAAATTCACTGTGAAATGATCTGCTACATCAAACAAATTATTTTGTTATGTTTTAAGACAAGTACAGAAACAGGACGTTTTATGAGAATCTAGTAGTCATCCTGTTAAGAAGTAATGAAGGCCTGAATACTGTCATTGCAATAATGAACTCAAAAGATTTTAAGGAAGTTGGAACTAAAGGACACAAAAGTTAATAAATGCCAGATTACAGGAAATCATGAATCTTTTCAGTACCTGTTTGGGCCAGTAGATATTGATTGAATTAGTACCCAAAATAGAGAATATAGCAATAGAAATAATACATAATTAAGAATTATGAGTGAAAAAATATAGAAATTTAAAATGTTGACCTTGAAATTATGTACATTTTTTATTTTAGTGAGATAGAGACACTTGATACTCTATGTTATTTTGGTAAAAATTTTCTCTTTAACATACCATAGTATATGGTACAAATCATAGATACATGTTATATCCTATTTCAGTAAAGTGTCAGCAAGAGGGATGAATAAATTTTTTATGAATATAGAGAACATTCTGCTCTTTTCACTATACTGTATGAATAGGAAAGATGAATAATGTATTTTAAAAAATCATTTTGGCAAAATCCTTGGTACTTTATGTCACTACTGTATTTATTAAATAATTCTTATAATTATTTTTTTTTATTTTCTACTATAGAAACTTGCATTTTTAAAAAAAAAACAAACTTTAAATTTTACTACAACCAGATATGAGGACAGATAAAACTGAAGCTCCTCATATTTTTTACCTATCAAAGGCAACCATTAACATTGTTGGATGTTAAAGTTAGACAAACAATATTTCTGGGAGGCATATTATGTGACCTATTTACTTATTTTGTTATTATTCTATAATATTTTTTTACATGTTCCCTTACCTACCTTTTTTTCCCATTATGTATCTTATAATTCATGCTAGTTCCTGGGTGTTCTTTGGTGAGTGAGGGATACAACCATAGCTTCTGTAGGTGCTCTACTTAGCTACATGTACAACTCTTCCTTTTTCCTTTTGATACATCCACGTTGGAACCAGTTTGACTGCTTTCCTCATCTTATATGGAAATTCAAATAAATTATGCATTGCATATTTTATATGCTTTTTAAGAGGGTATTGTATTGGGCTTGTATAAAAAAGGGAGAAGGGAATTGTCTATGGATTGTAAGTGTATCACTTGTTTTTCTTTTTTTTAAATCAAGTGTCAGAATAAATTATCACTTATTGGAACTGAGACACTCACTAACTCAAATGCTCAGGTATGAACTTTTTATATTCCATTCTAGAAAACAGGTAAGCAGAATTCATTCTTTTTGTACAAAAAGTTTATGTGTTTATATTAATTCCAATATAGTAGCCTTGTTAATATTTATATTCTTTGTAAATTAATTAGTGTGGGTATGCATGTGCGTGTGTATGTAAGAGAGAGAGAGAGAGAGAGAGCACTGCTTTGTGAAGTCAGTTCTCTCCTTTCGACTTTACATATATTTCAGGAATTGAGTTAGGTGCCAGGCTTATGCAAAAGCACTTTTACCTGCTGAACCATTTCACGGACTCTAATACCCATATCCTTAAACAGTTGGAGAACTCTTTTGTTTAAAATAAAAAACAAAGATCAAACCCAAGAACCAATTAAATATTGTCTCCAAAAAAACAGTTATCCAGCAAAGATGCCCCCAACTTAGTATCAAAGAATGGAAAAAAAAAAACCAAAAAAACCAGGAAATGTAAAGAAACAGAAATAGTTATCTTTATATTGGACAAAAGAAACTTCAAACCAGAACTAATTAGAAGAGATAAAATAGGACACTGCATGTTAATAAAAGGAACAATTCATAATACAACTGTAATCTTTTGTGCGCCAAATATTGGAACACATATTGTTACTTTTGTATTCATAAATAAGTATATATATATATATATATATATATATATATATGTGTGTGTGTATATATATATGTATATATACCATTGATGCTACATAGAACTAACCTATGATTTTTCTTGGGAAAATATGGTTTCTTTATTGTAGAAATTTAGAGCTTACTAAATATGAACCGTTGGACACTAGACCTGTGGTTTTCACACAGTGCACCAAGCACTGACTTTGAGAGAGTGTTTCTATACCTGTTAAACATGTACTGTCCTAAGTTATAAGCAACCAAAGAGTATAGTTTGTGGTTTCCTGTTGTGTTGAGAGTACTCAAGTGATCTTTTGCAAGTTTGATGATTCTTAAAGCAGATGCATAGGACTTAATATATAGTCTACTTGTGGCCGAGATTTATGATAGTGAGAGGATACAGAGTCCAATCAGCAGGGGGAAAGGTCCATGGGATAAGGTTGAGAGGAAACAAGATATGAACTTGCAGGAGTTCTCTCACAATAGAGTCATTTAGCACTTTATATTAGCCTATCAGCTTGTAATGTGAAACACTGTTTACCCTTAGAGAAACTTGGCATCCAAAACTCTACATAGCAGATAATCAAAATACCAGAAGATTAAGCAGGTATTCAACATAAACCATATTCTTTGCTTGAATAGTTTTGGCGTTGGGAGCCACTCTTTAAGAGTTCGGTTTTTGGAAACCATCTTGAAATCATTCCAGGTTCACAAATCCAAGACAAGGGCTGATGCTATCTATGTGCAGACCTTTTAAGAAGTAGCAGTTTCTGCTTTCCTTTGATGCCTCATTTCTGTATGCATAGTACCTTCATACCTTTAGCACTCAAACTCAGTTTTCTGTGTTTGTTTGTTTTCAAAGGCAGGGTCTCATGTAGCCTACTCTGGCTTTGAACTAGCTCGGTTGTTGAAGCTGATCTTGAACTGAGTTTTGGAGGGCTGATTTGCAAGCATATGTCACTATACCTGACTTAATTCATTTCTGAAGCAAAAAGACTTAGGGAGAAAACTTTTATAATGTGTAACTTTAAAATATTACTGCTGTTTTATTTTTAGAAAATTTATAGGAAAATCAAATTTGTCATTATACCAAAAATACTCACCATAATTTGTCTCAAGATAAGGTATATATACATTTTACAAACTACTAATGTATAATAAAAAATAGTGTTTTTTGTGTGACACTGGAACTAGTCTCTTCATTATCTTCACATATATTTTGGGGATTTTTTGAAGCACAACTAAAAGCAATATTTTTGAAAGACCACAGAGAGGAAATGAACATATTTAAGGAAAATTTGACTGAAAATGCCGGCAAGGCATAACACGCTATTATTCTTTCTTTTGGAGGGAGAATGTCTTTCTATGTCAATATCATGGCTTTTTTGTTTGTTTTGTTTTCTTAATATATATTTAGGAAGTAAATATGATAGCTTAGGTTCTTTTAGATTTGGTAGTAAGGCCAAATTCATTATTTTCCATAATATACTATATCATTGCTACAAAAAGCCATTTATGAGCAATAGTTATTATGATAGAATATGTTTGGTGGTGCTATTTTGTTATCCACTTATTTTACACTATTATTACTGTATTATATTTTCATCAGTATTCTACAAGAAATAACTCGAAGTCTCCTTTTTTTGTTATAGCTCTCATTACTTATTATGCAAGTGAAATGTTTGACTGCTGAACTTGGTCAATGGAACAAAAGAAAACCCGAAAGTAAGTTTCTTACTTTTAGGTTTGTATATTGTAGACAAATTAGTGGGGTATTAAGTTAATGATCTTAATTATAACTCCATTTGTTTTTGAATTGCCCATGTTTGTTGATACTAGGACCTACTCCATTTTTCTTTTCTACATTAAATTCTTATGTTAGAGCATAATAATGTGAGCTGTGAAAACTTTATTATAGTAATTATTTTACCCTAAAATACTGCCTTATGTTCAGTAGAAACTATGAACTGTTCATAAATGAAACTTGCACAGTAGAAAAATCACTATATATGCTTTTTGGAATAGGAAACATTTAGTTTAGTTTTTTTTTTTTTTTTTTTTTTTTTAAGATTTATTTAGTATATTTATATGAGTACACTGTAGCTGTCTTCAGTCACACCAGAAGAGGGCATCAGATGCTATTACAGATGGTTGGTAGCCACCATATGGCTAGGAATCGAACTCAGGACCTTTGGAAGACCAGTCAGTGCTCTTAACTGCTAAGCCATCTCTCCAGCCCCCTGAAACATTTAGTTCTTGAGTTGTCCAGTGGGAGCTAAATATACTTCTTGCCTATATTTGAAGAATGAAAGATGGTTTAAAATTTTATAGCAGCAATACCCAACTAGTAGATATTATTATTACTATTATTATTATTATTACTACTACTACTACTATGAAAGTCTAAGCTTCCAGAGCCATGTGTTTTTGTATCTGATTTTCTTATAGATTACTCTGGTTTTTTCCCCCCACATCAATTTTTTTTTTTTTTTTTTTTTGGTTTTTCGAGACAGGGTTTCTCTGTGTAGCCCTGGCAGTCCTGGAACTCACTCTGTAGACCAGGCTGGCCTTGAACTCAGAAATCCGCCTGCCTCTGCCTCCCCAGTGCTGGGATTGCTTCCCACATCTATTTTTTTTCTTTTCCTCCCATTACTTTTCATTTGACTTGACCCATTGCAACCACTTTCAGTTTAGCCTTCCTTTTCTATATTTTTCTTTGTGCTAGTTTTGGGGATTCTCCATGTAGCAGTCCTAGGCTATCTTCTTTCCTTTAGATAGTATCATTTATATCCTTGGTTTTACTTACTTATGCTAATTCCTTAATTGTCCCACATTTTCACATTACTGCTTCATAGCCTTTAATTTTATCACTTAAGGTAGGAATATAGTGGTGGTATACAGTTGTAATTTTAAAATTTGCCTTTAAGTATATATACATTTTCTTCTTAGCAATATACTTGTCTTAATATCTCTTATGCAGCTGTTAAGTTGGTATTCTTTAGAGATGTATACTCAGCTTTTGTTTGTTTTTTTCAGAGACATGGTTTCTGCTATTTCAACATAGCCCAATACTAACCTAGAACTTAGGGTGCTTGTACCTCTTCCTCGCTGCAAGTATGATAGGTGTGTCCCACTATCATACTTAGATTTATTCAATTGTTATCTTACATGCTATACCAGCTATTTTAGGCTTCTGTGTGTTATATCTGTAATATGACTTCTGAATTAGTTTACTAAGGCTGTAACAAAGAATCTTACAAAGTATAATGGGATGTGTAGTGTAAACATTGGAAATTTATTTTATCATAGTTCTAGATCCTAGCGGACTCCATTAATAATTTGTTTTATTGTTGTTACAAAATACCTGACAGAAGCAACTTGAAGGAGGAAGGTTTTTGCATTAAAGTTCTAGAGGGTGTAGTCATGGCAGGAAAGCTGGGGTGACAGGAGCAAGGATTGGCTGGTCACTTGGTTTCTTGTTTGGAAGAAAGGGAGGTGAATGCTTATACTCAACTTGCTTTTTGTTTTTGGTTTTTTGTTGTTGTTTGTTTGTTTGGGATTATAACCCATGGAATAGTAATGTATACATTTAGGGTGAATGATCCTGTTTCAATTAACCTAATATAGAAAAATCTGTCACAGTCATGGCCAGTGAGCTATTTCCATGTGATTCTAAATCCTATAAAATTGACAATAAAGATTAACCATCACATGGCCTGAGATCAAGTTGTTAGCAAAGTTGATTTCTTCTAGGGTCTCTTATTGGCTTTAAATGGCCATTGTACTATCAGCCTTCCAGCGCTAAGAAAATACCTGAGATAAATATCCTTGAAGTTGCCCTAGAAGTTCTGATTTAAAATTGGAAACACCTTTTGCTTGGTAGCAGTGGTGAGGTACATGAATCAGAACAAACTGTTCAAATCATGAGCCTTGAAGCAGAGAAGAGACCAAGGTCCCACAGTCTCCTAAAGAGCTGTGCTGTTAATGATCTAAAGACTACTAGGTCCCATCTTCACAAGATCTTATTGTACCTCCCACTTAGATAGTCCTGAGGACCAAGCCTTTAACACATGGACTTTTGGAAAACATTTATTCAAACTACAGCAGTCATCTTTTATTGTCTTCATGTGTGCTTCCCTGTGCCTCTCTTTATCTTATTCTCATTGGATTAGGGCTCATTCTAATAATATCATGTTAACTCAATTACTTATCAGTAATTTTGAATTTACTGATTGAATATTGGATCCAGTATTACATATTGGGTATTAGACTTTAAACATGAATGTGGGGTTAGGATCATACTCCAGTCCATAATAACTTTCACATATATGTTCAAAGAAGAATTCTTTCCAGCATTGGACTCGGATTTTTTTGTCCATCCTAGATCTTATCTAAAATACTCAATTCATGATATCTCCAGTTCATGAACTGATATTTGATGAACTATATATACATTTTAGATTTCTCCTAGATTTTTCTTTGTATTTCAAACATAGCCTGTTACTAAATAGGAGTTCAGCTGCAGCTTTATTCATCAGTCTTTTAGGTCAGTATGATTGATGAACTTTTTGTTAGTCTCTTACCAATGATTTGTTTTCATCAATGGAACTTTTAAACTTAAAAATTGACTAATTGAATGAACCCCAGTAGACTTAATGACTGTTATTAAAGTTTTTTTTAACGTTTTGGATTGTTTTTCAAAGTTGTACAAAAGAGTATATTGATTTACTATCAATTTTTGTAGGTCTAGAGTTCCTGAGCATATTTATAATCTTAAAGTTTCTATAGGTCAGGAATCAACACCACTCAGCTTGGATCTACTTCAAATCTTTTCTAAAGTTATTAAAATGATTTATTTTCTTGTAATTGTAAAAAATTATGGTAGCTTCATTAATGTGTTTGAGTGCATGTGTGTTTTGAGATACTATACACATGTGTGGTTGAGTACATCTGTATGCAAATGAGTGTTGAGGTCACTGAACAGCGTTAGATGTTCCTTGGGTGTCATCTACTTTTCTTTTTTGAGGCACGGTCTCTTACTTGGTTGGAACTCATCAAGTAGGCTAGGCTGGCTGACTAGTGAGCCCTGGGGATCCATCCTAGTCTCCCTGGCCCTGGGAATCCAAACTCATACCACCATGCTCAGGTTTTTTTTCTACATGGGTTCTAGGTATTAAACTCATGTTCTAGTGCTTACAAGACAAGCCCAATTAAGCATATAGCTCAAGATAGCAGGAGAAAGGAGAGAGCATATTGTTTTTGTTTCAAGAACTTCAGTCATTTTTATGGTTGATAATTAGTTACAAATTCTGTACATTTTTCTTTGTCTGAGGATTATCTTTATTTCTTCATTCTTAAAGAATATTTTCACTGATTATGCAATTCATAGTTATCTTCCTTATCACCTGATGAGTCTGCTGCTTCTGCCTTCCTCACTATAAGTAAAGCAAAATACTGCTTTTTGTGTATGGTTTTGTTTTTCCTCCTGGCTGCTTTGAAGAATTTTAGCTTTGAAATGATAATACAGCTTATGTTGGCATAGCTTTCTTTAGGGTTACCTTATCTGTTGTTCACTTTCTTAAATATGTGGAGTTATATCTTTTGCAAAACTTGAGAAGCTCTCTGACATTATTTCATAGTCTTTTCAGCCTCTTCTTAGCCTTTTCTTAGGTACTGAAGTTCCAGCAACATGATGTTGTATCATTTGTTACAGTTCCACAGCTCTTCTAAAGTTCTGTTTTCTAAATGTTTAATTATGAAAAAAATGCACATAAAATGTATTCCTTCACATTGTAAATAGTCTCCAGAACTTTTTGCATTGCATTTGTTGAAATGGGTTAATACTTGTGTTAGCCAGTTGTTACTGAAAAAAAAAAAAAAAACCATGGAATAAACTTCTCAATAGTCGAAGTTTATTTGGCTAGTGATTTTAGAAGTTTCAGCCCATGGTTGGTTGGCTGTGTCACTTTTGGACCTGTGGAAAGGGAAAACATGGTGACTGCCCATGTTGCTTATGTGATGGCCTCCAGGTTTCAGAGAAAGTCAAAAAGGTATCAAGTTCCAGTGCTTCAGGGCCATCTTCCTAGTTACCTAATAATTTCTCTCTACTATGTTTTACCTCAGAAAGTTTCCCTTAGCTCTCATCAGTCTCAAAGCCTTCAACACATGATATGGTACAGATATCCAAACCATACAAAGTATCACTCTAGACTTTACTTTTAATGAAATTTAAAATTGGCTTTTAAAGTACATATAGGACTGCTCTCTTTTAGAAGACTTTCTAAAATAGTAGATAAGTTCTTAGTCATATATCATTTGATAATTTCAAATCACATTTGATCAAAAACTAAAATTTTGAATAAATATTGAATAGTTTATTAATTTCTTTGTGGGAAATTAAATGTTTATTTCTCCTGTCACAAAAACTTTGTGTATAATTTGCTATATATAATTTGTTGATTTAGATGCATTTTACAAAGAAGTCTGATATAATCTTACAAAGTTTTAACTATATTTCATTTTGTATAATTTCATTTCTGGGAGCATAGTCTTTGAAATTAAAAGTATTAGTACATAAAGATATGAAAACATGTCTAAAACAATATTAGTACTCAGTTTTAGAAATTACCACTACAATATGATACATATACATACATATAAAATATTGTGAAGTTATTAAATGATGAATTACTTCTGTACCATGGGAGTTCTGCTGAGTGAAAACAGTGGTAACATATTTGGTATGCTATTCTTATAATACCAACAGTGGCAAGAACAAAACCTTTTTTTGTTTGTGAATGTTTCTATATATTTTTATAGAATCTATAACTTCAGAGAAAATAATTCAAGGAGCCCCTTTTATAAACATTACTAAGCATGTTTTTTAGGCCTTAGGAAAGAAAAGAACTTAAAAAAAAGTAGATATCAAATTATCTAGTATTATATACTTGCGATTATATGTGTAAAATATTAATCTAGAAGCCATAAAAATGAATATATTTTATAAAAGTCTGGTAATACGTAAGTGAAATAGAAAAGAGTTATCTCAGGAAAGCCACAAAATCAAATTCTTGAAAATTAACTAAGAGATGTGACTTTGTTTTATTTTATTTTTGTAGTTATTCCCCTAACTGAAGACGTTTTGTTAACATTAGGAAAAGAAGAGGTGAGTTGTTTATGGTTAGTAATATTTCAAAGAATTTATAATTAGACCTTCTTTAGATCAGTTTATGACATAAGTAAACTAAACCACTCAACACATTAAAATTTATGTGTTTTATTAAACTAAGTATTTTAAAGATTTTAATTTTTAATTTTTTATTTTTACTGTTTGTATATGGACTTATTTTGGTGTAAGTGTGAGAATGTGTGCATGTGGAGGTCAGAGGACAACTTTGTTTGAGATCAGATTTCTTTGTTGTTTTCCATTGAGTATGCCAGGGTAGCTAGCTCACAAGCTTCTATAAGGACTCACCTGTCTCCACCTACCATTTTGCCTTAATGCTGGCATTTCAGACTATATTTTGGATCTTTATCCTCACGAGAAATTAGTTCTTTGCCAGAACTGCAGAAGATGATTCTATAGCAAGCATCAGCTTGGTGTCCTCTAATGCAGTTTAAAATTCAGCTTTTGACGGATCATTTGTTTCTTTCTTTTTTTTTTTTTAAAGATGTATTTATTTATATTGTGTATATGAGTACACTGTAGCTGTCTTCAGACACACCAGATGAGGTCATCAGATCCCATTACAGATGGTTGTAAGCCACCATGTGGTTGCTGGAAATTGATCTCAGGACCTCTAGAAGGCAGTCAGTGCTCTTAACTACTGAGCCATCTCTCCAGCCCCCAGATCATTTGTTTCATGAGACTGCCTCGTACCAAAAATGACAGTTGCAATAGTAGGTTTTCTGTTGTACTTCTGACCAATTGACTATGAATCAGTTTGCTTGTCTACATCTTCAGGTGTGAGTAATTTTCTAGAGAGACTCATAGAAACATGCTTACTCATTTGTTATAAAAGACATCATCAAAAATGCAAATGATAGCTAGATGAAAAAGATGTATAGATTAAAGTCTATAGGAAAGGAATGGAACTTTGGTATCTTGAGTGTGCTACCATGCCAGACCTTCCCATCTATTTAGCTGTTCAGAAGTTCTCTGAGGCCAGTCCTTTTGATTTTTATATGAAAATGTTACTATGGAGGCAAAATTGACCAAATAATTGATCAATAATTAACTTTCAGTTCTTTTTCTCTTTCCAAAAATTGGGCGTTAGAGCTAAAAATCCCAATCACCTGATCATGCTTTGGTCTTTCTAGTCTTTAACCCTCATCTTAAAACTGGCTAGGCTCTCCTTTTCATCCAGTAGTATATAAAAAGATATTTACCATGTTAGAAATTTCTAGTGTGTTAGGAATGGTAAGCCAGGAAAAAGGGATTAAGACCAAAATATCTTGGCATGGTGGCTCACAGCTGTTGCTGGAAAGTTGAGAAGGGAAAATTGCCCAGGGTTCATAGTGAGTTTGGGTTAGTCTGAGTTACCTGTCTCAAAATATGGATAGGGGAAGTAAGACTGAAATAGCTATTTTATAGCATACTATTGCACAGTGGAGAGAAGGTTGTCTTTGTTATAAAGAAACAAAGATTAGCCAGGCAGTGGTGGCTCACACTTAATTCCAGCATTTGTGAGGCAGAGGCAGGCAAATCTCTGAATTTGAGGCTGGCCTGGTCCACAGAGCAAGTTACACAGCTGGCCAGGGCTACCCAGAGAAACCCTGTCTCCCAAAACCAAAAACTAAACCAAAACCAAACCAAACAAAAACAGAACAAAAAAACCCACAACAAACCAACCAAATCTACAGCCTGTTCATATTACCAAGATTGAGAAAGTATGTTACCTATGTATGACATAGTGGGGTGGCAAATGTACAAACCTAGGGATGTTTTGAGTAGCTGGGGGAACAGATGGAGCCATGAGAGCCACACTGGGTGGGGAAAACTGAGGGAGCCCTGTTTATTGCCTGCCAATTTCAGTGCTTCTTAGACTCTGCCTGGATAAACCATCCTGCTAGAGGCATGGACTGCAGAAACTGAGTGATCCGCTGAACTTAGGCTGAGACCAAACAGTTGCTGTAGCTCAAGCTTTTAACTTACACAGTAATCTTTAAGCGATGGGGCTTACTGCCTTTTACAAAGTTTAACCACTTTTCAGCATGTATAGTCTAATCTCCCTCTACTCCATTTCCTTGTCAGGCACTCTAACAGAAGTTCCCATGAGTGTCTTATTGTAGCAATATGGTGAAGGACAAACTGGGTTTTTTTTTCCTGCAGGTGTGGTCTGCTACTTAGGAGTCACTCCCACACTGGTCTATCTCCCTAGCCCCTACCACCCCACTGAATCCTTTTATTTTAAAGTAAGGAATTAACAGTGAATTGTTCATGCTTTCAGAATTCATTGTAATGACTTAAAGAGCTAGCTTTTGGCATCATTGAGTTCTTTCCTCCTGACCTCCTCCTCTCTCTGTTCCTTCTCACTTCTCACCCCTTCTCACATTTCATTGTTTTTTGTTCCTTATCATTGTTTCTTTTAAAAAAAAGTTTTATTTATTTATTGTATATGAGTACACTGTAGCTGTCTTCAGACGCACCAGAAGAGGGCATCAGATCCCATTACAGACGGTTGTAAGCCACCATGTGGTTGCTGGGAATTGAACTCAGGACTTCTGGAAGAGCAGTCAGTGCTCTTAACCACTGAGTCATCTCTCCAGCCCTCATTATTTCTTTAGTATTAAGAACTTTATTTTTTCCTTTTTAGTTTATGATAAAAAAAATAAGATCATTAATTTGAGAGTGTTCCTTTGTTTCTGTGTTTCTAACAAGAATTTAAAATTTATTATTATCTGAATATTTATATATTTTATGTATGAGTGCTTTTTTTGCATGTATGACTGCACACCAAAAGAGGGCATCAGATCCCATTATAGATGGCTGGCTGTAAGCCACCATATTGCTGGGAGTTCAACCTAGGACCTCTAGAAGAACAAAACAGTCAGTGCTTTTAACCATTGAGTCATTTTTCAAGCTTTGCTTCTAGAAATTTTAATGTTATGTTTTTATTTTTAGTCATACTAACTGATGATTGAAGTTATAGTTTCTCAGTTCCCTATTTATTGCTTCTTTGTAACATAGATTTTTTAGAGCTTTTTTAGTGTCCACATATTTGCAGTTTCCTACTTTTCTTTGTTAATTTCTAATTTAATTCTATTGTTAGACTATTTCATATGGTATCAGTGTGATATTGTTCTTCTGATCTATTATTGATCTCATTGACGCAGTGATATGTATATACTTATTCTTTTTTTTTTTTTTCCTTTTTTATTTTTGATACTTTATGTACATTTCCAATGTTTCCCCTATTCTGAGTCTCCTCTTTGGATACCCCCTGTCCCCTCCCCAACCCGCCTCTAGGAGGGAATTCCACCTCCCCCCCGCCCCCCCGTCCACCCATCCCCATATTCCCGCCTTGACATTCCCCTTTACTGACGCCTCTAACATCCTCAGGCCCAAGGGCCTTTCCTCTCTCCCTGATGGCCATTGAGGTCATCCTCTGCCACATATGTGGTCCAAACCATAAGTCCATCAATTTGTATTCTTTGGTTGGTG
>CM052716.1:45444354-45458258 GCA_028551405.1 Uromys caudimaculatus | reverse complement strand
TTAGTTACTTTAGAATTTATAAAGCACATGTATGACTTATAACTAATTTAAAGTTAGAAATAAATTAGTGGAAACCTTTCCAATTCAAAGAATAGAATAGTAGTTAACATGTTCTTCCAAGGAAAGAATAGTATATAAGAGATCAACGTGTAATTCAGTTTCACATAGTCAGGTTGTGTTGGTCAGGTACCTCAAATGTACCAGTCTAACAATTACTTAGTTAAGCAGCTTTGGCTCCTGCCAGGTCATGTGTATGCTGCATCCGTCCAAGAGCTCTGGATTCACGAATGAAAGACACACACATAGACACATGTGTGCGTGCATTTGAGTGTGTACTAGCTAATTTTGATAAGCCTTGACTAGCTCAATGGCTGTGTACTTCTAAACCTCCCTGAAGCTAGCACACACCCCTCTCTGGTATTCCTGAGTTAATATCTTTTAAAATCTATACTTCATCTCTGCTATCCCAAATACAATCAGGTGAGTGGCCCATCATGGTGATTCTCTCTCCCTTGGTCTCTTGCCCACACAATCTAAAAGTCCCACTTTTGTCTTCCTGCCCAGGCATCATTGACTTTATAGCAATGTGCTCTCGCGCTTGCTCTCTCTCTCTCTCTCTCTCTCTCTCTCTCTCTCTCTCTCTCTCTCTCTTTCTCTTTCTCTTTCTCTCTCCCTCTCTTTCTCTCTCTCTTCCTCTCTTTCTCCCTCTCTCTCTCTTTTGGATATTTCCTTTATTTACATTACAAATGTTTTCCCCTTTCCAGATCTCCCCTTCAGAAACCCCTTATTCCATACCCTTTCCCCCTGCCTCTATGGGCGTGCTCCCCCACTCACTCCCATCTTCCCTCCCTAGCATTCCCCTACACTGGGGTATCTAACACCCTCAGGCCCAAGGGCCTCTCCTCCCATTGATGGCCAACAAGGCCCTCCTCTGCCACATATTCTTTATTAGCAATCAGATCCAGTTGGGCGTAGGGACCCTCAGGTCTGTAAGTGTGGTTTGGGAGCCAAATTAAGACAAAGCATTAGAACCAATTCCCATTACACCAGGACCTTTGAATTTATTTTTTACTCTGTTTGGAATTTTCTTCTACTAGATAGTAACTTTATTTGGTTTTGGTCTTTTTTCTGCTACTCACATGTTACCTTGTCAGAGATCTTTCCAAATCATAATACCTTAGAACAGTTCTGCCTTGCATCTCATTATGTTATTATTATTTTGGTTTATTTTTATCTTTCTGGTATATATCACCATTGCAGTTATTTATTGCTTAATTTTCTGCATTCTACTCTTTGTTTTCTCCACTCTTGCCTTCTTCAACAATGACTGCTAGCTAATAACTATAATAAATATTGAGTTGCAGGTTGAATCAATACTGAAAGAATGATACTTATTCTTTGTCTTAATTTTTGTGTGTTCTCATTAGAAAAAAAAGACCTAATCTACTAAGAGCAGTCCACTAATTTAATTTCAGTTTGAAATTAAAATATGTAGCTTGAAAATCCTTATATTTTATATTATCAGTGGTGTGTCACCAAAATTTACCATCTGCCCTCTGTATATCCATCATTTCCAACTTTTTCTGATAAGCATTTTTACTATTGGCTTCCCCATTGAGACATTCTAGATCAATTTCACTGTTATTTGAAAACTGAACTATGTATAAGCTAAAAGACAAAGCTTTAGCTTGAATTCTTTTATTCTAGTTCCAAAAATTAAGATGTGATCTTGAAATGGTACTGTCTATCATTCAATCAAAGAATGAAAAGTTGAAAGAAGACTTAGAAAGGTAAATTTGTAATTTCTATTAATCATTGATACATACTAAGTTGGCATGTACATTTTTATTTAACTATTGCTTTCCATGTTTAAAGGGAGCAACAGTGGTTGGATGAACAGCAGCAAATACTGGAAACTCTTAATGTCTTATACAGTGATTTGAAACATCAGGTTGTAACATTTACTGAATCAAGGTAAATAATTTTGTATTCTAGATTTTTTTTCAAAGGGATTTTTTTCAAAAATGTATTTATTATATTATATAAAGTAGACCAGAAGGTGGTCCTAAGTTTTGCCAACTATTAGTTGTTTCATCTTTTTTGAATGACTTATCTTACTATACTCGTTTCACTACATGTTGTAAAGAATACTCTCTGGTTATATGGATCACATGAAACTTCACAACATTTTGATCAGTTTTCTATGTAACCAGAAATATGCACAAATTTATCAGTTTAATATTTGTCTTATTTTTTATTATTAGAATCTTTAATGAACTGAAAACTAAGATTCTTAGTATAAAAGAATTTAAGGAGAAGCTCTTGCTTACCTTGGGTGAGTTTTTAGAAGATCATTTTCCTCTGCCTGATGGACGTACTCAAAAGAAAAGGGTAAGTTGTAGAGAAGATTGTCTCTAAGTTGTTATAATTGTACGTGTTTTTGTATAGGAATAGAAGCAAAGGAATGAGGTATACATACAAATATTCCTTTATCCTATCACAGTTACTGAAAAATTAGAGATACTTTATCGTTTAATAAAATGGGATTGGTTAAATTTTTTTTAAAGATTTAACGTTTTCTTTATTTATTTGTGTGTGCATTGTATGTGCACCCAGTGCCCACATGCTTGCATTGAACAACTTTTGTGTTGGAGCAGTGGAAAATCTAATGGGAGTCTCTTTTCTGCTTCCACTGTGTCTGTTTAACTTTGTCTCTTTCTGCTTCTTGTTATCTGGTCAGAATACTGTATTATTGGGCTGCCATAACAGAATACCAGAGATCCTGGCATAAAAATGGAATTTTTCTGTCTCAAGATTAGAAGTGCAAGATTAAAGTCCTCTCAGGGTTAGTTCCTAATGAGGTCTATCTATTCCTGTCTGGGAGCTGGTACCTTCTCATTCTGTTCATATTGTTTTCAGCTCTACATTCAGGGAGAAAAAGAATTTTTTTCTTAAGTTCTCTTACTGTCTTACTATTACACAAAAACAAAACAACACACACACATACATCCCCCCCAAAAAAGTAGTCCTCATTGGAATTGTTCCCTATCCTGATGACCTCATTTAACACTTGATTACCTACTTATGTTCTGTTTCCAAATACAACTACTTATGAGTTTCAACACATACTTTTGAGATACATAGTTCTGTTTACAACAGTGAACTTTACAACTTAATTATGAACGCAAAAAACAAAGTTAAAGAACCCAAATCCTTGCTCATCATTAACATGTTAGTAAGTCACTAACATGGTTAGTGTGTCACTAAAATGGAGACATTGGGGCTGGAGAGATGGCTCAGTGGTTAAGAGCACTGACTGCTCTTCCAAAGGTCCTAAGTTCAATTCCCAGCAACTACATGGTGACTCACAACCATCTATAATGGGATCTGATGCCCTCTTCTGATGTGTGTCTGAAGATAGCTACAGTGTACTCATATAAATAAAATAAATCTTTTAAAAAAAAAAATGGAGACATTGTCCTAAACATAGTATGTACAGAAACAACTTGATGGCTGATTGGCATGGTGGAATTTTATTTTTGGTACTATATGATCAATGATAAATATGATTTTAATTAATTTTGATAGAAGAAAAATGAAGTTCAAATGTTGAACTTGGAGAAATATTTCTTTGCTTCAAATTATTTGAGCACTGGAGAGAGATCTCTAATACAAAGGAAACAAATTATAAAAAATATAAATGTTCTAAGTTTATATAACTTTATCTCTCAGTTTTAAGTAATATGAATTTACTGATATGGAAATAAGAAAACATTCTTCCACTTATACTCCCATTCTAATTTTATGTCATTTTTACATTCAGTATTTATTTTGTATTTGGACACTACCATTAGTATGTTTAGCCCTTATTCTACTTTATATTTCATTCATTACTTATTTTTTATCAGTTCTTAAATTCAAGCCAATAATTTTTAGAAACTTTTATTTATCTTATTTATTTAATGTGTTTTGCATACATATATATCTTTAACCACATGTGTGAGTTACAGTAGTTTGTAAGCCACCATGTGAGTGCTATGAATTGAACTCAGGTCTTCAGGAAGAGCAATCAAAACTCCAAACCATTAAGCCATTTTTTCCAGCCCCTTAAGCCAAGTTTTTCCCCCAAATGATTTCTTTAAGAATTTCTGAGGGGCTGGAGAGATGGCTCAGAGGTTTGGAGCACTGACTGCTCTTCCAGAGGTCCTGAGTTCAATTCCCAGCAACCACATGGTGGCTCACAACCATCTGTAATGGGATCCAATGCACTCTTCTTGTGTGCATTGTTACAGTGTACTCATAATATATAAAATAAATAAATCTTTAAAAAAAAAAATTTCTGAGAGACTTAAGCATGCCTATTTAAATTTAATCTTGGTCTTTATATTTGCTAGTCAGTTCTGTAACTGTACTTTGGTATGTTCTCTCTTTGTCTCTCTGTCTCTGTTTCTCTCTCTGTCTCTCTCTCTGTGTCTCTGCTCAGAAGTTAGCAGAATTAAATAGATTTCCAAAAATTCTAACATCTGCAGTTGTGTAAGAATGTATTCTTTCTTTTTGTGGTGATTAAATCACACCTAGATCATTTGAGAAACTAAAATTTTTAACCATGATTGTAGTTATGAGGGATCTCAAATCTATGACATGAGAAAAAGTTGAAAGAACTAATGAGGATTAATATACAAAACACTTGAGCATTATAGTGGCTGTCTTCCAATTTTTTAAAAAATAAGTTATCTATGTTATTCAAAGGTAAAAAATTCAGTGAACTGAGTCACTTTTGATCTATTGGGAACTGTCTAGACCTATGGGAAGGTAAAAAGGAAGGCTCCCTTAGAAGCGTAGTAGAATATAGTTGAATACGATTTGCTTGGAGAATTTTCATGTTGTTCAAACATATTACTTTATTTTATATTATATATAATATGTATAATATAATTTATTGTATATTAATGAGTAGCTTAAACTTTATCTTAAAATAATTATAATGGTTTCCATTACATTTTAAAGAATCTAACTTGTACCATAAAGTTGTTTATTTTCAGAATTTGTCTTTACCTTGTACAATTACAACTAAGAAATGTTTTTAAGCCATATGGTTTGATATTGTGCCATGTTAATTGTTATTTACATTTTTTAAAGAAAAACATTCAGGACTTGAATGTACAGCTGATAACACTGAATGAAATGTTAGAGGTAAGTGTAGTTTTTATTGCTATCTCTTTAGTCAACAATTAGTGTTAAAGAAAAAAAGATGCTGCTTTTATCTTCTGTTAAGTGTTCTTGACCTGGACATGGTAGCACTCTGGAGGAAAAGGCAGGCGAATCTCTTGAGTTTGAAGCCAGCCTGGTCTACAGAGTGAGTTCCAGAACAGCCAAGGCTACAGCCTGTCTTGAAAAATAAAAATTTAAAAAGTTTTTGATATTTGAAGACAGTTGCTTATTTAGTCATTTACTGTTTGCACCCTAAAATCTTGTGCTGTTATTCTAAACGAATTCTAGTTTACAACTCAGTCCTGCACCTAAAACATATAAATGAATATATTATTTTTCCTTAAATAAAATGTTTCTCTTATTATAATAGAAAGACTAATTCTAACCTTTTTAGTGTGGCAATTATTTTTTTTTATAAATAGATATCTTCGGCACTGTAAAAATGTACTTGAACTCCAGCCAGGTTATTAAATATTTGAATTACTTTAGAAAACCTGAGGTAGAGAAATCTATGAAAAACAAATAGTCATTTGCTTCTTAATTTTTTTTCTTTTGTTAAAATTGAATTTTTTTCATACAGCATATTCTGATTATGATTTTCCCTCCCCCATTTCCTCTCAGTTCCTTCCACTGGATCCACATCTTTTCTGTCACTGGCTAGAAAACAAATAGGCATCTAAGGAATAATAATAAAAGAAAACAAAAATAAACAAATTGGAATAGGACAAAACAAACAAGAAAAAGAGCTAAAGAAAAAGCATGAGACACACATATAGGTGCAGAGACATACATATTTACACAATCAGAAATCCCATAAAAACACAAAACCAGAAACCAGCATATATATATGTACAAAAGATCTATATGGTTTTTGAAAAATGCTTTCCCATGACATTGTAAGACAAAGAACCTGTAAAGAGGCCATTGAGTGTATTTTTTCCTTCAGTCCCACTCCTGGACATCGGATCTACTACCATTGACAGTTGTTTGTTTCCCAGTGAGACTTACTTGGAAAAAACTAAATTTTCATTTGTAAGTGCTATCAGTTGGAGATAGCTTCTGGATTAGGGGTGGGTACCTCCTAGCTCTAGGACTACTAAATTTAGAAGAGTATTTTCAGAACTTAATGAGTTGGGTATAAGCAATCAGGTTTGCTACCTAAGAATCTTTACTAATAAATATTATTGATATAATATTATATCAATATTATTAATAATATATAATAATATATCACTATCTTGAAAAGCTAGATAGAAACAGTTGTCTGATTTATAATCAGAAACTGTCAATATTCCTGACTTCCCTAGTTTAAACTAAACCAGAACCTTTCTTGGATATATTATCTTTTGTAAGGTAAAAAAAAAAACAAAAGTTATTTTAGGCCAGTGAGATTGTTTAGTGGTTAAATGTGCTTGTTGCAAAGCTCAGTTATATGAGCTCAATCCCCAGGACCTATGTAATGGATGGAGATCTAATTCCTGCAAATTGTCCTCCAATTTATCCATCATTCTGTCTGTGTTTGTATATACAGAGAAACAAATGTCATAAAAATTTTAAAGTGACACTTTATATAAAATATTGATAATATTATCTGAAACACATGGTTATAAATTGGGATAAAATATAAAATGTAGAAAACCAAATATTTTCTTTGCAGTTCATATTATCAGTGACAAAAATAACTAATACTCAATGTATAATTTAGTGAAAGAAATTAGCACACTCATTTTAAATTTGAATTTTTACCATATTTCTACTGTCTTTTTATTAGAATTTTAATTAATATAATCTAATAAAAATTGGAAATGAAAGATAGATCACTTTATTCGTTTACTTTCTATGGCATTGGGATGCAAAGCAGGTCCTCACCAGAGGCAAGTGCTGTACCAGTGAGGTATATATCCAGTTCATAAAATTTTAAATTATATTAAGATAACTACTATAAAATATGAAAGTATATCTTTATCATAATCATTAAAAGAAAGGGGATTGTGAGCTTTTTATTTCACAGGATGAAGGACTTGAAATGGCAATTTTAGTGACAATTGACATTTTATTTTAAATATTGATATTATAACTAAGGTTGAAACTAGGGGTTTGCAGGCTAATTTTAATCACTTTTATAACACTTTATATTTGTATAAATTGTGCCTTTTCTTTTCATGATCTTTAAAATAATTATATTGTTCAGTTAAAACTTTGACCTGCAATTAATGATTTGTCACGAATTATGTACGCCTAAAGAATCCTTAATTCTTTTTAGTTCTAAGATCTAATTTTATAAATTATTAAAAGAACTGAGAGGTAGATGAAAAGTCAAAATAACACATTTACCGTTTTTACCACATTTTATTGAAACATTAGTTTTCAAATAATTGAATATAATTGCTGCACGAAAAATCTTTGCAAATGCCAGTAGATTTGTTGAGGACTATTCAGTCTTAGATATCATTAGCAAGCTTCTGTAAACTTTCTGGTGATGACAATACTTTGGTTTTCTTTTATTTTTTAATTAAGTTTTTGAGATAACTTAAAAAATAATGTTTGATTATGGTATTTTCATATACATGTGTCATTGTACCTTGCTCATTTTTTGCCCCAGTTACTACCTTCTTCTATCCTTACTCCTTTCTTTCTGGTACCCTTCCACCAAATAGTCTCTCTTATTTTTTTTTTCTTCCCTTTTTCAACTCTTACTTTCTTCCATTTTCTATACCTCTTTCTCTACCCTCTATCCCACCACCCCCACCACTCTTTCATTCCATTCATACATACACACATATACACTCCTATTTAAATCTAGATTCCTTGGAAGGGAAACAGGACTTTGGTCATTTTAAATCATATTTTCTAGTTCCATTTTCCTGAAAATGAAATAACTTTATTATATGTGTATATATATTAAATATATTATCTATATATTATTCATTGCGCATGTATGTGTGTAAGAATGTATATATATTACATTTTCTTTATGGACTCATTTGTTGATATTCTCCTGGAGATCTCTGCTTCTCAACACCTTAGAACCTAAAAAGAAGCCACATTTCCATGTGGAATAGAATTTGAGAAAAGCTATCTTATAATACTCAAAGTCTGTCAAATTTCACTATAAGATCTCAATATCCACGGTAAAGTAATCAGAAATATTCAGGGAGAAGATGAAGGAAATGATAATGGCAAACAGGTATTTTTGAAGATTTAGCATAAGAATAGATGTTTTAAAGATTCAAACTCGTGGTTTCTTTTCCCTAATAAATATTCAGAGACTCTCATTATCTTTTGTATTTTGTGTTTCATTTCTAAAATTTTAATTTTTTTTCTCCCATAGTAATGGAGATGAAACCCAGGACCTGATGTATAAATTTTATTTTTTATAATTCTTGCTCTTATTTTAAAGGAAATTATGCTAAAAGAAGTAGAAAGTTGTAAATATTTTTAGGTAGTTTTTAGGAATTGTTTTTATTTTATTGGGGATTCATTTTAATACATATTCCATCTACTAATGTCTGTAGTCTTTAAAATCAGATGTTGTTTACATACAAGTAATGTTTATGAACAGCTGTTCAAGGAGAATAGTCAATGTTCTTTGTTGCAAAACTATTGCTTTATGAAAGTATGTAGACTTTTCCACAAAAAGTATATTTTTGATAATTTTTTTCTTAGATGCTTATAAATAGAATGTTTGATGTTCCACATGATCCATATGTTAAGATTAGTGATTCCTTTTGGCCACCATATATTGAGCTGCTTCTGCGTTATGGAATTGCTTTGAGACATCCAGAAGATCCATCCCGAATAAGATTAGAAGCCTTCCATCAGTAAAATGATGGTCTGTTTCGAACAATATGGAATCTTTACACCCATGGATAAAGAAAACACAAAACTATTTAAATAAAGAATATTATTTGCAAATCAAAGACATAGTCTATCTTTTTTGTTGTTCTTCTTTTGAAATATGGTCTCATGTATCCCAGTTGGTATTGGGCTTGTTGAGTACTCAGTTGGTTTACAATCCTTTACCACCATGCCCTGGTGGTCCATCTTTGTATCTTGAAATGACTTATACTGCATTGTACATGTTCAGAATGGGCCTTCTCAATTCATTCCATATGTTGAAGTTTTAAACTGTGTAGGTAAGAATGCAAGTAAAAACATTGTAAACTTTTAAAGCATTTAATGTAACTTTCCTCATTCAATATTCTTAGGAAAATCTTATAAATATGTGATTTTGAAATAACAACAAAGAATCTGAAAAACAACAAAAGAATTTGTGAGTTTTGCTAATTTACATTTTTCTTTTTAAACTGCGTCATCATTTAAGCAATTTCAGTTCCATTTGACATTTAATAATAGCTTTATATTTAGTAATTATAATGAAAAGTTAATTTAACGATTTGTTTTTCTCGTGCTGGGGATTGAACTTAGGACCTCATGCATGGTAGGTAAGTAAATTTATATAGTAATATAGTAGATGATATAATTCCAAAATGTTATATGCATATATTTTTATTTCTAGATGTGTTATAAATTACAATACAAAAAGCTAATATTTAGCCAGGCATACTGGCACATACTTTTAATCGTAGCATTGGGAGGCAGAGGCAGGAATATTTCTGTGAGTAGAGGCCAGCCTGGTTTATATATTGAGTTCCAGTACAGCTTGCGCTATGTAGAGAGACATGTCTCCAAAAAAAAAAAAAAAAAAAAAACCCAAAAAAACCAACAAAACAAAACAAAACAAAACAAAAGCCCAAAACCAACCAAATAAACAAAAAACTAATGTTCAATGCTAACTTGAATTATTTTTTTCTTTCTTGATATGGCATCTTTTATAGTTCTGCCTGTCATCAAATTTACTAGTCCTCCAACTTCTTGAGAACCTGAAAAACAACTGTGCTATGCTTGGATTCAAACTCAGGGTCTCATTTATACTAAGCAAATATTCTACCATTATAGCTACATCTTCAGCCCTGAAAATATTTTAGTAAGTATTATGTGGTAGATAACTTATTTTCATTTGCTGTATTATAACTAGCATTCTTTTTTTTTCTAAATTCTAGCTATTAATACTATGATATATTTTTATAAACAGATAATAATTTTCCTAGGTAGATGAGAATTCTATACTATTTTGTTCTCTCTTTTCTACTGTAAGTCACAGTTTTCTTGTTTACTTTATTTAATCCTCTTTAAAAATAAGCAAGTAATATTTTAGAAATGTTACTTTAAAAATAGAAATCCCGGTTTCCATCTTTGGCGGGAGACCTCTCCCTGGACCAGCAGGGTTTTATAGCCAATTAGCTCCAGGAGAATGTTACCCTCCCAGGAGCGTGGAAAAGCCGTGAGTGGGGTTAAGACAAGCACCACTGCTCACCTGGACCTGCCCAGAACCCGCGGGACACAGGGACTGAGGAAAAGTCGGGCATAGGAACCTTCCGGTTTCCTTCTGTGGAGGGAGACCTCTGCCTGGACCACTAGGGTTCCATAACCAACTAGCTCCAGGAGAAAGCTACCCTCCCAGGAGCGTGGAAAAGCTGTGAGTGGGGATAAGACGAGCACCACTGATCACTGGGACCCGCTCGGAACCCGAGGGACACAGGGACAGAGGAAAAGTCGAGGACAGGAAACTTCCGGTTTCCATCTGTGCCGGGGGACCTCAGCCTGGGCAACAGGGCTCCAGGAGAGAGCGGGTATCCCAGGAGTGCTGACACACCTTCAAGCACAGTCAAAACCACCACTTCTGTTCATACTCACTGGATCAAGAGGGACCCTTGCAGAGCCATCAGGACACAAGAACTAAGGGACAGCTGGGGACAAGATAATTCTGGTTTCTTTCTGCACCCCAGAGCTGACCCTATGCCACAGCTCTCCAAACCCAAATACCTCTCAGAGAGAGCTGGTCTTGAAGGAGTATTGATACAGAGGCCTGGAGGAGGGATAAGCCACAGCAAGACAGTAAGACCAGCTAACATCAGAGTTAACAAAATGGCAAAAGCCAAGGGCAAGAACATAAGGAACAGAAACCAAGGCTACTTGGTATCATCAGAACCCAGCATCATCCCACCACAGCAATCTCTGGATATCCCAGTACACCAGAAAAGCAAGACTCAGATTTAAAATCATTTCTCATGATGATGATAGAAGACTTTAAGAAAGAAAGAAATAACGCCCTTAAAGAAGCACAAGAGAACAGAGGTAAACAGCTAGAAGCCCTTAAAGAAGAAACACAAAAATCGATGAAAGAATTACAGGAAAACACAATCAAACAGACAGAATTACAGGAAAACACAAACAGGCAGAATTACAGGAAAACACAATAAAATAGACAAAGGAAATGAACAAAACTGTCCAGGAGCTACAAATAGAAATAGAAACAATAAAGAAATCACAAAGCGAGACAACCCTGGAGTTAGAAAACCTAAGAAAGAGATCAGGAGTCATTGATGCAAGCATCACCAACAGAATACAAGAGATAGAAGAGAGAATCTCAGGAGCAGAAGATACCACAGATAACATCGACACAACAGTAAAAGAAAATGCAAAATGCAAAAAGCTTCTAACCCAAAACATCCATGAAATCCAGGACACAATGAGAAGACAGAACCTAAGGATAAGAGGTATAGAAGAGAGTGAAGATTCCCAACTTAAAGGACCAGAAAATATCTTCGTCAAAATTATAGAGGAAAACTTCCCCAACCTAAAGAAAGAGATGAACATAAATATACAAGAAGCTTACAGAACTCCAAATAGATTGGACCAGAAAAGAAACTCGTCCCGTCACATTATAGTGAAAACACCAAATACACAAAACAAAGAAAGAATATTAAAAGCAGTAAGGGAAAAAGGTCAAGTAACATATAAAGGCAGACCTATCAGAATTACACCAGACTTCTCACCAGAGACTATGAAAGCTAGACGATCCTGGGCAGAACTCATACAGACCCTAAGAGAACACAACTGCCAGCCCAGGCTTCTATACCCAGCAAAACGCTCAACATAGAGGGTGAAACCAAAATATTCTATGACAAAACCAAATTTATACAATATGTTTCCACAAACCCAGTCCTACAAAGGATAATAGATGGTAAACGTTAACCGGAGAGATACTACACCCTAGAAAAAGCAAGAAAGTAATCTTTCAAAAAAGTGAAAAGAAGATAGCCACACAAAACTAAAAAAAACATCGAAAATAACAGGAACCAAAAATCACTATTCCTTAATATCTCTTAACATCAATGGACTCAATTCCCGAATAAAAAGACATAGACTGACAGACTGGATCCATAAAGAGGACCCAACATTTTGCTGCATTCAGGAAACACACCTCTGGGATAAAGACAAACACTACCTCATAGTAAAGGGCTTGAAAACAATTTGTCAGGCAAATGGTTCCATGAAACAGGCTGGAGAAGCCATTCTAATATCGTATAAAATTGACTTTTACCCAAAAGTCATTAAAAAAGATAAGGAAGGACACTTAATACTCATCAAAGGATAAATCTTCCAAGAAGAACGCTCAATTCTAAACATCTATGCTCCAAATGCAAGAGCACCCACATTCATAAAAGAAACTTTACTAAAGCTCAAAGCACACATCGCACCTCACACAATAATAGTAGGAGACTTCAACACTCCACTATCATCAATGGACAGATCTTGGAAACACAAACTAAACAGAGACACAGTGAAACTAACATGTTATGAACCAAATAGATTTAACATATCTATAGAACATTTCATCCTAAATCAAAAGAATATACCTTCTTCTCAGCACCTCATGGTACCTTCTCCAAAATTGACCACATAATTGGTCACAAAACAAACCTCCACAGATACAAGAAGATTGAAATAATCCCATGCCTCCTATCAGATCACTGCGGATTAAGGCTGATCTTCAATGGCAACAATAACAACAGAAAGCCCACATACACATGGAAGCTGAACAATACTCTACTCAATGACAACTTGGTCAAGGAAGAAAAAAAGAAAGAAATTAAAGACTTTCTAGAATTTAATGAAAATGAAAGTACAACATACTCAAAGTTATGGGACACATTGAAAGCAGTGTTAAGAGGAAAACTCATAGCTTTGAGTGCCTCCAAAAAGAAACTAGAGAGAGCATACACTAGCAGCTTAACAGCACACCTGAAAGCCCTAGAACAAAGAGAAGCTAATACACCCAAGAGGAGTAGAAGGCAGGAAATAATTAAACTCAGGGCTGAAATCAACCAAGTAGAAACAAAAAGAACTGTACAAAGAATCAATAAAAACAAGGGTTGGTTCTTTGAGAAATTCAACAAGGGAGATACACCTTTAGCCAGACTAACCAGAGGGCACAGAGACAGGATCCAAATTAACAAAATTAGAAATGAAAAGGGAGACATAACAACAGATTTTCAGGAAATTCAAAAAAATCATCAGATCCTACTACAAAAGCCTATACTCAACAAAACTGCTAAATCTGGATGAAATGGACAATTTTCTAGACAGATATCAAATACCAAAGTTAAGTCAGGATCAGATAAACCATCTAAACAGTCCCATAATGTCTAACGAAATAGAAGCAGTCATTAAAAGTCTCCCGACCAAAAAAAAAGCCCAGGACCAGATGGGTTCACTGCAGAATTCTATCAGACCTTCAAGAAGACCTAATACCAATACTCTTCGATCTATTCCACAAAATAGAAACC
>CM052716.1:45425924-45444254 GCA_028551405.1 Uromys caudimaculatus | reverse complement strand
AAAATTACTCAATAAAATTCTCGCAAACCAAATCCAAGAACACATCAAAACGATCATTCATCATGATCAAGTAGGCTTCATCCCAGTGATGCAAGGATGGTTCAATAACTGGAAATCCATCAATGGAATCCACTACATAAACAAACTCAAAGAAAAAAACCACATGGTCATTTCCTTAGATGCTGAAAAAGCATTTGACAAAATTCAACATCCCTTCATGATAAAAGTCTTGGAAAGATCAGGAATTCAAGGCCCATACCTAAACATAGTAAAAGCAAATACAGCAAACCAGTAGCCAACATCAAACTAAATGGAGAGAAACTTCAAGCATTCCCACTAAAAACAATGACTTCATGAAATTCTCAGGCAAATGGATGGAACTTGAAAATATCATCCTGAGTGAGGAAACTCAGTCACAAAAGAAAGAACATGGTATATACTCACTGATAAGTGGATATTAGCCCAGAAGTTGGGAATACCCAAGTTTCACTTTACACTAACTGCTGTACTGAGAGTGAGGTCTCAGATGGAGGAGATGGAGAGGTACTGAAGGAGCTGAGGGAGTTGTAGCCCCATCGAGGGAGCAACAGTGTCAACTGGCCTGACACCCCCCCTACCCTCGGTTCTTCTGGAGGCTGGACCACCAACCAAAGAATACACATCGAGGAACCCATGGCTCAGACCACATATGTTGCAGAGGAGGGCCTTGTTGGTCATCAGGGGGAGGAGAGGCCCTTCGGTCTGAGGGTGTTAGAGGCCCCAGTAAAGAGGAATGTCAAGGTGGTAATATGGGAGTGTGTGGGTGGGTTGGCGGGAGGGGGAATACCCTTATAGAGGTGGCAGAGGTGGGAGGGGATAGGGGGTTTCCAAAGAGGAGACCTTGAAGGGGGAAACATTGTAAATGTAAATAAAGTATCACATTATTAATTAATTAATTTAAAAAGTGTTTAACCAAAAAAAAAAATAGAAATAACTTATTTATTTAAATTTGTGGGTGGGGGGAATAGTGCTGAAGATACAGCTGTGTTATAAAGATTACTTGCCTACAGCAGAAGGCCTATGGTGGAAATCTTAGCATAGAATAAAGCTGTGGACTTCATTTTATTTATTTATTCATGCTTGCTCCCCTTTTTGCTTGCTTATTTACTTTTGAGACAGTCTCACTCTATCGTCCAGGCTGTCCTCAAAACCAGTTATCTTCCTCCCTTAGCTCCTCTTTTATGTGCCTGGAATATTGACATGCAATACTAGGCTTAGCTTAGGATGCCTGCTTTTTCAGATATAAGAAAAAAAATTTCCTTCCCTGAATCCTGAAGCTTCTGAGTAATGTTAAAATAACCTACATTATTAAGAGAAAACCAAAAATAAAACCAACATGTGAAGGGCTGGGTATGTAGCTCCATAAATTGCTTGCCTAACATACACAAAGCTCTGTGTTTTATCCTAGCACCGCATAAATCAGGTTTGGTGATGATATATATCTATAATCGCAGCACTGAGGTTGTAGAAGTAGGTGGATCAGAAGTTTAAGGTTTTCTTCAGCTATATGGGGATGTGAGACCAGTCTGGGATACATGAAACTCTCTCAAAATGAAGGAAAAAAAATTTTTTTTAAATTAAATTATGTCCCCAGGCTGGTTAATTCTCATGCTGTTGCCTTCCAAGTGTCTGCCACCATGCTCAGCACTTAGGGGTTTTATTTTATTTGCTCATTCAGGCTTGCTTATTTTTATACTTATGGCTATTTGCTTGCATGTACATCTACTTACTACTTGTATGTGAGGTGCTTGGGGAGACCAGAAAAGCCATCATTGAGGTGCTGGAAATAGAACCCAGATTCTCAAAAAGAGTAACCAGTGTTCTTAACCTCAGAGCCATCTTTTCAGCTCCCACTCTTCACTTGAATTTTAGAGAATACATATTGTTTTTATGGAAAGATTATGAATAAAATACCTTTTTAGATATAATGCTAAAGGAATTAGTAACTTTTTAATGACTAATTTGAAGTTACCTGAACAAGAGATAAAATTCTGCAGTGAAGATCCAACAATTTTGTAGAGAAGGAGGTATTGTCTTCTGTCTTAAATTCCAAGAGTTGATAAAAGCAACAGACAACAGGGTCATTTATCTGACAAATGTATTTCACTTTCTACTTAACCAATTATCAAATATTTTTCTAGCAGTATAGAAACAAATTACAGTAGTTTCTATCTATAACCAATCGAAACTTAATCTCTCAAACTTTTTTTGTGCTTTTTAAATAATGTTGTAGAAAATGCATTAAGTGCTGAGAACAATGTGTTTTGTTTCCATGATCTTGGGAAAATCACCAAAATCTATTAGGATTTACAATTTGTTATTTCATTGACTCAGATATGATAAAGATTGGGTATCCCATACTTGAAACATTAAGATTAGGTATGTTTCAGATTTGAAAACTGGGGATTTATAGTACTCAGGGTTGAGAATTTTGAGTATATTTTGCTGTAGATTATTTGTAGAGTTTACTGGCTCAAGCTTCTTAATCTACAATCTGAAATGTCCTGAAATAAGAACCTTTTGAATACAAGTATTCCAGGTGAGAAATACCAATATTTTCCGATAAGGAATATTTTTTCCATAAATCATAATGGTAGTTTAATTTATAAACAAAAATTTCAGTGTGCTGCAATATATCTTTGTTGTTGATTAATGTATAGAATTATACATTAGAATGATGTAGGAGAAATTAAATTTCTGATTAGAAATTAAGCCCTAGGGAATGTTCCCTGGCTATTACATTTTATTTGACTTAGTTTCCTTCTTATACATCAGTCATTGGCAGAATATCTAAAAAAAATAACTTCAGGAAAGATTTATTTTGAGCTTAGAATTTTAGAGGTCAGTCAATGCTTGGTTCGCTAGCTCCAACACACCCAAGCATGTGTAGTTGTTTAAAGCTCTTTCCAATTAACAGTTTTGTGAACTGGTGACACTAAATTGGTAAGGAAAAATTGATTCCAACTGCATATCACATAGCTACTACTGAATAGTATGCATGTCCCCAATGCACAGTTCTATGACTTGGTACATAATTATAAAAGGTAGAAGAAGTCAAATGACCTGTGTTCATCAACAACTTTGAGCTCATTAAAAAGTAATACCCTGACTACTTTCTGTGGGTGTCTCACAAGGTAATTGCTTGCATTGCTCCCAATATATCTGCTTTTCTTTTCTCAAGTACTTTCTCTATGAATAAAACTTGTACTTGCTTACTTTATATGTCTGTTTATAACTCTTAATTAATGAGAACATAAACCTGGACCAAAGTATTCTAATCTCCCCACTTAACCACCCCAAGAATAACTCAGAAAAGTCTTATAGTCACAAAAAGATACAGAAAATCATTTTGCCAAGATTCAACATTCATCTGTGATAACATTTAAGAGCTTGAAATTTGGGGGATGTGAGAGATCTCTCAGTGGTTAAGAATGCTTTGTGCTCTTTTAGGGTATCTAAGTTCAGTTCTTAGTCCATTTCAGGTGGCTCTCAGCCAACTATAATTTCAAGTCCAGGGGATCTGTCTGTCACCTTCTGGATGCCCAAGAACACAGACACACACACATACACACAAACACACACACACACACACACACACACACACACACACACACACACACACACACACACACCTATTTGGTATCTTTTTAGACTTCAAAAAAACCCTATAAAATCCTATATAATTAATTGTAGAGGAATTTTAATCTAGCAACATGGTTGCTCTAGCAAGGGATCACATCCAAAGACCTTCTAGGTCTATATGATCCAGCTGGAATGCGGATACATGTTTAGTACACACTTTAATTCCTAACAATGGAGTAAGGTTTGTAAAAGGAAGCAGCCATGTTTGAAAGTGATGTCTAATTGAGGTGCAAAGTGACAAATCAGAAAGATTTGACAGAATGAGTCAGAGGTAAGATATGCCCAATTCTCATGAAACAACAGGACTATGTAAGAGCAGTTCAGGGAGAAAGAGGATGAATAGTGTGTGTATGGCATTTTTACCAGGACAGCTTTACAGAAACAGGTTTTAAAGAGAGCAAGTTAGACACAGGTGAAGATAGAATGAGCCGGAGAATGAGAAAACCAGGAGATTAGAATATATTGCCAAAGTTAGTACAAGGCCAAGCAATTCAGTCTTAAGCAGAGAAAAGCTGGATTGAATTAGTCAGCTTGGAGGTGGTATGTAGGGTAAAAGCTTCCAGTTCGAGGAATAGAATAGAGACAGAGATCTTCTGGCCTTAGCCCAAGGTGTGTATTCAAACAGTTTGGGTATGTCTCTCATCTCATCATCTGAGGAAATAAAAGCATCATTTACAATTAATGGTGAGAATCTAGATGTTTTCTCTAATATCCAAAGCAAGGCAAATGTGTCTTTCATCATTCTTGTTCAGCCTCATACTTAATGCAATGTGATGGGTTGTATTTACTTGGCCCAGGGAGTGGCACTATTTGGGGGTGTGGCCTTGTTGAAGTAGTGTGGCTTTGTTGGAGTAGATGTGTCACTGTGGGTGTGGGCTTTAATATCCTAGACCTAGATGCCTGGAAGTGAGTATTCTGCTAGCAGCCTTCAGATGAAGACATAGAACTCTCAGCTCCTGTACCATGCCTGCCTTGATACTGCCATGTTCCTCCCTTGATGATACTGGACTGAACTTCTGAACCTGTAAGCCAGCCCCAATTAAATGTTGTCCTTAAGATTTGTCTTGGTCATGGTGTGTGTTCATAGCAGTAAAAACCTAAGAAATGCAATAAGACAAAAATCCTAGGAATCAAGAAAACCTCTTGAGACAAAATTTTTTTATACTTAGGTTGTATAGTACATAAATTCCTAGTTTCTAAAATTTAATTTCCTATATATTATCAGTAAATACTTAGAATTTTAAACTTAAAAAACTTGTATCAGCATTTCAAAATTAAACTGATAAGTAATATGGTGGTTAATCTCAATGACCTGGAAATCCAGAGTCACCTATGCTATGTATTCCTGTGGAGAGTATCTATTAGATTACTTAATGTGCCACTATGAGTGGCACCATTGCTTGCAATGAAATCCTATATTGTATAAAAAGGAGTAACTGAGGGCCAGTGAGATAGATCAATTAGTAAAAGTGCGGACTGTCAAACCCAAGAACCTGAGTTTGATCTCTGGATACCACATGTTGGGAGGGAGGAAGCCAACTTAGGAAAGCTGTCTTCTGACCTTGATGTATCATGTCATGTCATATGCATGCTCCTCAACACAACTGTAAACATATATATATATATATACACACACACACATATATATACATACATACACACACATATACATATACACACATATATACATACATATATATTTTGTGCATGTGTAATATATGTTTGTGAAAAAAGAGGGTATGTGCTTAGCATAAGCATTCATTTCTATTTCTTGAGTGGATGCAATGTAAATAGCTTCCTTAGCTACTTCTGTGACTTCCACCCAATGATGGACTTTCTCAAACTTTAAGTCAAATTCTCTCTTATGTTGATGTTTTAAAGGTAATTTATTACTGGAGGTTGAAAAGATGGATTTGTACAAGGAGCAAGCTGTTTCTGTGATACACATTACCATTTGGTACTTAGGCCTTTGACACTGGTTTGTGGTGGGAATGCGGAAGAGTTTGGATATTTGACCAGAAAAGCCCAAGTATGTTAGAAGAATAACTTAATGAGTTATTCTTGTGGGAGCTTGGAAGATAAGAATGCTGAGAGATGTGTGTACAGTGAAGGCCCAGTTCACAGAGGCCATGGGTGCTGCTGCTTACTGGCTTCCACCCTTAGCCTGCTTTCCTATAAAATCCAGGACCACTAGCCAAGGAGTGGCACCACTTAGAATAGACTGGCCTCTTCCCCCATCAATCACTACAAAAATTGCCCTTCCAGGACTGCATATAACCTGAACTTCTTAGGCATTTTCTAAGTGAGAATCCTTCCTATCTGATGTCTATACCTTGTGTCAAGTTGACAAAACTAGCCAGTACAACTCTGAAGAAAAATCTGTATTGCACTGGCCTAATAAGACATTTTGAAGGGGCTGAAGAGATGGCTCAGCAGCTAAGAGCACTGACTACTCTTCTAGAGGATCCAGGTTCAATTCCCAGCACCCACATGGCAGCTCACAGATGTCTATAACTCTAAGATCTGACATCCTCACACAGATATACATTCAGGCAAAGTACCAATGCATATACAATTAAATGAATTATTTTTAAAAACATATTTTGAACAAAATTCTATCCACTGCACACTCCATCTTGTGAAGATCCAGACCTATTTTCTTCTAAAAAAAAAAAAAAAAAAAAAAGACTAACAGCAAAGAAGTGTATTTCTCCATGATCAGCATACAGAAACTGGCAGTGTAGTCCAAGAGATCAGGCTACATACTCTTTTTTTGGGGGGGCAGGGGGGAGTTCGAGACAGGGCTTCTCTGTGTAGCTCTGGCTGTCCTGGAACTCACTCTGTAGACCAGACTGGCCTTGAATTTAGAAAAACACCTGCCTCTGCCTCCCAAGTGCTGGGATTAAAGGTATGCACCACCACGGCCAGGCTCAGGCTACATACTCTTAAAGCTTTCCCCTGGTGACATACTTCTAGCAAACCCATAGCTCCTGAGCGTTTCCAAACAGTGCTACTAGCTGCATACCAAGTGTTCAGATACCTGAGCCTATAAGGCATATTTTTCATTCAAAGCACTACAGTAGGCATGGATGATGCAAGATTGAGTGGGCCATGAAGTCTTTCACAATGGTTTCAGAGGAACTGAGAGAAGGCAATGTGTGGCAGGGTCAGAGTTCCTACAAAGATGGCTCTTAGAAGCTATTATGTGAAAGTGAAGCCAAATTGCAATAGCGAACCCCACCTCCCCTGGATGTTGGAAATGCTATAATCATGGACCATCTTCGAGGAATGCTGCAGTAAAATAGAGACAACAAAGGAGGCAGAACTAGAGAAGCAGAACTATGTTCATCCTTTGGAGCCTAACTGATTTCATCACAAAATCCTGATGCTGGACATAGAGCTTCAGGATTTCTTTGCCTTGTTGGATTTTGGTCTGATTATTTCTTTCTATGTCCTGATTCATGCAATTTTTGATAGGAATGTTTACTCTATCATTGTATGTTTTTCCCCTTCAGGAGCTCACAGTTAAGAGATTACTTCGAATTTTAGATGAGATATGGACTTTGGACTTAGGCAGTTGGAATTGATAAAGATTTGAGGGACTTTCAAAGTTGACCTATATTTTGCATTTTGAAATAAACACAAAATTTTGCAAACCAGGAGTGAAAAGTGTGTGTGTGTGTGTGTGTGTGTACAAGAAATAGACAAAGAGAGTTAGACAGACAGACAGAGACAGAGATAGAGAGGGTACGTATAGGGAGGAATCAGAAACTTACTTGCTTTGTAGACCCAAATGGCCTCAAATTCAGAGTGTCTCTGCCTCCTGAGTCCTAGAATTAACATGGGCCACTACACTGGCTAAGGTTATGACATGAAATGATGCATTTGGAGGTCAGATTGATCAGGGGTTTAAATGTGATAGCTAATTAGTATCCTTTGTTATTTTGGTAATATCCAGAATCACCTGGGAGATAGGACTCTGGGCAAGTTTATAGGGAATTATGTTTATTAGGTGAATTGAGGTAGTAAGATCCACACAATATGTGTGTCACCTGGCTAATGTATTGCGCTATATAAAAAGGGGAAAGTGATCTCAACATAAAAATTCATTGTTCTCTGCTTCTTGACTGTGAATACAGTGTGACTAGTTGCTTCAACCTCCTGCTGCTGTGATTTTTCTGAAATGATGGATTTTAAACTGTGAGCCAATTAACCTTTTGTTCATTAAGTTACTTTTGTCAGGGTATTTTATCAGAACCAGAGGAAAAGAAAAGTCATAAGTCCTAAAAAATATGTGAAATGTTTGTGTGAACAAACAAAAACATCTGATAAAAGGAATCCAAGATCTAAGTAAATGGAAGTATATTCATGAATAAGAAGTCATAGTGTTATCTATAGGTCAACTCCATGTCAATAAAAATCCTACCAAATTATTTTTCAGATCCTGATAACTGACTCCTAAGTTTTTATGGAAAGAGAAAATACTCAGAATAGATTCAAAAATATAAAACAAACAAAAATAATTGGAGGGTAAAGGCTGGTTAAAATATTAGGTTGGAGATCGTGGAAAAAGATGAAGAAATGTCAAATATGTATCTGAAAAGATGGTCAATATTACATGTCTTTAGAAAACTTTGAGGGAATTAGTAAACCACACTTCTATGTGTTTCTACCTTCTCAAGAGATTATCCAGAGAGGATTAGTAAAGAGAAAGGAAAGATCTCCTTGAAGTTTGGTAGTACCCCAATAGGCTAGGAGCCTTGATGCACTTAAAAGGGAAGAAGAAGGAAGCCTAGCAACAGGAATATCTGTGTCCAAGGAAACAATATGATATAGCCAAATGAAGGCCAAGGAAGCAGTAGGTGTTGCCATATAACCAAACCAGGCACTAACTACTCTTTAAAACCTTTTTAAATAAGCAATGTTTTGCTCTTCCTTTGTAACAATGTAGTCCTCTTCACTGGGAAGCAAGCACTTGGAAAGAATTCACTGGGGTTAGAGAGGTGGCTCAGCAGTTAAGAGCATTGGCTGCCCTTTCAGAGAAGCTGGGTTCAATTCTCAGCACCCACATGACAGCTTACATCTGTCTGTAACTCCAGTTCAAGGTCTTCTGACGTTGACACAGACATACATGCAGGCAAAATACCAAAGAACATAAAAAATTGTGTATTTAAAAAAGAATCCATACTATGGGTATTTTCTTTTGCTTTCCATTACTGTGATGACAACTATGACCAATATCAACTTGGGAGGAAAGAGTTTATTGGCTTATATTACAAGCTCACTGCAAAATCACTGAGGGAAGCCAAGGTAGGAATTCAGGGAGGGCAGGAATCTGGAGGCAGGAACTCAAGCAGAGCCCTGCTTAGTGCTGTCTTCTTCCTGGCTTGCTCAGTTTACATTTTTATACTCATCAGGATCACCTGCCCAGGATGGCACAACTCAAAGGGTCCTTCCACATCAATCATCATTCAAAGAAAAAGAAAGAGAAAGAAAAAGAAAAGAAAGAAACAAACAAAAACCCCCAGAGACTTTCCTATAGGCCAGTATGATGGGGCACTTTCTATCTGAAGGTTTCTTCTCCATGACTCTGAATGGTTTTGAGTTAGAGAAAACAAAACCCCCAAAATAAAATTAACCAGTACAGTTATCTGGACAAACTGAGTTGACTGTGTGACTGTCTCTAGGAAATGTTGCCATAATATAATTTTTATTCAGTTAGAGCTTACAGGGATGCTTAGTTCTCAGAGAAAATAGTGTTGCTCCGAATGAAGAATACTGTAGTCCTCCAAAGCAAGAGCAAAGCATTCTACTGAGTAGATAGACATATAAATTGAACATAGTAGTCATAACTAACATTCTGATGATTGAAAGCAAACCCTAACTGTAGTATAGTAGAGTTCTATCTGTAGCAAAAATAACTTAGAGAGAGTAACAGAAATGAATGGGAAAATAGATATCAAGCAAATGGAAATTGTTTACCATTTTTAATTGGCATATTATATCTTACTGCAATTATAGACTTTAGTATTTTAAATAAAGTCCTTTATAAGCTATGTAATTTACAAATACTCTCCCCTAGTCTTTGTCTATTTACTTAATGATCCTTTTGGTTTTGGTTTTTCAAGACAGGGTTTCTTTGTGTAGCCCTGGCTATCCTGGAACTTTCTCTGTAGGCCAGCCTGACCTTGAACTCACAGAGATCCACCTGCCTCTGCCTCTCAAGTGCTGGAATTAAATGAATACACCATCATTGCCTGGCTTTTAGTGATGGCTTAAAGCACAAAAATTTGAAATTCGAAATATACCTATTTGTTAGTGCTTTATAGATTATAGATTTTGTTTCGGCATCATATATTACCAACTCAAACACCTTATTTTCTTCTAAGTATAGCTCTGATACTTAGATATGTGAACCACTTTGAGTGTGTGTGTGTGTGTGTGTGTGTGTGTGTGTGTGTGTGTGTGTGTGTGTGTGGTGTAATATATAGGGTTCTACAAAATAAAATTAAATAACTACAATATCTTAGAGATTGAAAGCTAAAATCAAATAAATGGGAAATATTATTGGGAAATAATGGCTAATTAATTCTTCATTGTAGTATTACATGTAATAATACAGATAAAAAGTTGTCATTATGTATAATTTTGTAGATACAAGTATTTTCTCATTGGGGTTGAGGGTGACAGGATTTCTTTGTGTATCCCTGGCCATCTTCAAAGTCAGTCTGTAGACCAGGCTGTTCTCAACTCAGATCCAGCTGCCTCTGCTTCCCAAGTGTTGAGATTAAGCGTGCATCAGCACCACCTGGAGATAAAATATTTTCTGAAGATGCTTAATTGTGGAGAAATTCAGTTAAATTTTCATAGCCTATAATTTCTTGTTTTTGTTTTCTCCAAAAGAAAATATAGTGCGTTTCTACTGGAGATCATCATAGATACCACCTTAATCAAGTAATGAAGTTTAATGCTAATGGTAAGAAGGTATATTGATAATATGAATTCCTTGATAGTTGTACTGGCAAGGAATTAATCCCATTTGTCTCTTTTTTTGTTTTGTTTTTGTTTTGACATGGCATTTTCCTGTGTTTGCCAGACTGACTTTGAATTCATTAACCTCTTGCTTCAGCTTCTTGGATGCTGGATTGCAGCATGTGCCATCATGCCTTTCATTTCTTTACTATTCTTGCTAAAAGGATGTAACCTTATTTGTCATCAATAGGGTTCTTTTTCTCTACTCAGATGGAAATCAAAAATAGTCAAAATGCAAGGTCCTTAATGTTGGCAGCACCAAGTCTGGGGTTTTGAAACCTCCACTTCCAGTGCTACAGCTTGAGTCTATAAGTACCTGTGGACAAACATCAGTAATAAATGCTACCTCTGATTTTGGGGTGTCAGAAATCTCAGCTTCTAATGCTGCATCTCTTTAGTAACTTATGGTTCTTTCTGGAACTCTTCTCACTGCAAGTGCTTGTGGCTCCTCTGGAGTTCTAGTTCTTTAGAGCCATTTTTATTTGACGTTACCAGTTGTCCACGTCTTGACTTCAAGCAGTTACATATTTTCTAAAGCATCAGTTCTCAGCCTGTGTGTCACAGTCCGTTGGGGATTGCTCTAGACCATGAGAAAACACGGATATTTGCATTGTGATTCATAAAAGTAGCAAAATTACTGTTATTAATTAGCCATAAAAAATTTAATCATTGGTGTCATAACATGAGGAACTGTATTAAAGGGTCTCTGCATTAGGAATGTTAAGAACAACTGCTCCAAAGTCTCAGTTCCCTTTAATCTATTTTCCTGGCCACTTTCTGCAATTGTTTAGCTACCTGCTAGCTGTTTCTTCTTGATATATGTGGGCTGGCAGTCCCAAAAGTTGTCTGTTCTTTGTATTACTAGTTCATCTCATTCTATCCAGAGAAAATCCAGTATGAACACCCCAAATATGTGTCATTATCATCTTGGTTGTAGCATGGAATGGTCTGTGTGTGTGTGTAGTATACAAAAGGGTTGTCTCTCAGACTGCTGTAAAAAAGTGAGTGGAGCTCTGTTTATGTAATCAGTTGTACATGCACAGTTGCTATAATAGGCAGTTGCTATAACAGGTAGTACTGCTGACCTGCTAGTAGAAGGTCTTGGGTATCTGTGGGTATGGTCATCTGAAGCTGTTCCTGTGGACTCATTTAAGGTTCTTTGCTGTATCAAAGAGGAGTTTTCCAAAGCTTTTGTAGTTATATACTTCTGCAGTGACTGAAGTAGAGTCTTGAAGCAAAGCCATAGTTGGAATTGAAGCAACAACAGTTGCAGTGTTTTTCAAAACTGGAACAAAATGTCTCTGAACTGTGTGAAGCTTATTTGAAATCATTCCAGGAATGGGTCTCCTTGAACGACTTGGGGTTTTTAAAAAGCAGCTATAGCTATTTTAATTTAATATGAGTTAATGAGTACTTAAGAAACTCAACTTAAAGGGACTGCTTGATTGACAGGCCTGAAATGACATAGTTGATACAAACCTTAGGAGCAGTAGTAATATAGTTAGTTCATTGTCCATAAATTCTGATAAAATGCAGATAATGCTAATAGTTCATTCTTGGGCCTCTATCTCTTCAACTGGGCTAGTTAACTCTGTTTTGCTCCTGGAAAGCTGCTACCCTAGCCAGGGTCAAGGAATGTGTCTGACAGTTGTTAATAAAGCAGAAAACAACCGTAACCTGACTGTTGTTATGAATAAGGAAAAGCAGTCCATGCTTATAACAAATATTTAACATGGGATAACGTTCTTTAGGGAACTTCTTTTTAATGGGAGGAAATGTTTTAGATTGGCTCCCAGTTTGAGAAGGTTCAATTCATCGCGGTGGAGAAAGCATGGCAACATAGTCATCTATGGCTCCAGCAGTGGGAGCATAGAATAGCTAGTTATATGTTGAAAGTCAGAAAACAGAAGTCAGTCCAGAAATAAGACAGAGCTACCTATAAGCACCATCCCCCTGAAGCTCCCTTCATCCAGTCAGGTCACCTTTAAATGTTCCACAAACTCTCAAAAGACCACCACCAGCTGGCAATCAAGTATTAAAACACCTGGGCTAGTATGGGACATATTACCCTCAAATCATAACATTCGGACCCTTTAGGCTCATGGACACCTCGTAATGCAACATGCCTGCTGTTCAACTTCAAAGTCCCATAGTTTTAGAGATGCTATACTCTTCGAAAGTTCAAATTCTCTGCTAAGACTTAAGGCATGCTCATCTGTGGGCCCTTATTTAAAAAAAAAAAAAAAAAAAAGCAAAACCCCTAAACAAATTATATGTTTTCAAAATACTGTGACACAGATTTCCTATCCCCAGAATAGAGCATAGAAAGGAAAGACCAGACCAAAGAAAACCAAAACCAGGGAAAATAGCAAATCCTAGTCTAGTATCCATGGCTCATGGAAGCATTATTTGGAGTACAACAAACTTGGGTAGTCTTGTCCATCTGTCCTTGCCACCTGCATACATGCACTCTGTAATGTTGACTCCACTTAGTAACTACAGTTTTCTGGGATAAACATCCTACATTTCTGCCTTCTCCAACATAGTGTGGTCTTATACTTTATAAGGTATAAGAATTTATTCTTTACCATCCCAGCTTTGCACAATGATCTTCTTAGGATCGCCTCTCAGGAAATCTGACCCTGTTACACATTGCTTGGCCTCAGTGGCTTTCTGGAACCTTGGCGTAAGCTTCTATGATCCAGTAGCTCTTGTATTCTGCATTTTTTGAAAGCAGCACCATGTTTTGCTATCAGTTCAAGATACAGTGTGGGGGAGGGGAAAGGGGAGGGGATAGGGGATTTCCAAAGAGGAGACCTGGAAAGGGGGAAACATTGGAAATGTAAATAAAGTATCAAAAAATAAATAAATAATTTAAATTAAAAAAAAATACAGCATGGGCTTCTTGGGACTTGGTTGCAATAGACTGAGCAGCTGTCTGGCTGAAATAAACATTTCTCTTGGCAGCCCTGTTTGAGCAGAGAATCATGAAGCCTCTCATCTTAGATACCTTTCAACCACCTTTTTAAAAAATGAATTTTCATTTTATAAATAGGAGCCGTGTTGGATAAACTCTTGCACTCCAATTACTTTTCTTATTTGTCTTCTGCAACTGTTCCTGTGTTTTCCCTCATTTTGCTAATCTTTTTAACAATTACAATTGACTTTAAAAACAATGTTGGAACTTTACACATTCATGTTCTTGCACATTTCCTATATATTTCCATTCTACTTTCTGTTCTTTACACTGTCAATTTGGCTAAGAGGGAGTGTATAGTAACCATTGTATAGCCTGAATGCTTTGCCGTCTTGAAGTTTATGCTGCCAAATGATTTAATTCATTACATTTTAGTTCAGATTCATGCATATTTTTAGGACATGGGTGGAATGTAGCCAACTTCTGTGTCAGAATGTAACACTAATGGCCTTGAGCCCAACTTCTGTTAGACTCCTATTCACTTCTAAAATCTCATGGGCACAGTCTTTATAATCTTCATTTCTTTTGGATACTAACCAGAATCACCTTCTGTGGTCTGCGTTGCAGTATTTTCCTCTAGTCTAGAGCTCCAAACTCTTCTATATTCTTCCTGTTAACCATTTCTGAAGGCCTATGAACAACATACATTTTCATAACAATGTCCCCATGCTTATTAATAATTTTCTGTATTAGTAATTTGTCTCATAATTGTAACAAAATACCTTACAAGAAACAACTTGAGTGAGTTTTTTTTAGCTCACAGTTTGAGATGATACTTGGTGGGAAAATCATGACATTGAGAGCTGCTTTCAGCTGGGATAGTGAGGCTATGGGGGCAGCTAGTTATTTCACACAATCAGTCAGAAAGCTGAGAGCAAAGGAACATTTTTTGTCATGCTAATCTCAGCCAAATTCTGTCAAAAACATCAGATAATTATAAATGTACATCATCCTAAAATACTATAACCCCCCCCCCCAGCTATTCCTCTTCAAATGTTTCAAGAGGATAACATACAGTGAGAGGATGGCAAACTATTAATAGTTAGAGGTATTAAAAGATCTTTAAAACACTAGCAATCCTTTAATGCATTTAAGGAGATACCTCTGATGTGAGTGAGAACATGTGCAAAGACCAAAAATGATGCTATTTTTTTTTAAGTAAACACCAAACTCAAGTAATTACCTAAAAAATCCTAAGAGTCTTCTAAATCTCTCACACATAATTTTTATTTATACACATAGATAGTCTAGATATATATTCAATATTATTACTGTAAACAACAGGGATAGGAGACTACCAGAGAGAAATACAAGGTGCCGAGGACAGAAGGAGAAAAGGACACGTGGCACTGAAGTGGAAAAGATTCTGCAGGGGATGGAGGATACAGAGAGGAAGAAAGGGACCCAGGAGTAGGGGACAGAGTAGCAAAGAAACAACAAAATCAAGCCGTGCTGCAAAATGTCCTCCTTGAAATCCCAATGCTTCATATGTTTTGGAAAAGTCAGAATTCTGTTAAACTCACTGTATTTTGAGTTCTTTGCATAGTGGGGGACTTTAAGAATGAGTTAGGGTTATAAGTTGACTTATGCTGGCAGTTCTTAATATGCACAGCCCAAAATCATACAGTTTCTCCTCTACAAAGTGAGCATTGTTCTGCGGCCACAAGAATAAGTTAAGCAGTTACCCGATGTCAGTACCATTAGTGATTTTTTAAAATTTGTTTCTAATGTTTCAAATAAGGCTGTATATCAGAGTTTCACTTCTTCTGTCCTGGAGTATTCATCGTCTAGGTTTTTCAGATTAAGTTATAGGCCTCTTATTTTAGCAGCTATAGGCAGGTACTACGATAACTTATGATGAATAAGGCAAAATGGCAGTCTTCTTACTGGAGGAACTTTACTACTGTTTTCGAAAATATTTTGGGGTGACTAATACCTGTTCCTCAGTAACTGGCAGTGTGCTAGATCCTGAATTTAGGGAACATTTAACCTAAGAAAACTTTTGAGAGTTAAAACACTCATTTTTCTTTGCATTTAGTTCCCAAATGGAGACAAATGGCTTAAAAGCAATATTAACCTCCATGTGCATAGGCTATTTCTCTTCATAAGGAACGGTCTGAAAAACAAGGAAACAAAGCCCATAAAAATGGTTTTATTTAATCACACAAGTATATCTTACCAAAAATCTTTAGTTATTTCCTTGAAGCTTAATTCTAACCTCAGTAACTCATGAACAAATCCTGTGGATGTCAATGGAGGCTGTATTTGCCCAACTCTGGGCCAAATTTGTTTGTCATGGATGAATTAGTCAACAAATACATTAGGCTCATTAAAAAAAAAAAAACATAAAAAAATCTCATTCTGCAGTCCTTTTCCATCTTCTCAAATTTATGAACACAATACAGTAGTAATTATTGGATCTCCAAAATGCACATTAAGCCACAGTTTTATGCATGCATCACAGTCACTGACTTTAAACATTTACCTTTCTATATTAATGGTAGTGAACTTACAGCCATAACTCAGCATAACAAGAGAAGTATACGTCGGCATCCTTTGTGACAAGGTCAATTCCATTTAAGAAAATAATGCTAACATTTTAAAGATTCTATTCAATTGGTGTTATTACTGCATTCTGGTTATAGGACAATAATCTGATTTCACTAGTGTCATAGCTATTCAGGAAGCTCCAAATGTTCATTCAAATGCAAGACATATAAAGAAAGAGACAAAAAAAAAAGTTGGAAGTGTTGGGCTGATAATGTGATATCTGACCATCAATGAAGGGTGCTTGGGATATACGGGAGTAGCAGAAATTCTTTTCTCTTGGTGGCCATCATTCTTCTTGAATTTGTTGACTGGTTGGCTTCATTTGGCACATTAGGGTCAGTTGCCCACTTGGGGTGTCTGCCAGCATTTGTTCTGAGATCTTTCATTCCTTTTGGTTGCTCATGTAATAGGAATGACAGGGGCTGGGGACCTCAGCTTGGGCCACAGGGCTCCATAGCCAATTAGCGCCAGGGGAAAGCTACCATCCCAGGAGCTTGGAAAAGCTGGGAGTGGGGCCAAGACAAGCTCCACTGCTCACCAGGAACCACCCCGAACCTGTGGGACACAGGGACTGAGGTAGGCGGGGATGGGAACCCCCTGGATCCCATCTGTGGCAGGAGACCTCTGCCCATGCCACCAGGGTTCCATAGCCAAGCAGCACCAGCAGAAAGTAACTCGCTCAGGAGCGTGGAAAAGCCCCAAGTGGGGACAAAACGAGCACCAGTGCTCACCGATTATGCCCGGAAACCGGGGGCCACAGAGACTGAGGGACAGGAAACTTCCGGTCTCCATCTGTGGCTGGGGACCTCAGCTTGGGCCACAGGACTCCATAGCAAATTAGTGCCAGGAGAAAGCTACCCTCCCAGGAGCTTGGAAAAGCTGGGAGTGGGACCAAGACAAGCTCCACTGCTCACCAGGAACCGCCCCGAACCTGCGGGACACAGAGACTAAGGTAGGCGGGCATAGGAACCCTCTGGTTCCCATCTGTGGCAGAAGACCTCTGCCTGGGCCACTAGGGTCCCATAACCAAGCAGCGCCGCAAGATAATTACTCTCCCAGGCCCTCAGGACACAGACACCGAGGAGGAAAAGTAAGGACAGGAACCTTCCTGTTTCTATCTGTGGCAGGAGACCTGTGCCTGGGCAACCAGGGTTATATAGACAAGCAGTGCTAGGAGAAAGTCACCCTCCCAGGAGGGTGGAAAAGCCGTGAATGGGGATAAGACAAGCACCACTGCTCACCGGGACCTGGAGACCTCAGCCTGGGCCACAGGGCTCCAGGAGAGAGCTGATATCCCAGGAATGCTGACACACCTTCGAGCATAGGCAAAACCACGTCCATTCGAACTCGCTGGATCAAGAGGGACCCTTGCAGAGCCATCAGGACATAGGGACCAAGAGACAGCTGGGGACAAGATCCTTCTTGTTTCTGTCTGCACCCCAGATCTGACCAGGTGCCACAGCATTCCAAACCCAAACACTTCTCAGAGAGAGCTGGTCTTCAAGGAGTATTGACACAGAGGCCTGCAGGAGGGATAAGCCATAGCCAGACAGAGTAAGATCAGCTAGCATCAGAGTTAACAAGATGGCAAAAGGCAAGGGCAAGAACCTAAGGAACAGAAACCAAGGCTACTTGGCATCATCAGAACCCAGCTCTGCCACCACAGCAAGCCCTGGATTCCCCAGCACACCAGAAAATCAAGACTCAGATTTAAAATCAGTTCTCGTGATGATGATAGAAGATTTTAAGAAAGAAATTAGCACCCTTGAAGAAACACAAGAGAACCGAGGTAAAGAACTAGAAGCCCTTAAAGAGGAAACACAGAAATCCATTAAAGAATTACAGGAAAACACAATCAAACAGACAAAGGAAATGAACAAAACTATCCAGGAGCTAAAAATAGAAATAGAAACAATAAAGAAATCACAAAAAGAGACAACCCTGGAGTTAGAAAACCTAGGAAAAAGATCAGGAGTCATAGATGCAAACATAACCAACAGAATTCAAGAGATAGAAGAGAGAATCTCAGGAGCAGAAGATACCATTGACAACATCGACACAACAGTAAAAGAAAATGCAAAATGCAAAAA